>JAXLNS010000017.1:465119-494684 GCA_037215915.1 Pantherophis vulpinus | reverse complement strand
TGGCTGCCTGCCAAGAGTTTATTACTTATGAAGGGAAAAGATAACTTCTCTCCGCTTCTGGTACATCAAAGTAAAATGCTCAATAATTACAGAGTAATTCAAGTCCAAATATAATCCAGCAAAGTCTATAGCAAAAGTTCCGGCAATGCAGAATGGCATGGAAGCTTTCAGCTTTGTTCGTCACAAGGTTTGACTGGCCACCACGCTCCCTTTTATATCCTGTGGGGGGTGGTCCAGTGACTCAGCCTAATCTCGGGCACGCCCTTTCTTCTGTTGCGCGCGCTTATCTCTGCAACGCTGGCGTGGATCCAGCCAAGACTCATTACCCTCATCACTGTCCACCTGTGGCTGCGTGGACGTGCTTAGCCCCGGCCCTATCTCTTGCCCTTCGGCGGACACCAAAGGCATTGCCAGAGAGGAGGGTCCTGGAGAGGGAGGCCTTGCCAACTCCTCCCCTTCACTCTCGGAGTCCTCTCCTGCCGATGACACAGGCTCCGGTAACGGAGCCACAACACCATCTGGAAACCTCCAAGCAAAAGAAGGAAGCTTGGATGAGGTCCCTCAAGAGCAAAACGCCTCCTTCCCTCACAGGTCTACCTGCGGGAAGCCCCTGGCGTCGGCCCAGGCCGAGATCTGCACCATCAGTGCCTACAAGACTCCCCGAGACAAGCTTCAGTGCGTCTTGAGGATGTGTTCGACCATCATGAACCTACTAAGCTTGGCCAACGAGGACTCGGTTCCTGGATGCGGACGATTTCGTCCCCGTGCTCGTTTTTGTCATCATCAAGGTAAGGAGAAGGGGAGGTACGTGTGTGTAGGAAAAGGGACACCTTCTCTCCACCTGGAAGGATTTTGTGCATTCGGCCATCGCAAACGTGGACTTTATTTTTATTTTATTTTATTTTGGTCCTTTGTTGCATTTAATTAGATAAAACTTTTGTATAAGATCAGCCTTCCTTCCTTCCCATCCTCCATCCCTGGTCTAATTCACTCTCTGAATCTTTCTCTCATCTTCTCCATCTTTTTCTTCTTTCTCTCTTCCTTCCTTCCTTCCTTCCCCTCTCCTTCCTGCTGGAATCTTTCTCTTTTCTGTTTTTTTTTTCTCTAGTAACCCTTCCTTCCTTTCTCTCCCTGTTCTCCTTCCCTCTTCTTCTTCTTCCTTCCTACTTCCTTCCTTCCTTCCTCCCTCCCTCCCTCCCTCTCCTCCCTCCTCCCTTCCTGCTGGAATCTTTCTCTTCCATATTTTTCTCTCGTAACCCTTCCTTTCTTTCTCTCTCTGTCTCCTTCCCTCTTTCTCATCTTCCTTCCTTCCTTCCGGAATCTTTTTCTTTCTCTTCCATATTTTTCTCTCGTAACCCTTCCTTTCTTTCTCTCCCTATCTCCTTCCTTCCTTCCTTCCTTCCTTTTCTCCTTCCTTCCCTCCCTTCCTCCTCTGTACATTAACAAGAAATCATGATCCCACCCAACATCCAGCTCCGTCCTCCCAAGCCGCAAGAGAGAAAAGGCAGGGGAAAAAAAAAAAAAACCTTTCTGGTTTGGGTCTTGTCCACTCCTGAACGGAGTCACAGTTAGCGGCGGGCTGTTGTCGTCATCCTTCCTCCCCCCCCCTCTCTCCCCACCCCACCCCCGCCGGACCATGAAGATATTTTCAAGTGGAACCTTCCCTCCTCCCACCATTCCCCACCTCGGTTCCTGAAAAACCAGCCCCCTTCCTTTAGACGGAAATATTTTATTTTTATTTTTTATTTTTATTTATTTTTATATGCTGCCCTTCTCCGGAGACTCGGGGCGGCTTACAATGCGTTAAGCAATAGCCTTCATACTTTTGTATATTTTATACAAAGTCAGCTTATTGCCCCCCACAAACCGGGTCCTCATTTTACCCACCTTAGAAAGGATGGAAGGCTGAGTCAACTTTGAGCCTGGGGAGAATTGAACTCGCAGTAATTGCAGGCAGCTGGATGTTAAATGCTGCCTTAGTAGGAGGCATTAACCTCCTACGCCACCCAGGCTCCTGGGAAATGCCCCCTTTTATTTATTAACCCACCGGACTCTCTCCCGATTTCCTGCTCAGGCCAACCCTCCCTGCCTCCTGTCCACCGTCCCAGTACATTAGCAGCTTCTACGCCAACTCTCTAACCGGGGAGGAATCGTACTGGTGGATGCAGTTCACCGCAGCCGTGGAGTTCATCAAGACCATCGATGAACGCAAGTGACCCCCAAAACGGCTCCCTTCTGCTCCGGGGAAACCCTCCCCCCCGGTGCCATCTAGACGCTCCTCACGAATCTATTTCTCCTGGTTCCCTCCCGGCCGGAGAAATCCCAGCGTTGGAAATGGAAGCCTAGTTCTCCTCTGTGTAAATACGGTATTAATCCGACTAATTAGGGTGCTTCGGAAAAATGTCTTGGAAGTGGTTCTCATTATTATTATTTTTTTTTGTATCCAAAACAAAGATTTTTTTTCCCCCCTTCCTGCTTTTTCGTTTAGCATCTAGCACTGCCTCCTCCGAAAGATTCCAAAAGGGACCCATGTTTTTATAAGGAATCCTGGAATCTCCCAAATCTCTCTCTCTCTCTCTCTCTCTCTTTTTTTTCCTGTTGTCACTGGGAATTCTCAACGGACATCGGGTTGGTTGCTTTCTTTGTTTTCCTGGGATAATTTTAGTTTTTTTTTCTTTCTCAAATAATAATAATAATAATAAGGATAATAATAATAATAATAATAATAAAGCCGCAATATTTTTATTCGTAAAATGGGCTAGGAGTTGAAGACAGATGTGTTTCTTAACTATCTTTTATTCGCGTTAATATTCTGATGTGGGATGGGGGGGGGGGGTTGGCGAGAAGAAGATACCCCCCCCCCTCCCCAGCCGAAGGGAAGAGCAAAAAAAAAAAAAAAAAAAGGGCCGAAAAAAGGGAAACGTTTATAAAATCATGATCAAATCGCACGAATGGAAAAACTCTTTTTGACGCCGGTGATTGTGCGAAGGCGACCCACGGACTCAAATCGGGACACATTTCTCCAGATAAATGCTATGAACTGCCTACTGAATTTAAAGCTGATTTTTGTTCCCCTCCGCTGTTGGAAGGAGAGGGGAGGTCAAAGCCCGAGTATTTATTTAAAATGTGAAAGGTAAACTAAAACTGGAAGTCACCCAAATTTATTTTTTTTTTCTCAGTTTTCATTGGTCTGGCGTTTTTTTTTTTTTTTTGTTTGTTTGTTGTTGGTTTTTTTGTTTTTTTCCAAACGAAATTCGACAGAGCATTTTAGTATTTGTCTGTTGCACAAGGCAGGAAGTTAGAAACAAAAAGGGATTGTGGCAAAGAAGTGGTAATAATATATATATATTTATATATATATACATATATATAAAAATAAAAAAGTCTCGATACCTTTGCTTTTTTCCTTCTGGAAGACTGTGTATACTGTACAAATCCCAAATGAACTTTTCTCCCCCTCCGACGAAACCAGAAACTGTAATATATATTTTGATTATTCATATTAAAAAAAAAAACATACAGCAGGACGTTTGGGCAAAGTCTTTTAATGATCCGGTTGCTTCATGGACGTTTCGTTTTGCGTATCCAAGACTTTAACTTAACAACAATTCGAAGTTAACAGCGCTGAAAAAAGTGAACTTATGACCACTGACTCGTATTTATGACGGCGGCAATGTCACGCGATCCCCTTTTGCGACCTTCTGATAAGCAAAGCCAATGGGAAAGCCAGATTCACTTAACAACCTGGTTACTAACTTAATCACAGTGACTCACTTAACGACTGTCTCGCTTAGCATCAGAATGTTGGGCTCGATTGTCAGGAGCAGGCTACGTTGGGCTGCTTGGGAGCCAAGGCAATGCAGTGGGAAGGCACGATGATGTCGCCCTTGCGCTCAGCTCAGGAATCCTGGTTAAATGTCTGTTTAACAGTTGAAATCAGTCTAATCCTTGCCTATGAAAGTCTCTTGGTAATTTTGGAGGATTTAGAGCACCACCTAGTGGCCATATCCTCTTACTACGGCTTGGTTAATTTCTGCTCTTTTTCATATTGGATTAGATTAGATTTCTTCATTGGCCAAGTGTGATTGGACACACAAGGAATTTGTCTTTGGTGCATACGCTCTCAGTGTACATAAAAAGAGAAGATGCATTTGTCAAGAATCATTAAGGTACAACACTTAATGATAGTCACAGGATACAAATAAACAGCCAAATCATACTAGGAAACTTATCAATCGTAAGGATTCAGCAACAAGTTACAGTCGTACAGTCTTAACTTTGTATTATATTTTATAAAGGAAAAAACAAACAAAACTAAGAATCAAGAGAGAAAATAGAAGATGGAATAGAGAAGGAAAATGACCGACAGGTGCAATAAAATAAAAATACAGAAACAAAGATACACAATTTCTTTTACGGCAAACACATAAAACTTAAGCTCAGATTTCTTTCCAGTTTTCTTGCTCTATAGTTACAATCCAAAGTCCATTTTTAAAAGATCTATAAATAACAGCAATCATCCAATCCATATCACGATTTCATTTTCTTTTTCCCACAAAAAGTCCCAAGATTTAAGTTCTTGCATTTGCCGCACTTGGTTTATCTTATGATTTTTTTTAATATCTAAAAGGAGCCCCTATTTAGAAGGGATGCAATGCAAGGGCACTCTGATTTGTTTTTGTTTTTTTTTATTTATTTATTTTATTTATTTATTAGATTTCTATACCGCCCTACTCCCGAAGGACTCAGGGCGGTGCACAGCCAAACAATAAAAACACATACAATACAAAATTTAAAAAATAGAATAAAATCAAATTAAATAATTTTGGCCCTGACAAATTTAAAACCCCAAACTTTTAAAACCAATTTAAAATTGAATATATAAATACTAAAAGATATTTAAAATTTAAAAAATCTTTTATAAAAGAGGGGGAAAATTAGGCCAGGCCGGCCTGGTGAAATAGTAAGGTCTTTAAGGCGCGGCGGAAGGTGCGCAGATCCGGGATCCTCCGTATCTCTGGGGGGAGCTCGTTCCAGATAGTAGGTGCCCCCACAGAGAAGGCTCAATTGAGTCAATTGAGAAGGCTCAATTGAGTCAATCAATTTATTGATTGATTCAATTTATACTTTATTATATATCACTAAGGACATTTTCCTCCGAAACGATCCTAGCCTGGCCAGCATTTCTCCCCCTGATCTTCAGAGCGGCAGGGAATCAAATGAAAACGTGAGCAAGGAGTAGCAGTCATTACAATAGAAAAAGTACAATAGAAAAAACAATGAACAACTTTCCTCCTCTTTATTTAAAAGTTCCTTCTTTGCAAGGCTAAGCACTTTTCTCCTTGCAGAAATTCGAAGGAAAGAATAGAATAGAATAGAATAGAATAGAATAGAATAGAATAGAATAGAATAGAATAGAATAGAATAGAATAGAATAGAATAATAGAAATGGAATGGAATGGAATGGAATGGAATGGAATAGAAAATAGAATAGAATAGAATAGAATAGAATAGAATAGAATAGAATAGAATAGAATAGAATAGAATAGAATAGAATTCTTTATTGGCCAAGTGTGATTGGACACACAAGGAATTTGTCTCCAGTGCATAAGCTCTCACTGTACATAAAAAGACAAGATAGATTCGTCAAGGATTTAGAGAAAAGTACCCCATTCATGTATAGATGGAGGGATGGATAGATGGATGGAAGGCAGGAAGGAAGGAAGGAAGGAAGGAAGGAGAGAAAGGGAGGAGGGAAGGGAAATGAAGGGGAGAAAGGGAAGGAGGGAGGAAAGGAAGGAAGGAAGGAAGTGGGAGAAGGGTAGGAAAGGAGGGAGAGGAAGGAAGGCAGGAAGGAAAGAAGAAGGAGGGAAGGGAAGGGAAGACAAAAGAAGGGGAAGAAAGGGAAGATAAAAGGGGAAGGGAAGGGGTTCCTTGCCACCAGGAAGGCCTTTTGTGAAACGTGGGGGCCAGAGTCCCCTTTGCCATATCTTGGCCTGGTCTTCCTCGCCAGATGACCTTGAGTCTCCGATGGCCCACCGCCCGCATTTTTCATCCCCTTGAAGATGGCGTTGGGGGACCTTTCTATCATTAAGTGGATTTACGGCAATTTCCTTATGAGTTTTCTCCAAGGGATTGTGTTATGAGAGGCACATTAAATCTCCATTAATACCTCATTATCCCACTGATAAGATTACCATGATAATGAGGCAGAAATTCTAATTGTCTCACTTCTTATTGTGCCTTTCATTAAATCATATACCTGGAAGGGTGAATTTGGGGAGGGGGGAGGATGCATCTTGAACCAACAAGCTCAGGAAGTAAAGCCCAGAGATGTCCAGGAGTCTCTTGTCTTTTGGGGAGGATGGGGGAGGGGGAGGGAAAAAAAAAATACACTGGGGAAGATGGACCACCGAGTGTCGTTGAATTCTCTTGGCTTTTGGTCCCCATCTTTTTTTCATTTTGCAGATATTCCTTTTGTTCATTCAGCAAAGCAGCTCAGGATCCTATCAGGTTGGAAAAGGAAGGGACGGAAGGAAGAGAAGGAAGGAAGGAAGAAGAAGGAAGGAAGGAAGGAAGGAAGGAAGGGAAGGAAGGAAGGAAGAAGAAGGAAGGAAGGAAAGGAAGGAAGAGAAGGAAGGAAGAAGAAGGAAGGAAGGAAAGGAAGGAAGGAAGGAAAGGAAGGAAGAGAAGGAAGGAAGGAAGGAAAGGAAGGAAGAGAAGGAAGGAAGAGGAAGGAAGGAAGGAAAGGAAGGAAGAGAAGGAAGGAAAGGAAGGAAGGAAGAGAAGAAAGAAGAAGGAAGGAAAGGAAGGAAGAGAAGGAAGGAAGGAAGGAAGGACTTAATGTACTTTATAAGTAGAACAAGAAGCAATGGAAGGAAGGAAAGGAAGGAAGAGAAGGAAGGAAGGAAAGGAAGGAAGGAAAGGAAGGAAGGAAGAGAAGGAAGGAAGGAAAGGAAGGAAGGAAAGGAAGGAAGGAAGGACTTAATGTACTTTATAAGTAGAACAAGAAGCAATGGACGGAAGCTTATCAAAGAGAGATCCAAACTAGATGTCAACATTCCAGAAAAAACCAACTCCAATTAAAAACTCCAAAAGTTCCATTTATTAGAGTAGGTATACTGACACATCTGGGAAAGTTCCGGGTTTTCCCTCAGTAAATCAAAAACCCCCAATCCATCCCCTGCACCCATCAGTCCATCACATGGTCCAATCATCATCCGTCCCATCTTGAGAGACATCACTCCAACCTCTCCTTCTCCAGATGCAGGATCGTCTTGACCTTGACCGAAAAGAAGAATGCTATTTTGTCTACGTTCCCTCTACTAAATCCCCCCCCTCCTATTTTCCCCACACACGAGAAGGTGGCAGCGTGGAAGCTTCCGGGGCCAATATGGCTTCCAAAGCTGACACTAGAACTAAGAAATTTCCTGACGGTGAGAACGATTAAAAGAATGAATGCTCCAACACTGGAATTTTTTAAGAAGAGATTAGGTAACCATTTGTCTGAAATCGTATAGGGCAGTGATGGCTAACCCTTTTGCCCTTGTGTGCCAAAAGCGTGGGCAAGTGTGTGTGTGTGTGGGGGGGTAGCGCGTGGGTGTGTCCACACCCATAATTCAATGCCTCCACCCATGTTCCCCCCCTCCCACACACTTTTGGCACACGACGGCAAAAAGATTACCAGTGGGCCTGGCAGGCTTGTTTTTTCGCCCTCCCCAGGCTCCAGGGCCTTTCTTGGAGCCTGGGAAGGGCGAAAATGGCCTACCCACCCCTGGAAGCCCTCCGGAGGGTGAAAACTGCCCATTTCCCGACTTTTGGTGGGCCCAGAAGACCTGAAAATCAGCTGGAGCTGAGCTAGGGCGATGCTCGCGTGTCCGCAGATAGGGCTCCACGTGAATACACCCCCCGCCACCCCGTATCTCCCAAGACGTGGTCCCACCTGCCCAGCTCAGGTGCGATACCGAAATGCCTCCTCCTCACCCCCCCCTCCCGCTTGTCTTCGGGGTGTGTTATCTCCCCGCAAGCGTTTCATCCCCGTCGTGTTCGGATTTCCCTTGTCCAGGGTTAATCAACATCTATTTCCCCCTTTTCCACGTTTAAATGGGAGCGTTTGTTTAATTACGTGCAAGGAACGATACATTCCGGCCATTATCTAAATCACACTTATATTTTCTGGATGTGATTTTCATCAGGCCCCGTTTCCTTTCGGCTCCCTCCCCGTCGCCAGCCTTTGCATCATTAACGGGGAAGAGTTAATGAATATAAAAGCAGAACGCCTAATTACACTTTAATTTACAATCATAATCTCCTTTTGTGACTGGAGGAAATCTGTTGTGGGGTAAAAAAAAAAAGGGAAGGAAGGAAGGAAGGAAGGAAGGAAGGAAGGAAGGAAGGGGAAAAAAAGAAAGGGAAATAAACCCTACCCCTCCAAACTTTCAAGTGAATGATGAAATCAGCTCCATGTCAGTTTTACTAGCAAATCAGAGATTTTTCTGGTTTTATTTGGAGGGTTTAGTCATTTGGAGGACATGAAGGGGGCATTCCTGAAGGAGCTTCAGATCAAGAAAATTTTGCTTGGATTCAGAAACTAAACAGACTTCGTTATCCTTTTCTTTCCTTTCCTTTCCTCCTTTCCTTCCCTTCCCTTCCTTCCTCTTTCATCTATCCTTCCCTTCCCTTTTCATCTGTCCTTTCCTTCCTTTCTTTTCCTTCCCTTCCCTTCCTTCCCCTTTCATCTGTCCTTCCCTTTCCTTCTTATCTGTCCTTTCCTTTCCTTTCCTTCCCTTCTTCCCTTCCCTTCCCTTTTCATCTGTCCTTCCCTTCCTTCCCCTTTCATCTGCCTTCCTTTTCCTTCCCTTCCCTTTCCTTCCCTTCTTCCCTTCCCTTCCTTCCCTTTTCATCTGCCCTTCCCTTCCTTCCCCTTTCATCTGCCTTCCTTTTCCTTCCCTTCCCTTCCCTTTCCTTACTTTCCCTTCCCTTCCTTTCCTTCCCCTTTCATCTGTCCTTCCCTTTCCTTCTTATCTGTCCTTTCCTTTCCTTTCCTTTCCTTTCCTTTCCTTTCCTTTCCTTTCCTTCCCTTCCCTTCCCTTCCCTTCCCTTCCCTTCCCTTCCTCCCTTCCCTTCCCTCCCCCTACTACTTTCACAATATTGTGCTCTGCACAAGAGTCCCATTACAAGGGCTGATCCTTCACCTGCAGAAAAAAGCATCTCTCTCTCTCTCTCTCTCTCTCTCTCTCTCTCCATTGTGGGCGTGGCCTAGTTGGCCTCCTTCACCACGGTGGGGGTGGGTGTTTTTGCCCTCCCCAGGCTCTGGAGTTTTTTCTCAAGCCTCCAGGAGGGCAAAAATGGCCTCCCCAGGCTCCGGAGGCCCTCTGGAGGCCAGAAACGGGCCCATTTCCGGCCTTCCCGAATTTCCGGTAGGCCCATTTTTCACCCTCCCTGAGCCTCAGCGTCCGCCATGCACTTGCCTGCACCCAAAACGGGCCGCATGGGGACTCCTGGGAGAGGAGGGGAGGGGTGGGCGGGGCCAGCCAGGAGTGGGATTTGGGGGTTCTCCGAACTGCACAGAATTTTAGCTAGAGGTTCTCCCGAACCCCTGCGACACCCCCCACCTCTGGTTTCACAGGTATCCACTTTGGCTTCCAGTCCTCTAACCAGATACTCACTAACTGAGTTTGCCAGTAATAGAGTTTGGGGGGGGGGGGGGGCAGGAGTTAAGAACCGGGGCCTCAAGAGGGCAGCAGCGAGCTATTTTTAAAGGCTTCTCAGCTGGTGGATGGGGGGGGGGAAGAGAAGATTTTAAAAAGAGATCTGAAGATCAAATGGAGGCGGAATGTTTAAAAGGCAGCAAATTCTAAAGGTTTCAAGGTGTGGCGAAAAACTATTGCAGCCCATACAATGCAACGTGCTAAATATGAAATGCTATACACAGGTAGATACAGTAGATAGCGTACTAAAAAGCAGAGACATCACCCTGTGTGTATAGGCAAGGCGATGGTTTTCCCAGTTGCAATGGATGGCTGGGAAAGTTGGACCATAAGGAAGGCTGAGCGCCAAAGAATTGAGAGGCCTTTGAACGATGGTGCTGGAGAAGACTCCTGCGAGCCCCTTGGACTGCAAGGCGATCCAATCGGTCAGTCCTGGAGGAGATCAACCCTGACTGCTCTTTAGAAGGCCAGATCCTGAAGAGGAAACTCAAATCCTTTGGCCACCTAAGGAGAAGGAAGGACTCCCTGGAGATGGAGTGAGGATGGAGGGCAAAAGAAAAGAAGGGGACGGCAGAGAAGGAGGTGGCTGGATGGAGTCACTGAAGCAGTCGGCGTGAGCTTAAATGGACTCCAGAGGAGGGTAGAAGACAGGAAGGCCTGGAGGAACGTTGTCCATGAGGTCACGATGGGTAGGACACGACTTTGCAACTAACAACAAAAAACATACACAGGTAACCCTTGCTCAGCGACCATCTGAAGTTATGATTTATTTCCTTCCTTCCTTCCTTCCTTCCTTCCTTCCTTCCTTCCTTCCTTCCTTCCTTCCTTCCTTCCTTCCTTCCTCTTCCCCCTTATATTCCACACCCTTCCCTCCCCCTCTCACTATTTCTTTTCTTTTTCCCCCCCCTTTTCCTCCCTGGAATTTCAAGAGATCAGCATTTGCACGGGTTCCCCTGAGACCTGGCCATTGCACTTCCAAGCTCATCTTTTTATGACTAATGTGCTGAGCCCAACAAGCAAAGGATGATGCTTTCCCTGGGGCATCGCACCTCTGAATTCCGTACCGCCGGAACACACTTTCTTTTCCTTCGTGGCATCCTTGGTGGGCAGGAAAGGCAGCAGCTCAGTCCCACTGACCTTGACGGTGTGAGGAAGGTGAAATGGGCTCGGCGGTGTGCACTTGGACTGCACACACTCATTTGTGATTGGTTAGACCGGTTCCCCCAAAAAGCTTTTCCCAAGATGGCTCGCGGTCCCCAAAATGTTGCAAAAGGAAACCCTGCGGCTAACGAAAACATGTGATGAACAGCTATGAGAGATCTGCTCTCCTGGTGATTGGCCCAAAGCCAACCAGTTGGATTTTATGCTAAAGGTGGGACTAGAACTCACCATCCCCTGGTGATTGGCCAAAGTCAACCAGTTGGGTTTTATGCTAAAGGTGGGACTAGAACTCATTGTCTCCTGGTGATTGGCCCAAAGTCAACCAGTTGGGTTTTATGCTAAAGGTGGGACTAGAACTCACTGTCTCCTGGTGATTGGCCCAAAGCCACCCAACTGGCTGTCATGCTTAAGGTGGGACTAGAACTCATTGTCTCCTGGTGATTGGCCCAAAGTCAACCAGTTGGGTTTTATGCTAAAGGTGGGACTAGAACTCACTGTCTCCTGGTGATTGGCCCAAAGCCACCCAACTGGCTGTCATGCTTAAGGTGGGACTAGAACTCACCGTCTCCTGGTGATTGGCCCAAAGTCAACCAGTTGGGTTTTATGCTAAAGGTGGGACTAGAACTCATTGTCTCCTGGTGATTGGCCCAAAGTCAACCAGTTGGGTTTTATGCTAAAGGTGGGACTAGAACTCACTGTCTCCTGGTGATTGGCCCAAAGCCACCCAACTGGCTGTCATGCTTAAGGCGGGACTAGAACTCACCATCTCCGGGTGATTGGCCCAAAGTCAACCAGTTGGGTTTTATGCTAAAGGTGGGACTAGAACTCACCATCTCCTGCTTTCCAGCTTCGTGCCTTAACCGCCAAACCAAACAGGCTCTATATCCCTAGATACTTTTGAAAGGGCCCAAGGGCTAATCAATAGATAGATAGATAGATAGATAGATAGATAGATAGATAGATAGATAGATAGATAGATAGATAGATTCTAGCTGCATTCTTTTCTCTGATTCAAATCGTCAGCTTTTTCCATTCTCGAAAGATTTTTAACATTTGAAGGAAGGAAGAGAAGAAGAAAGGGCAGGGAGGGAGCGAAGGGAAGTTTTGCCAAGGGGGAAAAAACACACACACACACACACCAAGCGTCATTACCACAAACCGATTCCTGCCATTGCAGTAATTAGATTATATTTTCATCAGTAGGTCTTCCTTCTCAAACAGGGAAGCTAGGTTGCCAACCCCGGGGGCACTGCAATTCCTATCAGAAAGGGCAGGGGATGCCTTCTGTTTCTCAGCGGGAGGGCAGCCTTTTTCCAGAGATTGAGACTTCGCTGGCAAATAATCAGGATATTCAGACACCGAGGGAGAACAAGGGAGAAACTTCTGACATGGCGTTCGGAAGAGGATTCGTTGGAAGAGCAGACGCCGTTTCCAAGTTAAGAGGAACTGTGTTTTTTTTGTCTAGAAAGCAAATGCGAAAGAGAGAGAGAGAGAGAGAGAGAGGGGAGGGAAGAAAAAAAAGGCTTTTGATACAATAGAAAGAGGCAAGCCAGAATGGAGTCTGTGAAAGCAAGGCAGAGTTGCATTTAAGACCCCCCTCCTGGAGAAGAAGTAATGGCTTGCAGAGGGTCCCTGCTGCGGAATAATGCCAGTGAACAGGCGGGTGAATTTAATAAAAGGGACGCCGACCTCGTGTGAGCTATTCACATAGAAAAGACCCCCCACCACCACCACACACACCCTGGCCCAGATTTGGTAGGGGGAGAAAAATATAGGCCATTCTTCTCTCGAGTGGGTTTTTCCGTGGTGTACAGCTCAGCAACGCTCTTTCCGAAGACATTCGGGGAAAAGAGTGCATGGAAGAGCAACAAAGATGATATGGGAGGCTGAAGCATATGAAGAACGGTGGCGGGAATTGGGTAGGTCTACTCGAACGAAGAGAAGGAGTAGGGGGTGACTTGATAGCAGTCTTCCAGTATCTAAGAGGCTGCCCCAAAGAAGAGGCAGTCAAGCTCTCCTCCAAAGCACCAGAAGGCAGGACAAGAAGAAGAAGCAACGGATGGAAACTCATCAAGGAGAGAAGCAACCTAGAAATAAATGTCCTGACAGTGAGAACAATTCGTCAGCGGGATTCCTTGCCACCAGAAGTTGTGGGTGCTCCATTAATGGAGGTTTTCAAGAAGTGATTGGACAACCGTTTGTCCATAAAGGTATAAGGTTGGACTAGAAGACCTCTAAAGTCCCTTCCAACTTTTTATTCTTGAAACAACCAGAAAAGGAATAGTATTAAAAGTTCCATGCAAAGGATAGTACAGAAAAGGAGAGTTGGAGTCAACCAAGTGAGGAATTTTAAGAAAGGAAAATCAAGCGGAGGAAATAACTGATTTTACCTAGTTTGGGCAATGAAACATCTGCGAGGAAGCAACCAACTCGGAGCTGCTCTCTATAAACAGGGAACAAACCTCCCACTAGCACTGATGACGTTACCTAATTGGATCGTGAGATGTCTGTGAAGAAAACCACCCAGCTCAGAGACCGCCGTAGGTCTTTTATTTCAACTCCGCGCTGCAAATATTCCCCTTTATTAAAACTCTTTCCAAGCAGCCTGTATTAAAAACAATATAAAGGAGTCAATCGTACGAAGCATTTATATGAAGTGATGCTCATTGATGAAATATTCTACCGATTTCTTTTTTGAGTGGGGGGGGGGAAATCCGTAGAAAAGTATACCAAATCAGAAGTTTTCCCTATTCATTAAGGAGAATTGCCCCCTAACCCCACCCAATTTTCTCATTTCTTATCGTATTCCAGTCGTCCTAGACCCTTTCGGCTCACTACAAACTATTTTGTAAGATTGCGTAAATGTTTGAGATAAACACTATAAATTTTTTAAAGCTTTTTAAAAAGGAAGCATTAGATCCCAGACCTAGATTACTTATAAATGTGACGTTAAAACTCTAAATGCAGATTTAAAACAAAAAAACAAAAACAAAATACGCATACCACTCAAGGGACATGCTTTTAGCAAGGAATATACAGACACAGTTCTAATGTTTTCAAACAGAATTAGTGTTGAAATACTTCTCGTATATTTACGCCAAGCTAATGCATAAAGATGGGAAAACAGCCTCGGGTACTTATGTAAATAAGGCAGAGAATTGCATCCACCAGAAAGAGAAATTTGGGAGTTTGGAAAGGGAGGGGGACGGAGGCAGAGAATTTGTTGATATGATAATAGAATTGAAGTTGAATGTGCATTCTTCTTTTCTTCTTCTTCTTCTTCTTCTTCTTCTTCTTCTTCTTCTTCTTCTTCTTCTTCTTCTTCTTCTTCTTCTTCTTCTTCTTCTTCTTCTTCTTCTTCTTCTTCTTCTTCTTCTTCTTCTTCTTCTTCTTCTTCTTCTTTTTTCCCTTTGATTGTGTCTGATTCTCGAAGACAGACTGTTCCCTGCTCTTTTCTTGGCAAGAAGTGGTTTGCCATTGCCTCCTTCTTAGGGCTGATAGGGAATGGCTGGCCCAAGGTCCCTCAGCTGGCTTTGGGCCAAAGGTAGGACTAGAACTCACTTATCTCCTAGTGATTGGCCCAAAGTCACCCAGTCAGTTTTCACGTCTAAGGCAGGACTAGATTCATGGCAGCCTGGTTTCTCGCCTGATGCCTTAACCACTATACCAAACTGTCTCTTTTAACAACAACAACCCATCTCTGGAAAAAAAAAAAAGCACCATAAGTTAAGCGTGCAGTCCAGAAAATGTATTGCTCAAGTCTACAGACAAAATCTAGTCAACCAACAGTCAGCACTGAATTGGTGCTAGAGTTTAATGGAATTCAAGAGGGATTAGAGTTGGACCATTTGTGGGAACGTAACGATTCCAGGCTGATGGCTTGCTTAACTCCACTGCCCAGATCTGCCTGCTCTTTTCCTACAGCTCACAGGTTCGCGCGTCCTGTCAAACCCAACTTGTTAAAAACCGAATGGATGGATTCCCAAAGCCCGTTACACCAACCCAAGCTGGATGGCGGCTTGAGGCACGATCGCTGGTTTTCACAAAAGGGTTCGTTTAATCTTACACGGTTCCCTTTCCATGGGAGTTGATGTGCAGGTTATGAACGCAAGCACCCGTGATGGAGGACAACTGCCTTTCAGATAAGTCTTCCGATGTTTGCAGGGAATCGGGAAGGAGAGCTTGAAATCTGAATTTTAGCCTTGCCTCGCTGCTGCAAAATTCAGAATACTGTACAGACCAACTGCTATGCAAAGTTTGGTGTATTTGACCCACCATGGACCATACAAAGCCACTTGTCTGCTTAAAGAAGGAGAGAGAGAGAGAGAGAGAGAGAGAGAGAATGAGAAACAGGGAGTAAGATAGAAAGAGAGAGAGAGGAGAGAGAAGAGACAGAGAGACAGGGAGAGAGAGAGAGAGAGAGAAACAGGGAGTGAGATAGATACAGAGAAGAGAGAGACAAAGAGACAGGGAAAGAGAGAAACAGGAAGCGAGATAGAGAAAGAGAGAGGCAAGAGAAACAGGGAATGAGAAAGAGAGGAGAGAGAGAAGGAGAAACGGAGCGAGATAGAGATACAGAGAGAAGAGAGAGACAAAGAGACAGGGAGAGAGAGAGAGAAACAGGGAGTGAGATAGAGAAAGAGAGAGAGGCAAGAGAAAGAGAGGAGAGAGGGATAGAGAGAGAAATGGAATGAGAGAGAGAGGAGAGACAGAAACATAGCGAGATAGAGTAAGAGAAGAGAAGAGACAGAGAGAGAGACGAGACAGAGAGGCGAGAGAAAGAGAAGAGATAGGAATAGAGAGAAACAGGGAGCGCGAGAGAAGGAGAGACAGAAACAGAGCGAGAGAGAGAGTAGAGAAAAAGAGAAGAGACAGAGAGAAGAGAGAGAAAGGAGAAAGCTTTTGGTGTTGGTAGAGTTTTTCTTTCTTTTACTCCGCTTCACACCTTCCCCTCCCTTCCTCCTCTTTGCTGTCAAGAAGGCAATCTGTTCCTTCATTTCTCAGGAAGACACTTGGCAATATGGCCGACAGGATGTCAGGAATCATTTAAACCAAACGGGGAACGATGGAGCAGAGTTTCTCGAAACCACCTTCTCAGCATGAGGCAAGGGTGGAACGGAGGGGCGTGAAAATATGAATATTTTGTTGGGGAGGAAAAAACACTTTCACCATCTCAAGAAGGACGCCCCTTTTCTAGGCGGCAAGGAAGTTTTCACCTGAGAGCTGAAGGGTAAATGTTTGCTTGGGGAGGGGGAGGGCGCGTACAAATAGCCCTCATTCACTTAGTGACTATTCAAAGTTACAATGGCACTGAAAAAGTAACTTTCTCTCTATGAACGTCTGTCTGTGTGTTTCCCTCTTCTTTGGAGCAGCCCCTGAGATATTGGAACATTGCTATCATGTCAACCTTGGTCCTTCTTTTCACTAGACTAGACATACTCAGTTCTTGCAACCGTTCCTCTTATGTTTCATCCGATGTTTTCCTGAGTTGTCATCACAAAACAAGACACGGGGAAGCGAAGCAATCTTCCGCTCACGTCTCCAAGCTTTTAAGCCACGACACGCGCAGGCTTCAACCTTCGCCGACGTCCTTTTAATCATAATAATGAAAGGGAAGAGTTGCTATTAATTTGGACAGGATCTGGCGTTCGGCAGCCTGAGTGGCAGGCTCTTCTCCAAATGAAGGTGTTAGGCTATAAATTGGAAAAGCCCAGATTGACATCTCCTGGACATCTCTTGGAAGATGCTCTCCCGTCTTCCGAAAAGCACTTTGTGGCCGATCTTGCTCTCTCCCTCCGCCCCCCTCCCCCCTTAATTAAGCGAAAGAGAAAGTGAGAGAGCGAGCAGCTCAGGATGAGAAAAGAAACAAGGTTTGGGAGTTTTGTTTTGTTTTTTTTAAATTTGATTTATATGCCGCCCTTCTCCGGAGACTCAGGGCGGCTTACAAGGCGTTAAGCAATAGCCTTTATATTTTGTATATTTATACAAAGTCAGCTTATTGCCCCCACAAACTGGGTCCTCATTTTACCTACCTTAGAAAGGATGGAAGGCTGAGTCGACCTTGAGCCTGGTGAGATTCGAACTTACAGTAATTGCAGGCAGCTGGTGTTAATCACAATGCTATCAGTCTGCTGAGCCATCAGGCCCTTGCAGACCAGTTGTTCTGATCTGCCAGCAGCCTCCAGAGCTGGCAGCAGAGTCGGAGAATGAGGAGGCTGGAGAGGAACATGGGCCAGTCCTGGAGTCTGGGGAAGGCTCGGACGAGGGCTCTGCATCGGAGGCAGAGATGGGGCCAGGGCCATCTGGGAGCAATGTACAGACTCCGGAGCCCCCAGTCGGACAGCAGAGAGGCAGAGGAACAGGAGGAGCCTGTTCCTAGTGCAAGCATGCGCAGAGCTGCCAGAAGGCAAGAGCAGCTAAAGCAAAAGGGACGACTCAGGAGTAAGGCCAGGAGATGATTGGCCCCTCCCAAATATATGAATTTCATATATTTTAATACATACAAAATATATTTTGTATTTGAGGACTGTTAGCCTCCCGCCATGAAAAGCCAACCAATTTGGTTGCATCAAAATTTCCGGGTCTCTGATGGTGCCACTCTCCATGGTGCTGAAAAACACCTCCACAAGTCTTGACCGTAGACCACAAAAGCAGTAGAGTGAATTAATTTCCTTCTTCAGGATCCATCTCAGAGGCACAGGATCCCCTTAATATAGGTAGGCAATCCCTTATTTCTTTCCACCTCTTAAAAACACACACACACACACACACATAATGTAACAAAAGTCCACACCAAACAACAAATAGGTTATTGCCACCATGTCAAACTCTAGCAAGTTATGGCGATGTTTGAGGAATCAGGAGATGGTGCGTTCAAAGCCAGCTGGGTGGCTTTGGGCCAATCACCAGGAGATGGTGAGTTCTAGTCCTGCCTTTGGCCCTGAAGCTGGTTGGATATCTTTGGGCCAATCACCAGGAGATGGTGAGTTCTAGTCCTGCCTTAGCCATGAAATCTGGCTAGTTGATTTTGAGCCAATCACCAGGAGATTGGAAGTTCTAGTCCCATCTTAGGCAGGAAAACTGGCTGGGTGACTTTGAGCCAATTACCAGGAGATGGTGAGTTCTAGTCCTGCCTTAGGCATGAAAGCTTGCTGGGTGGCTTTGGGCCAATTACCAGGAGATGGTGAGTTCTAGTCTTGCCTTAGGCATGAAGGCTGGCTGGATAACTTTGGGCCAATCACCAAGAGATGGTGAGTTCTAGTCCTGCCTTAGTCCCTAAGGCTTGTTGGATGTCTTTGGGCCAATCACTAGGTGACAGAGACTTCTAGTCCCGCCTTAGGCATGAAAGCTGGTTGGGTGACTTTGAGCCAATCACCAGGAGGCAGCGAGTTCTAATCCCACCTTAGTCGTGAAAGCCACCTGGTCTCTCTCTCTTTCTCCCAGCACGATCTACCTCGCTGGGTTATTATTGCGGGGAAAATTGGGAGTAAAAAAGGCAGGTTCGGTTGATTCTGTGTTTCGAGTCATTTGTAAACAACAATAATACTAAACCCATCGAAGAAAAAAAAAAACCGTAAGCCAAGTTTGTTTGCCCATCTGGGCTTAGCATCGCCCAACAAGAGCCGTGTCGCCCTCTCCTCTCTATTCCCTTTCAAGCCAGCCAGGAAGAGAAGTTTCCTCACAACTGCTTCGCCCGGCCTGGATCCACCCCATCTCAGCTGCAGCCGTTCTCGGTTTATAAATCACGCCGTCACGTCCGCCTGCGTTTTAGCATTTAACGCGCCTTATGCTGTGATCCTTAAAAGCTGGAATTAATGACATCCGTCCTGCTGCTCATTAATAATGGCTTCGTTACTGTAGACAATGGCGTCCTCTCGACAATCACCAACTTTTAGCGCAGGGTTTCTAATTATCTGGCGTTTCGGTGGCTCAACGGAGCTTTCCCACCACTTCTCGCTGTGGGGGAAAAAAAGATGATGGAGGGGGGTGGTTACCCCAAATGAGATGGGTCAGAGGCTTCCTGCACGCCGTGTGACACGAGTATTGGCCGTCGATTCACGGGTGGAGAACACAAGGACTTGAATGGGAGGGAAGGGCAGGAAGACGTGTGTTAGGATATGGTTTGAGCCTAACAAGTTGTCCAGGCAATATCTGTGTTCTGTGACTTTAACATGAATATGTATTGTGTGACTTTAAAGTTTTCCTGCTGATTCATTGTCATGCTGTAATTACACTGGTTGTAAACGTATTTAAGAAAGGTACTGTAACGTATTCAGTTGATGATATGCTACCATTGTGTATGGAGTTGCAACCATTGTGCTATCATCGGTTGGATGGATCTGCTACCATCGTGGTTTGTGAACCAGAGTGAGTTTGTTATTCTAACCAACTACTGTTTGTGGGGTAAGAAGAGTTTTTGTATCACTGGACTGATTTAACTGGCAAAGACTTGGATTGATTTAAGGACTATGAGATTGTTTTTCCACTATAAGGTAAACTTTTGGTAAACCAGTTTGCACATCTCTTATTCACTGCTCTCGGCAACGTTTCTCTGTGCTCTACACTCTGCTGGTTGGTAACACAACAACAATATCCTTAACAACGTGCAACGCTGCAGCACAAAGCCTACCATCAAATGTCTATGATTAAGTTAACAGCGGACGGGTCACCAGAAGGCAAAAATTAACGAAACTGCGTCTTTCTTGCCGTGGCCGTGCCACGCAGGGGGATTTGCTGGAGGAAGCAATTCTATGAAGAAGAGTTGGTGTAAAAGGCGTGCAAAGAACACGGTGACCGGAACAACCTCAAAGCTGGGCACGGAACAACTCGGGAGGCAAGACAAGAAGCAACGGACGGAAACTACTCAAGGAGAGAAGCAACCCAGAATGAAGGAGAAACTTCCTAACAGGGAGAACAATCAACCAGTGGGACAGAAGTTGCTTTCAGAAGTTGTGGGTGGCTCCATCACTGGAGTTTTTGAGAAGAGATTGGATCGCCCCCTGTAGGGAATGGTATAGGGCCGTGATGACGAACCTATGGCACGCGTGCCACAGGTGGCACATGGAGCTATATCGGTGGACACGCAAGCATTGCCCTAGCCCAGCTCCAACGCGCATATGTGCGCGCTGGCCAGCTGATTTTCGGGCCTTCCAGAAGTTGGGAAACAGGTTGTTTCCAAGACCCTTCCTCTTCTTCTCCCCCCCCCCCCCAAATCCGAACAATCGAGAGACCTGGCCCCATCCATACAGAGAACATAACACCCTCTTAACAGAAAGAACCCAGCCTTGCCAATAAACCTTGAGAAAGAGTATAAGGAATTTATTAGTAGTAAAAAGGGGGGGGGGGGTACATTTGTACTACAAGTTGGCTTGGTGCTGGAGGGGATTCCCCCCCCCTTTCCCCCTTCTTCCCTTAAAAGAAATTGGATCGCTTCACCACCAGCGATCACCCTGGGGGGTGAGGGGTGGGTGGGCGTTTGTGTCGGAGAAGGCGGGGAGGCCCCCCTCCGCTCCCCCCCCAGATACAGATCGAGGTCTTCCCCCTTTGAGGGGTGGGGGGTGGGTGGGGGTTTTCAGCCCTCTGTCTGGGCTGTTTGTCGACAGTGCCTAGCCAACCTGCGGCAGTTTTCCCACCGACTCTAGAGGAGAAAAGAGTTCTAGGAAGGAAGAAAAAAAAAAAAAAAACCAACTCAAAAAGAGAAGAAAAAAAAACAAAAACAAAGGAAAAATTCAATTGTGACGTCAAGCTTAGACGGGGCCCCTTCCTGAAGGCATCGGAAAGTGGCCCGTTCTCCTTCGGGTTGATATGGCTCTTGGTTTCCATCCGAGGACGACACGCGTGGCCAGCAACGTTGGTCTTCTCATGCTGATCTCTAAAAGGAACATTCTACCGCTGCGGTTTGTGACGATGGGCAGCCACCGCAACGCCGGAAACCTTCTCTTCAAGTCCCAGGCAACTGAGGGCATCCCCTGCTCAGCCCCGAGAGTGGACAGGGTCTCTTCAGTTTGGCTCCAGGCCAGCCCGGCCTTTTATTGCTGTCCCGTTTTCTTCTCTTTTTGGAAGCTGAAACTGGTCCTGCGACTCAGTTTCCTTTGCTTCTGGGTCAGGTAATCAGCTCTGGCTGTGCTGGCCCGGGATTCTAGGATGTAATTCATCTGGAAGAAGCGCGTGGGAGAGGAAGAAAGAGAAGAAAGGAAAGAAAGAAAGAGAAAGAAAGACAGAGAGAGAGAGAGAAGGGAAAAAAGAGAAAGAAAGAAAGAGAGGGAGAGAAAGAAAAAAGAACAGAGAGAAAGAAGGGAGGGAGGAAGGAAGGAGGTAGAAAGAAAAAGGAAGAAAGGAAGGCAAAGAGGGAGAAAGGAGGAAGGGAGGAGAGATAGGAGAAAAAGGAAGGAAAGAGAACAAAAAGGAAGAAAGAAAGCAAGGCAAGAAAGAGAGAAAGAAAAGAAGGAGGGAGAGAGAGATGGGAGAGAGAAGGAGGGAGAAAAGGGAATAAGGAAAGAGTTAAGGATTGAAAAACGGCATGTAAAACCTGTCACTCAAAAAAATAAAATAAAATAAAATTGGCCTAAAGATAATAGCAGTACGTTCCATCCAACCTTTTTGACAGGGGTGGGGGTGGGGGGGAATCTAAGCTGGCAACTCCTGCCCTATTGATTAAGCCATCCGACAATGGCTGGGTCAAAGGGATGGAAAGCGGGGCCCCACACGCCAGCCCCACGCGTCCCCTCGGCCTTACCTTCAGTACGATCTCGTTGACGGTGGCAGCGTCGGACTCAAAGTAGAGATGCTTGTAATCGTGGTTGCTGAGATAGGTGAGCTTAAATATTGCATGACCTGCCAGGGTTTAGGAAAGAGGAGAAGAGGAGGAGGAGGAGGAGGAGAAGGAGAAGAAAGAGGAGAAGGAGAAGAAAGAAAAGAAGGAGGAGGAGGAGGAATAGAAGGAGAAGGAGAAGGAGAAGAAAGAGGAGAAGGAGAAGAAAGAAAAGAAGGAGAAGAGGAGGAGGAGAAGAAAGAGAAGGAAAAGAAAGAAAAGGAGAAGAGGAGGAGGAGAAGAGGAGGAGAGGAAGAGGAGGAGGAGAAGGAAGAGAAGAAGAGGAGGAGGAGGAGAAGAGGAGGAGGAGGAGGAGAGGAGGAGGAGAAGAGGAGGAGGAGAAAGAGGAGGAAGAGGAGGAGGAGGAGAAGAAGAAGAAGAGGAGGAGGAAAAACAGTGAGGTTAGCAAAAAGTTGTATACACTATTTTGTGTCTACAAAGAGGCATTTTAACCAGTTTTCCTGAAAATGGATTAAACTCAGAGACAGCTCTCGTTGCGCACTAAGTAGCACGAACCAATTTAACTGGCTTAAATTGCCATTTTTAAGTACAGGTAGTCCTCGATTTACAACAGCTCATTTAGTGACAATTCAAAGTTCACAATGGCGCTGAACAAAGCGAACATTTTGGGATTGAAATCCACAAGTGTTAAAAAAGTTCCCAAGCTTGGACATTCCTGGTCTAAAGGAATAAGTTTTGGGTTAAAGGTAACAGTTCCCCTCGCACATACGTGCTAGTCGTTCCCGACTCTAGGGGGCGGTGCTCATCTCCGTTTCAAAGCCGAAGAGCCAGCGCTGTCCGAAGACGTCTCCGTGGTCATGTGGCCGGCATGACTCAACGCCAAAGGCGCACGGAACGCTGTGTTACCTTCCCACCAAAGGTGGTCCCTATTTTTCTACTTGCCTTTTTTACATGCTTTCGAACTGCTAGGTTGGCAGAAGCTGGGACAAGTCACGGGAGTTCACCCCATTTACGCGGCGCTAGGGACTCAAACAGCTGAACTGCCGACTTTTTGACCGACAAGCTCAGCGTCTTAGCCACTGAGCCACCGCGTCCCTTAGTTTTGGGTTACATGGGCATATTTTTCATGAGACTTCAGCCCCTCCCCAAAGGGCAAACAATGCAATGTGGACACAGCCGAACCCAAGGGAGGGTCTCCCCAAAAAGGGGGCTGCAGCCTAGCGGTCAGATTTGTCTCAGAGACCAGCCCCTGACCTACGTACCCTTCCGTTCCAGGCAGGCTGTTAACGGGGCGCCTCTGTCTGGCTTTTGACAGCTGACCCTCTTGCGGGCTTCGGAAAACCGAATGATTTATCTCTCTTTTCCCCGCTTGGAGCCTTTCGCGAGCTGACAGAAGCAAAACGGCGGAACTTTATTTCAAATCCTTATTTTTTTTTTAGCTTTTGAAAGAGTCAGCCCTTTTCGGAAGCCGTTACCGAAAATCAGAGATGTCAATAACGTTTTATTGCGCAGTGAGTTAACAGGAGGCGGTGGGTTTCAATCCATCATGCGCGACACTTCTCGCTAGCCGGGCGCGCTCGCACCTGTCGGAGGGAGCGATGGGTGGTCTCCGACATATCATTACTTCATTTATTTATTTATTTTATTAGATTTATATGCCGCCCTTCTCCGGAGACTCAGGGCGGCTTACAATGCGTTAAGCATTGAGTCTCCGGAGAAGGGCGGCATATAAATAAAAAAAATAAAAATAAAAAAAACAACCTCTTGCACGCTGCCCTACCTAAGATCTGAGAAATGTTGATTTTTGCAGGCCAGGGAAATCCTTAATGAGAGCTTTACATAAGAGGTCTCGAAAATACGACCGGGAGCTGGGGGGGGGGGGAGCCCTGCTCCGCCAAAAAAACCCCGTTACAGATCTTGTCCGTTTACGAGCTGCATCTCTCCATAAGCGCCCCCGCTTCCCCTCCATGTTTTGGAAGAGATAATAAATAAACCAAATTGCACTCAGCATCCTTCCCGGCCGTTGCGAGAGAGGAACGCTTCCTTCTTCTCCGGCGTCTGCACCTCATCAATCACGCCATTGTCTGCTTGAGAGCCGAGTCTTGTAAATGTCAGACCCACTCAAGTCCGAGAAGGATCCGAACATGGCAAGGAGGTTTTAATTGGGCAGCGTAATTAAATGGGCGGGGGAGGGCGAGGGAAGAAGGGACGAAGGGAAGAGGCTCTCGACAGGAAAGAGACTTCTTGGATGGCGTTAAGACTTTGAAACGGACGGAATAATAACAGAACAAGAGTTGGAAGGGATCTTAGAGGTCTTCTAGTCCAACCCTCCCTACTCAGGTCAAGCAGAAGAGTCTATAATACCGTTCCGGACAAATGGCTATCCAGTCTCTTCTTAAAAAGTTCCACTGTTGGAGCATTCACCACTTCTGGAGGCAACTTCTGTTCCACTGATGAATTGTTCTAACTGTTGGGAAATTTCTCCTTAATTCCAGGTTGCTTCTCTCCTTGATTAGTTTCCACCCGTTGCTTCTTGTCCTGCCCTCAGATGGCTTTGGAGAATAGCTTGACTCCCTCTTCTTTGGGACAGCCCCTGAGATATTGGAAGACTGCCATCATGTCCTTCTTTTCATTAAACTAGACATACCCAAGTCCTTCAACCGTTCTTCGTATGTTTTGGCCTCCAGTCCCCTAATCATCTTTGTTGCTCTTCTCTGCACTCTTTCTAGAGTCTCCACATTTTTTTTTTTTAATATCACGGTGACCAAAACTGGATGCAGGATTCCAAATACTCCTGGACTAGTGGGAAAATACCTCGGTTTCTTCCCCATCCAGTTCTGAAGGCAGGATTTCCACTGAGTTCACCAGGAACCTGATTCTGAACTGACCATTGAACCGTCTCTTGGGACAGGAGCGCTTCGAGAGAAGAAGAAGCAGATGCAGAATAGGTCTCATTGGGGATCTCGGCACGCTGGTGGGATAAGCTAAACTGCAGGGACTCGGTGGGAAAATGGATGTTTATTGGGAAGCAGGAATCCAGTGAGGTTGGCTCGGGAGCAAAGAGGTATAGGGTTGGCCTGCAGGTCACTGAAGAAGACAATCTAGCTGTGGTTACGGTTGCAATTACTGTAAGGTTAAAGGTAAACGGTTCCCCTCGCACACACGTGCTAGTCGTTCCCGACTCTAGGGGGCGGTGCTCATCTCCGTTTCAAAGCCGAAGAGCCAGCGCTGTCCGAAGACGTCTCCGTGGTCATGTGGCCGGCATGACTCAACGCCAAAGGCGCACGGATCGCTGTTCCCTTCCCACCAAAGGTGGTCCCTATTTTTCTACTTGCATTTTTTTTAACGTCCTTTCGAACTGCTAGGTTCACAGAAGCTGGGGCAAGTCATGGGAGCTCACCCCGTTACGCGGCACTAGGGATTCAAACCGCTGAACTGCCGACCTTTCGATCGACAAGCTCAGCGTCTTAGCCCACTGAGCCACCGCGTCCCTGTTATTTAAGGTTAAAGAAATGAAATAAAACTGGTGTTTTGGCAGCTCGCAGTCGTATTAAAGTGATCAAAACTCTCCTCCTGAGGAGGAAGGAAGGCTTTCCTGCAGGTATAGGTAGTCAATCCAGACATCAAATAGAGAATCTCGGAAGGAGGATGACAGGTTTGTATCAGTGTTTCTTCGGCCAAGGCCATCGTTATCATGCTCCCATTTTACAGGTGGGGGGAAACTTGGGAAAAAGAGAGAGAGAAAGAGAGAGAGAGCTGGAAAAGCATCGAGATCAGATGGGCTGGGTGAAGAAGCAGGTATGTTTCTATATATTTTTTTTTAATTCCCACCACGCTGGGATTGTTTCGAGGGTTTCTGCTTAACTTCCCATTTTACGGAGGGCTACGGACAAACCTCGTAATCTCTCCCACCCCCCTTTTTTTCTCAACTCCTCCAGACTGTTAACCCGATTTGCCAAAGGTTAAGGCCATCTGTTTATAGATTTTGAGCGGTTTTTGTTTTTTTTTTGCTTTTGCTTTTTTTTTTTCCAGGAGAAATGGCAGGATATAAATCACTGTAATAAAGTAAATAAGGGAAAAAACACACACATTTCCTTCTCAAATCCAGACCGTACCAATTGGGGAGGGGGGGTCTACCCTCACTGGTAAGAGGAATGCAACGCCCAGCGTCAAGGCTCTCCTCGGAGCCCAGTTCGTGATCTTAAATGAAATGACATGCTTTCTAATGATATAAGCTTCCTCCAACCAAGAGCCTCGGTGGTGCAGCGGACTAAGTGCTGTTATGTAGCACTTAGCTGCCAGCTGCCTGCAATTAGTGGGAGTTCAAATCTCACCAGGCTCAAGGTTGACTCAGCCTTCCATCCTTCAGAGGTAGGTAAAATGAGGACCCAGATTGTGGGGGCAATAAACTGACTTTGTATATAAAAAAAAAGAACACTGCTTAGGGGGGCCCCCCGAAAGCCCTACTAAGCAGGTATATACAAAAAGTATGAAGGCTATTGCTTAACTCATTGTAAGCCGCCCTGAGTCTCCGGAGAAGGGCGGCATATAAATCGAACTAATAAATAAATAAATAAATAAATAAATAAATAAATAAATAAATAAATAAATAAATAAATAAATAAATAAATAAATTTTAACCTTGAGCCTGGGATAGCTCAACAGACAGAGCTCTGTAATTTAACACCAGCTGTCTGCAATTAAAGTAAGATCGAATCCCACCAGGCTCAAGGTTGACTCAGCCTTCCATCCTTTCTAAGGTAGGTGAAATGAGGACCCAGTTTGTGGGGGCAATAAGCTGACTTTGTATAAATATACAAAAAGGATGAAGGCTATTGCTTAACGCACTGTAAGCCGCCCTGAGTCTCCGGAGAAGGGCGGCATATAAATCAAATTAAAAATAAATAAATAAATAAATAAATAAATAAATAAATAAATAAATAAATAAATAAATAAATAATAAACAAACAAACCACACACCAGGGGTGAAATCCAGCAGGTTCTGGAGAACCGGTAGTGGAAATTTTGAGTAGTTTGGAGAACTGGCAAATACCACCTCTGGCTGGCCCCAGAGTTGGGTGGTAATGGAGATTTTGCAATATCCTTCTCCCCAGGAGTGGGGAGGGAATGGGGATTTTCCAGGAGTATGGAGGGAATGGGGATTTTGCAATATCCTTTCCCCAGGAGTGGAGAGGGAATGGGGATTTTGCAGTATCCTTCCCCCTGGAGTGGGAAGGGAATGGGGATTTTGCAATATCCTTCCCCTGCCACGCCCACCAAGCCATGCCCACAGAACCGGTAGTAAAAAAAAATTGTACTTCACCACTGTCACAAACCCAGCCTGTACCATGCTGGAGAAAGTTGTTGTTGTTGTTATTGTGTATGTGTGTATAGGGGGTTTTTTTATTTATTTTTCAGGGCGAATTCAATGGGAAAGAAGACTGACCCATGAAGCCGCATCTATCAAACTGTCGGTTCCGTGTTGGCAGCTCTTGAAGCCCAAGGGAGTTCAAAGGTTGCAAAGTAGAGGAAAATTTTGTGGGTTTGTGTGTTGTGTAGGGGGAATAAGGAGGGACGGGGGGGGGGGAAGCAGCCCTCTGGGGAAGAGTAGCTCCTTCATCCTCTGGCTTTAGGCAGCTTTCATTAATCTTCTGGCTCTCCTCTTTAACTAGCCATGCAGAACCGCTCAATAGCGAGGCTCATAATGGGAAAGCCCTCTGCCTATTACCAGGTTAACATTCTGTTAAGCCCCGGCACAACAATGGAATGGGAATGGAGAGGAAACCTTCGCACCCAAGACTGGCAAATTAAATGACTGCGGGAGGAGGAGGTGGTGGTGGGAGGAGGAGGAGGAGGAAGGGAAAAAGATGGAAGAGGAAGAGGAAGAAAAGGAAAAAGAAGGAGGGAAGAAGAACAAAATGGAGGAAGGAAACAGGAGGAGGAGGAGGAGAAGGAAGGGGAAAAAGATGGAAGAGGAAGAGGAAGAAAAGGAAAAAGAAGGAGGGAAGAACAACAAAATGGAGGAAGGAAACAGGAGGAGGAGGAGGAGGAAGAAGAAAAGGAGGAGAGGGAGGAAGAAGACGAAGAGGAGGAGGAAGAAGAGGAACGGAAAAAAGATGAAGGCGGAAGAAGACGAAGAGGAGGAGGAAGAAGAGGAACGAGGGAAGAGGAAGAAAACAGGAGGAGGAGGAAGGAGAAGGAGGAAGAGGGGGAGGAAGGGAAAAAAGGTGGAGGAGGAAGAAGAGGAGGAGGAGGAAGAAAAGGAGGGGAAGGAGAAGGAAAAAGGAGGAGGAGGGAAGAGGAAGGGAAAGAAGATGGAGGAGGAAGAAGATGAAGAGGAGGAGGAAGAAGAGGAGGAAGAAAAGGAAGAGGAGGAGGAAAAAGAAGGAGGAAAGAGGAAGAAAACAGGAGGAGGAGGAAGGAGAAGGAGGAAGAGGAGGAGGAAGGGAAAAAAGGTGGAGGAGGAAGAAGAGGAGGAGAAGGAAGAAAAGGAGGAGAAGGAAAAGGAAAAAGGAGCAGGAAGGAAGAGGAAGGGAAAAAAGATGGAGGAGGAAGAAGACGAAAAGGAGGAGGGAAGAGGAAGAATAGCAGACGGGAGGAAGAAAACAGGAAGAGGAGGAGGAAGAGGGGAAAAAGGAGTAGAAGGAAGAAGATGAGGAGGAGGAGGAGCAGGAAAAAGGAAGAGGAAGAAGAGGAAAAAAGAAGATGAAAACGGAGAAGGAGGAGGAAGGAAGAGACGGAGAAAGAGAAGGAAAAACTCAACTATCGAGGAGGCCTGCTGGTCAAAGGAGCTTTTCCCCACAGCTCGTTGCTCGTTTATAGGTTTAGCATTTTAACAGTTAGGGGTTGGGCATGAGAAAGATTAAAAGCCAAGTTCTCTTGGATGCTACGTGCTACCTGGAGGACCAGGGTCGTCGCGTGCTGTGCCGCAAGATGTGTCCGTCCCTGGGAAATCCCAGAAATGAAATCCCAGTCTTTCCACATCTGGGCTGCCCTAAAAACATCTGCGGGAAGCAAGAGTCGAGACCGAACCCCGCCACCCCCAGCTCCCCACCTCCGAGGGCACCTTCCCGACCCCCCCCCTCCGCACGAAGGTCAAGACTTCTTCCTCGAGTCGCGGGCTGTGCTGAGCCTTCCAGATGTTGCAACCGCCGCACATCTGGCAGGCACCCGCCCCCCGGGGGGGGGACGGGAGAGAAGCGCTGATCTAAGAGAGAAGCCTGACGTGATGTCATAACATCACTCGCTTTGTGTTTTGACGGGATGTCACGTTCTGAGGACCACGTTGGCTTTGATCAACAAACAGGCCGCTCCGGGATCACAAGGTTTGAGCGTCCATTAAAGAAAATGAGCCTGGTACGTGGTTTGTTTGAACGTTTAGCCAAGAAGATAGGATGCGAATCGGGGTTGACGTTGACCCAACGGTCTTTTGGACTGTCCCCGGGCCGGTTCTGTTTACGGAACTGCTCTAGGGTGGACAGCGGTATTTATTTGTTTCCATTTCTATACCGCCCTTCTCCAAATAGGACTCAGGGCGGTGAACAGCCAAAGTAAAAAGCAGAGCATACAAAATTTAAAAAACAGTATTAAAATAATTAAATATTTTGGCCGTAAATTAAAACAACCCAATTTAAAATCAATTTAAAATTTAACTCAAGCCAGCCCAGCTAGTTGAAATAAATAGGTTTTCAGGGCCCGACGAAAAATCCGGAGGTCTGTTATTGTACGTAACTCTGGGGGGAGGTTGTTCCAGAGGGTGGGCGCCGTCACAGAGAAGGCTCTCCCCCTGGGGGTCGCCAGCCGACATTGTCTGGCGGACGGCACCCTGAGGAGGCCCTCTCTGTGCGAGCGTACTGGCCGGTGGGAGGCTATTGGTGGCAGAAGGCGGTCTCGTAAGTACCCCGGCCCTAAGCCATGGAGCGC
>JAXLNS010000017.1:440119-455119 GCA_037215915.1 Pantherophis vulpinus | reverse complement strand
AAATAAATAATATGATTTGCCTAATGACCGGGTTCGGCGTGGCTAGAGTGGTCATGTGACTGGGTGGGCGTGGTCAACTTGATGTCACTCACGTCAAGGGCGCTTTGCCAGCATCTACTCGCCCCTCCCCTCCCAGCCACTCCTCCCCTCCCCACCTGGGCTCCTTAGGGCCCCAACAGGAAGCAGTTGTTGGAGCTAAGCAGCCACCATGAGAAAGAGTTGGCAAAACATCTGGCTCAGTTCAAATTGGATCTGACCGAGAAGGAAGCTCAGCAGAAGCACCTCACTGAGGGACTAGGAGCATAGGCTTTCCAAGCAGAGGGAAGACCTGCGGAGCGCAAGGCCAGGTACCGGCGCTGGAGGCTCAGCGGGCTGAGATGGTCAGCCAGTTCCAGGCCATGAGGCAGTCCCACTGGAACGAGACCCTCCAGATCTTCTCCACCAGCGACGCTTCCCTCCAGCCTTCGCCCAAAGCCCCACACCAGGAGGCTGAAGCAGACCCCGAGTCGGAATTTCTGCCCCCCTCCGACCACACAAAAAGACCCCGAAGGGGGAGACTCTCTGCAGCAACACAACCATTCATTACACGTATCCATCCCAGGGGCCGTAGTTTGAGGACCCCTGATTTAGTGCAATATTAAAAAAAATGCAAATAATTTTTCTGCGGACCACCAAAATTTTCTCGCGGATCACCAGTGGTCCACGGACCCCCAGTGGGTGACAGCCGCTGTAAAGCACTGTGCTGCGGTATATAAGTCTCTAAGTGCTACCCTTTCAAAAAAAAAACCAAAACCCCCACCAAAACTTCGTATGAGGATGGTAAAATTAACGTAAATACAAATTTTTGCAGAAGAGACGGATAAGACGTGGAACAGCTCTTCCACAAATCCAGCAGGTTTATTTCCTCACTTCGATACAAGTGAAAGCTATTTGTTTCTAGACAGAAAGACTCGCTGGGTTAAGCATTTGTCTTTGGTGATCTGTCATGACCTTTTCAAGCTCTTATTTCTTGACAGATTCCAGATACAAGTGAGTCAAACTTCCCTGGAAGGAAAACTATCGCCCTAAGATGGTTTGCTCAAGAGCAGAAAACACGCCGAAAGCTGCCCTCCATCAACTCCAGTATATAAATCCTTCCTTAACAAGACAATGCAAGGAGGAGGGGGTGGGGGGGTGGGGAGAAGGGAAGGGACGAGGAAGGGAAAAAAATGGAAAGGAAAGGAAGAGAGAAGAAAGGAAAACAGAAGACGGAGGAAGGAAAGAGAAGGAGAGCGAAAGAAAGGGAAAAAAACGAGAAAAAGGAAAGGACAAGAGAGAGAGAGAGAGAGAAAAGGAAAAGAAAAGAAGGAAGACAAAATGAAAACTTGCACAAAAAGGAAAAATAAGCAACAACGGACAACGGAAACCAAAAAGGGAAACAGAAAACCTCTTTGTGGCTTTAACTTTTCGGGGAATAAATACCACTTTGGGGGCTCTTACACACACAGACACGCACACAGTGTCTCCGTAAACGGTTTATATGTTCCCAATTTTGGGAAAGAGCAATCTCTATCGAAAAAGAAATCGGGCGCCCAAATGCCTATGCTCCCTCATTCAGATTCACGCACAAATGAAGGTGTCTCTTTCTTTACTCCTCCTCCTGTTTGTGTGGTCAAACAGCTGCCCTCAACGGTGGAGGCACAATTTCGGCACAAAATGAGGGCTACTGGGAAACTCTGTGCTTTCCTAAGACAAGAAGCCTCTTTTCTGACACTAATACATGGCAGCCGTGGCTAAGGGGACTTTTGCACAGGTTCTCCTTGTACACCAATTGCGACCCTACCTGGATCGGGAGGCTCTCCTCACAGTCACTCATGCCCTTGTCACCTGACAGTTGGATTATTGCAACGCGCTCTACATGGGGCTACCCTTGAAAAGTGTTCGGAGACTACAGTTGGTCCAGAATGCAACCGCTCGAGCGCTCGTGGGTGCACCTAAGTACTCCCACATTACAGCAATCCTCCATGAGCTGCACTGGCTTCCTATTGGTCTCCGGTCACAATTCAAGGTGTTGGTTATTACCTTTAAAGCCTTACATGGCTCAGGGCCAGGTTATCTTCGAGACCGTCTTCTACCGCATAGCTCCCAACGATCGGTAAGATCCCACAGGGTTGGCCTCCTCCGGGTCCCGTCAGCTAAATAATGTCGCCTGGCGGACCCGCGGGGGAGGGCCTTCTCTGTGGCTGCCCCAGCTCTTTGGAATCAGCTACCTCCTGAGGCCAGGACCGCTCCCACCCGACTGGCCTTCCGGAAAATGGTGAAAACCTGGCTATTCCGGCAGGCTTGGGGCCGTTGATCTCACCACTGCGATCTTGTGAGATCCGGCCATGAGCGGTGTGTATGGGTTTTTAACGTCTCTTATTGTATATTGTTCATACTGTCTTTGTTGTAAGCCGCCCAGAGTCCTCGGAGAGTTGGGCGGCATAGAAATACGAAAAATAAATAAATAAATAAATAAATAAATAAATAAACATGAGGTTGGAAGGGGGAAGCAGGGACATTTTGTATCCCTCCCCGCCCCCCGGTGGGGAAAGTGATCAAAAGTGGTTTGCCATTGCTGCCTTCCGAGGGCTGAGAGAGAGTGGCTGGCTGAAGGTGTCCCCACCAGCTGCCTTTGTGCTCAAGGGAGGACAAGAACTCCCGGCCGCCTGATTTCTAGCCTGATGCCTTAACCACGATAGCCCTAGAATATATATATTTTTTAATTGCAATGTCTTATCGTTGCCCTCTTTCGGCCAAGTTCGTCGAAGATCCCAGGTCGCGGATCTCTGGGAGTTTGGTCAGTCCTCAGATTACGTCGCTGGGCACAGCCGGAGAGGTTAAAAAAGGGGCCGTGGGGAAAAAAAAAAAAAAAGGCACCGAAAGCGCAGAAACCGATTTACCTAATTGAACGTCCGTGGTGAAACGGAGTCTGTGGATCATGCTGACTTTGAAAGACTTGTAGTGATGGCTGCTCAGCATGTCCTGGACGGTCGCGATGTCGATCTGGGGATCTTCCTCGGAGATCTCCTCCCCTCTGGAGCCTCCGCCAAGGGAGAGAGAGAGAGAGAAAGGAAGAGAGAAAGTATGATTGCCACTCAGAGACACTCAGGAGGCCGAGGGGGACAATAAGCAGGCAAGAGGGTTTCCGTGGTCTGTGGGGGTCGGAAGGTGGGAACTGTGGAACGGGGCGCTCGCTTGTAAGAAGAAAAGGTTAGACAGCACTGTGGATTCAAAATTCTTTTACTACCGGTTCCGTGGGTGTGGCCTGCTGGGCGTGGCAGGGTAAGGATACTGCAAAATCTCCATTCCCACCTCACTCCAGGGGAAGGATACTGTATAATCTCCATTCCCTACCCACTTCAGGGGAAGGATATTGCAAAATCCCCATTCCCTCCCCAGTCCAGGGGAAGCATTCTGCAAAATCCCCATTCCCTGCCTCACTCCAGGGGAAGTATACTGTATAATCTCCATTCCCTACCCACTTCAGGGGAAGGTTACTGCAAAATCCCCATTCCCATCCCACTCCTGAGAAGGATACTGCAAAATCCCCAATTCCCTCCTCACTCCAGGGGAAGGTTACTGCAAAATCCCCATTCCCATCTCACTCCAGGGAAGGTTACTGCAAAATCCCCATTCCCATCCCACACCAGGGGAAGGTTACTGCAAAATCCCCATTCCCATCTCACTCCAGGGAAGGTTACTGCAAAATCCCCATTCCCATCCCGCACCAGGGGAAGGATACTGCAAAATCCCCATTCCCACCCGATCAGCCGGGACTCGGGAGGCAGAGAATAGATGGGGGCGGGGCCCGTCAGAGGTGGCATTTGCCAGTTCTCCGAACTACTCCAAATTTCCGCTACTGGTTCTCCAAACTACTCTCAAAATTTCCGGTACTGGTTCTCTGACTACTCAAAATTTCCGCTACCGGTTCTCCAGAACTGGTCAGAACCTGCTGAATACCACCTCTGTTGAACAGGTTCGGCAAAAAGCTGCAAGCGGCTGAAGAGAATATCTGGAGCTGAGAGTAGCAACTAAGATGATTAGGGGACTGGAGGCTAAAATATACAATGAATAGTTGCAAGTACTTGGCATGGCTAGTCTAGTGAAGAGAAGGATCAGGGGAGACAGGATAACGGTTTTCCAGTTACTGGAATACTTCAGGGCGAGATGGATGACAAACAAATTGAACCAATCAATAAAATAAAATAAAATAATCATCATCAACAGAGCTGAGCAACCTGGTCCCCGTTCACAAGAAGAGAAAGAGTTTTCAGCCGGTCAAACTAAATCAAGGAGAGAAGCAACCTAGCAACGGAGGAGAAATTTCTTAATGGTGAGAACAATAACGGGTGGAACAACTTGCCACCAGAAGTTGTGAGTGCTCCATTTCCTGTTTGAGCAGGGGTTGGACTAGAGACCTCCATGGCCCCTTCAACCCTCCCATTCTGTTATCGGTCTGCTCAACGGGGAGGGATACCCCGAGTCCTGCTTATAAACATCTGGAAAACCACAGCCTTGTTGAAGAGGTTGGCCTCCCCCCTCCCAAATGGCCCTCCCCTGGGGGAAAAGTACTCGGCAGGCCACGCGCCATCTGTCCCACAGATACCGAACTAGATCTTTGCTTTACAGCCGAGTAAATTTGTCTCCTTTTACAAACCCAAAGCAAGCTACTCCGTCGTTAAGTCAGCCGCTTCCTCCGTCATAAACGGAGGAAGGAATAGATTAGCTGGGGGGGGGGATTTAAGAAGGCCAGGCTGTCACACAGAGTTCTTCCCTCTAATATCTTCCTTTGGTTGCCCATTTCCCCACCCCTAGCTTCCGTCTCGCTTTCCGTAATGGAAGGATGGATTCTTAAACGCACAATGAAAATTATTTGCCCTGGCTGGCCGCGGGTATTAAGAGTCGGATGAACCCCCCCCCCCCCCAAAAAAAAGCAGCTTAGTCCCACGTTTATTTCATTTACTGCTCCTGTAAATGGCCCAGGTATTTGGGCTCCTGAACGAGGCCGCCATCCTTGCTGTTCTCCAGCTGCTTTATCCTGTCTTCCGAACCAAGTCCATCTTTCGGCTTGGAGAAATTTGGGACGAGGAACGGAGGAACGGATATAAAATAAGCTTGGGAGAGCAACAAATCGCTCCCAAACGAGGGGGAAACTGCAGAAAGCAAAGCTCAATCGGTACGTGGAGATTAAGGCAGATGGCCCCGTCATTACAATTTCACACCCCAATGCTATGCCGCCTGTGAAAATCCGACAGGACTTCCCAATCTGTAGATAAATCAGGTTTGCCTGGCTTCCTCAATGCCTCGGAAGGGACCGGATAACTGGATAAAACGCTTCCCGTTGAGCTGGTGAAGGCCGCTGCAACCGTTTGGCCTATATAGAAATAAGAATAGCTTTGGTCTTGTCACAACCGTTTCTGTTACTAAGTTGTGTCCGACCTCATGGGCCATAGCCCCTCCCACCCCATCCTCTACTATTTCCCTGTTGTGGTCCGCCAGCAGCCCGCAGAGCTGGTAGCGGAGTCGGAGAGTGAGGATGCTGGGGAGGACAATGGGCAGTCCTGGAGTCTGGGGAAGGCTCGGACGAGGGCTCTGCGTCGGAGGCAGAGATGGGGCCAGGGCCATCTGGGAGTGATGTACAGACTCCGGAGCCCCCAGTCGGACAGCAGAGAGGCAGAGGAACAGGAGGAGCCTGTTCCTAGTGCACGTGTGTGCAGAGCTGCCAGAAGGCAAGAGCAGCTAAAGCAAAAGGGACGACTTGGGAGTAAGGCCAGGAGATGATTGGCCGCTCCCATAAGGCTTAAACGAGCAGCAAAGGCTTTTGGGCTCTTTGAAGGAAAGCAACGTTGCTAAATCTGTTTTCCAGTCGGTGTCTCCTATTTCTGAACTTTGTGGGGCTTTGCCAAGAAAGTGAGAACAAGTAATCAGTGGAATGACTTGCCTCCAGAAGTCGCGAATGCTCCAACACTGGAAGTTTTTAAGAAGATGTTGGATAATCATTTGTTTTGAAGTGGTGTAAGGTTTCCTGCCTAGGCAGGGGGTTGGACTAGAAGACCTCAAGGTCCCTTCCAACTCTGTAATTCTATTCTAAATTGGCGCTAGGTAAGTCTCAACGGAATTCAAGAGAGTTTAGGTTTAGACCTCTTGTGGGAATGTAAGGATACTAGGCTGGTGTCTCTCTTGATCCCCCCCCCCCCCAGGCTTCGCCTGTCAGGGAGAGTGTAACAAGAGAGTAGGAGAAGGCACCCACTGGTTAACACCCAATTATTCCATTTCAGTGGAATAATTTCAACGGCAAAAGGGGAGGGAAATATTTTCAGAGTGAAGAATGAGTTTGGAGTCTCGGACGACGTCGAAGATTAAGCTGGAAATTCTCCGCAGCAACAACGCAGGACGTTTCAGACCTTCCTTGAAGCGCCTCAAGGCCCACTCTTAAGGAATCAACACAGAGGTCGTGTAAATTCCAAATGAAATAAATGTAATGCTTAGAAGCAAAAATTCTTGCCGAAGGGGGGGGCGGGGAAGTGTTTGCTTACTTCACAATATCTTCACCGGACGGACAATTAAGCAGAGTCCTTTCCCACCCGATCAATGCTTGTTTTCTCAGCCCTATTTTCAGTTTCAATAAGCTAACTTAGATAAGCAGGCTGGAATAAAATAAAATTAAAAAACAAACAAACAAGAAACCTCTGTATAGAGTTGTTACTCTCAAATATTTGAAAATCTTTTTTTTTTAAAAAAAGAAAAGCCATTGACGTTATTCCACCGCCTATGAAAATCGCAAAACAACCCACCCGAGGGGAGAAAAATCCCGCAATGCCACCCCGACGACAAGAACAATAAAGTCATAATACGCCCTGCAGTTTGAGACATAGATGTTTCTTATTAGGATTAGAGCGGGCCTCCTCCTCCTCCTCCTCCTTCGACGAAGGCGTAATGGGTTCTGCGAATCCGCAAGTGATCTTCCTTCTAGGGGAAGGGATTCTGGGATGAGCTGCCTGTTTTTAGGAGTCTGCACGTTTGTAGGTTTTAAAAACAACAACTAATTAGATTCTCGGGAGCCGTTAAAAGGATGTGTTAGGGAAAGCTAGAGAGCGGTGAAGAAAAGGTAGAATTTCTCAGACGTTAATAACGGCTTTCAGAGTCAGCCCAACCTTGCGGTAGGAAGGAGACCACCTTGGATCCAAACCCTTTAGTTAAGGATGAGGACTTCTGGCCTCTTGGTACAGCTCAGTGTTTCCTATTTGGACTTCCAAAATGTGTGGATCCTGCAACCGTCCTTCGTATGTTTTTGGCTTCTCTGGAGGATGCTACCCTGTTTCCCTGAAAGTAAAACTCAACTGGAAAATAAGCCCTAGCATCATTTCCCAGGATGCTCGTAATATAAGCCCTACCCCCAAAATAAGCCCCAGTTAAGATCATCAGCCAGATGGACACATTTAGTACCATATTACCGCGAAAATAAGACCTAACTGAAAATAAGCCCTAATGTGTCTTTTGGAGCGAAAATTAATATAAGACCCGGTCTTATTTTGGGGGAAACACGTTAAGAAAATTCTGAAGGAACATAAAGGTTAGTTGTGTTGCAGTATACCGACCCACATACACACCCACCCCTGGATCCCCCAACCCACCCTCTTATTGCTTTAATGTAGTGGTATATTGCTTAATGAAAGTTCTTAATTGTAATTCAATTAATTACATACACAGCGTCCCCAATTACATTTTCCAATAAGATATTGGCTTTGATACAGGACTAAAGGCACTTAACCAATTTTAATATATTAAGACCAATTTCCCTTGAATACTAATTACGGTTTTAATGACGAAATGAGAACCAGGAACTCTCCAGAAGCTGGTGGGAAGTATAAAAGGAAATTAACCATGAATAGTGCAGGGACTTCTCTCGAGCAGAGAAGAGAGGTGGGGAAAGGAAGGAGGAGGGGGAAAAGTGGGGGGGGGGGGGAGAAATAAAAATAAAAATCCCACCGCAACGCAGTTCCTACCGAACATTCCCAAATATGGGAAGAGATTGTGTTTTATCTTCCAATCCCAGTAAGGGCTGGGTGAAAAAGAAAAGAAGAAGACGACTTCTTGTGTGCTAATAATAATATTCAAAAAAATGTGATTTTTCTTTCCCCCTTTCACTTAATCCCTTGAAATATAAACACACAAGATCTCGGAACGCAGACTTTTTTGGTGTTCATTTTTTCCAGCATCTGTTCAGCTCCTTAAAGAGAATAGGGGTGTAAGCGCATGCACACCGCGTGCTCTTCTGGAGGAGAAAAAAAAAAAAATTTAAAACGCCTTAACGCTGCAAATCCTTTATCTGAAGAAATGGCTAATTTTAATTACAGCAGCTAAAATTAGACGGGGAAGTCTCACGGCAATTGGGAGATGTCTCCGGGGCATGCGAAGAATGGAGTACCAGCTGTCCAGGACTATACCCACCCACCCCCCTCTCTCCTTTTCAGATAGGCCCTAAATGCCAGGCTCAAAAGGTAGCAATCGTAAAGAGAGGAGCAGCGAGGAATAACTACAGACCTGCAATTTCTCAAAGTACCGAACCATGGATTGGAGATTTTAACATCAATTACTGAGACCCGGTGGCACAGTGGTTAGAATGCAGCATTGCAGGCTAATTCTGCCCACAGCTTGGAGTTCGATCATGACCGGCTCCAAGGTTGACTCAGCCCTCCGTCTTTCAGAGGTCGGTAAAATGAGGACCCAGATTGTTGGTGGGGAGGGAAGCAAGAGCTGTAAACCGCTTAGAGAGTAGCTGCAAAGCACCGTGAGCTGAGAAGCCGGAGGACGTAACTTACCCGAGCTTGAAGTGTTTTATAAAGGGCTGTAAGGAAGGAAGGAGGGGAGGGAAGGGAGAGAGAGAAAAGAAGGTGGAGGAGAAGAAGGAGGAGGAGGAGGAGGAGGAGGAGAGGGAGGAGGAGGAGGAGAAGGAGAAGGAGGAGAAATTATTATGAAAGAAATCCTAGCAAATCAACTCTATCCTTCTCCAACCTGGAGGAGGAGGAGAAGGAGGAAGAGGAGAAGAAATAGAAGAAGATGAGGAGGAGGAGGGAGAGGAGGAGGGAGAAGGAGGAGAAGGAGAAGGAGAAGAAGAAGAAGAAGAAGGAGAAGGAGAAGTTATTATGAAAGAAATCCTAGCAAATCAACTCTATCCTCCTTCTCCAACCTGGACGAGAAGGAGGAAGAGGAGGAGAAGAAGAAGAAGAGGAGGAGGAGGAGGGAGAAGGAGGAGAAGGAGAAGGAGAAGGAGAGGAGGAGGAGGAGGAGCGGATGAGGAGGAGGAGGAGGAGGAGGAGGAAGAGAGGAGAAGGAGAAGGAGAAGGAGAAGAAGAAGAAGAAGAAGAAGAAGAAGAAGAAGAAGAAGAAGAAGAAGAAGAAGAAGAAGAAGAAGAAGAAGAAGAAGAAGAAGAAGAAGAAGAAGAAGAAGAAGAAGAAGAAGAAGAAGAAGAAGAAGAAGGACAACAACAACAACAACAACAACAACAACAACAACAAGAGCCAACCTACTATTCTCACGGACGAGGCAAAATTCCAGAGTGCTTTGGCTCTCCAAGGTACAATCTAAGTCGATGGGAATGTTGGCTCACTCTGTTTCTCCAGGCGGTATTGAGGTCCTGAAAAGAGACAATAAGCAACTTTTATACGGACTGTCTATGGAGATTCTCGGCCATTCCCCCAGGACAGGTCTTGGTTGTCCCAAAGGTTCTTTTTTTCAAGAGGCAACTGGACTTTTCCTTTGTTTTTCCTTGAAGACGTTTCGCTTGTCATCCGAGAAGCTCCTTCAGCTCTTCCGTTCTCAGCTTCACGGATGAGAAGCGAAACGTCCTCAAGGAAAAAAACGAAGGAGAGTCCAGTTGCTTCTTGAAAAAGCACCTTTTGTGACTTTACGAGGACGCTTCTTCAGTCTGGGATTCTCGATGACTGGGTTGTCAAGAGTTCGTTCCAAGAATCAATCCAGAAAGCACACAGCAGGATTCATTAACTTCTTTATATACATAATAACACATGAAGTAAACTTACAATACCAACAGCAGATTTCTTCCAATGTGGTAGTAGTTACAAGCAAAACACAAGCAGAGCACAGCAGACTAGTTTCAGTTCTCAGCACACACACAGAGCTGAGCCACGCCCAGCCTCCTTCCAGTTTCAGTTTCCAATTCAGCTCCCATTGGCTGATCTGTTGCCATGCCTATTCATCGGCTGACCTTGTTACCATGTCTTCCCAGTCTTGAATTCCCTCTGCAGCAGGACATGATCAAAAGCAGAGCATGGAGCTGGATCTAGGCGTTTGGAAAGCCAATTGCATTTTGTGCAAATAAGAGAGAGAGAGAGAGAGAGAAAGAGAAAGAGAATAGAAAGAATGAACAAATGACAAAGGAAGGAAGGAAGGAAGGAAGGAAGGAAGGAAGGAGAGGAAGGAAGGAAGGAAGGAAGGAAGGAAGGAAGGAAGGAAGGAAGGAAGGAAGAAGGATGAAGAAAAAAAGGAAGGAAGAGGGAGGACTAAGAAAGAGACTATATGGAAGGAAAATGATAAGAGTGAATGAGAGAAAGGAAGGACGGAGGGAGGAAGGGAGTGAGTCTAAAGCCACAGCAATAATGTTAGAAAAGAAGGAAGGAAGGAAGAAGAAGTAAAGGGAGGGAGGGAGGAAGGAAGGAAAGAAGGAAGGAAGAAGGGGAAGGAAGGAGAGAGGGAAAGAAGAAAGGAGAGGAAGGAAGGAAATCTAAAGCCACAGCAATAATGTTAGGAAAGAAGAAAGGAAGAAGGAAGGAAGGAAGGAAGGAAGGAAGGAAGGAAGGAAGGAAGGAAGGAAGGAAGGAAGGAAGGAAGGAAGGAAGGAAGGAAGGAAGGAAGGAGAGAAAGCATCCCAACCAAGCAGCATCACGTAGAAAAGCCATCTGATTTGCAACAGAGCCCGTTGCTAGTCTCTGGAAAACATGGCAGGGCTATTGGCAACCAGAACCACAGAGTAACAGAGTTGGAAGGGATCTTGGAGGTCGTCTAGTCCAACGTCACGCAGGAGACGTATTCTAGGAGTTGAACTGCCGACCTTTCTGATCGACAAGCTCAGTGTCTTAGCCACTGGGCCACCTAGCTGGGTTTAGGCAACAAAACAGCCCTTGACAACCCAAGCAAAGAAAAGGCAGCTTGTTTTGTCTAGCAAGGGAGGAAATAATAATAATAACCCTTTTCTCCCTGCGCCTGCTGAAATGGAAACTCTGTGTTGTCGTCGGAGGCGTGCTGTCAGACCCAGCTTAAGAACCGAGCAGCTCGGGTGTAAAACGATCCTACGGAGAGGCACAGCTTTCCCCCCCCCACTCTTGTCTCCCACGGCTGGGAATCCGCCAAAGGCTGAGTGGGTTCCAAAATCTGCCCCTGGCCCCGTTTACCGCAGAAAAAACCTGTTTCAATCTTGTTGAAGATTCTTATCTGCTCCCAATTCGGCCAGAAAAGTTTGAACAATCCACCGTTGCACGCCACTTCTGACATTTTTCCAAGCTTGCTGGAGATCGACAACAAGCAAGAGATGGCTGCTGGATTCCGGCAGAGGAAAATCTTATACCCCAAAAATAAGATCCGGTTTTATATTAATTTTTGCTCCAAAAGTCGCATTAGGGCTTATTTTTTGGTTAGGTCTTATTTTGGGGGGAAAATACGGTACTAAATGCCTCCATCTGGCTGACAATCTTAACTGAGGCTTATTTTGGGGATGGGGCTTGTATTACGAGCATCCTGAAAAATCATGCTAGGGCTTATTTTCTGGTTAGGTCTTATTTTGGGGGAAATACGGTACTAGATGCCTCCATCTGGCCGACAATCTTAACTGGGGCTTATTTTGGGGGTAGGGCTTGTATTACGAGCATCCTGAAAAATCATGCTAGGGCTTATTTTCTGGTTGGGTCTTATTTTTGGGGAAATATGGTACTAGATGCCTCCATCTGGCCGACAATCTTAATTGGGGCTTATTTTGGGGATAGGTCTTGTATTACGAGCATCCTGAAAAATCATGCTAGGGCTTATTTTCTGGTTGGGTCTTATATTTGGGGAAACAGGTTATGAAATTTTCTTATTCCCGTTCTGGGAACCGGCAGAGGCAAGAATATCAAATAAATAAACGAATTATAAATAAGTCAGCCAGCCATGACTCTTCCTCGTAGTGTAACTGTCCCCAGGGCAATCATCTACTTCTAGCCCCTTCAACTTGGGGGCTTCGGAAAGGAATCCAGTTGGCCATTGTAGATTAAATGATCATCAGCGCTAGCCCTGTTCCAGAAAAACAGGGTTGGAAGGGACCTTGGAGGTCATCTAGTCTAACCTCTTGCTCAAGCAACAGACCCACTACCCACTAGAGCCTTAGTGGCGCAGCAGACTAAAGTGCTGTTAAGTAGCACCAGCTGCCTGCAATTACTGCAAGTTCGAATCTCACCAGGCTCAAGGTTGACTCAGCCTTCCATCCTTCCGAGGTAGGTAAAATGAGGACCCGGATTGTGGGAGCAATAAGCTGACTTTGTATAAAAAAAGAACACCGCTTAGGGGGGGTCCGAAAGCCCTACTAAGCAGGTATATACAAAAGTATGAAGGCTATTGCTTAAACACATTGTAAGCCGCCCTGAGTCTCCGGAGAAGGGTGGCATATAAATTGAACCAATAAATAAATAAATACCCTTTCGGACAAATGGCCGTCCAATCTCTTCTTAAAAACCTCCAGGGATGGAGCACCCACAAGCTCTGGAGGCAAGCTGTTCCCCTGATCAATTATTTTCACAAATTAAGGAAATTTCTCCTTAGTTCTCAATTGGATCTTTCCCATGGTAAGCTTCTATGCATTACTTTTGGCTTCACTATCCGTATTCCAGCTGTATGACATACAGAGCCTATTTTAAAGTTGATTTCTACAAAAATGCCTCAGCTTCCCAGTGGTGACTAGTCCCCAAAACGGCCTCCCGAAAAGACCCTGCTGAGGATTTTCTAAACTTTCGGAGTCCAAATGTCGGTCGAAAACATCCCCGACTGACCTCAATTTGGCTTGATTTATTTTACATCGAAGTGTAATTAAAGGAAAGCCCCATTAATTAAATGCGGTTTGAAACGGCGGCTTTGTATATATTTAACACGTTTTATTTCGTATCGGGTGAAAAATTAAAATTCATCGCCTCGGGGGGGGAATCATCGCCTCGGACGGGGTGGCTGCATTCAGCCCTGGAGGGTAGAACATAAGCCATGGTTTGTTGGATTGTACCCCTTGGCTTGTCTAGCCAGACAGTCTGTTCTTCTCCCATCGGCCAACTAATAACACAAGGAAGACTGTTGGTCTCTCAGCAGATGGCCTTCGGAGGGAGTCACACTAGACAACTGAACAATTCTTAAAGCAACAATTCTTAAAGTAACAGACACCCTAACTCAACCAGCCACTTCGTAATGCACAATTCGACGAATGCACAATCTTTACCGTGTTTCCCGAAAATGAGCTCTCCCCCAAAAATAAGCCCTCCGTCCCCGAAATTATTTAAAGGCACGCGTAGACGGTCCCCACCATTTCCTCTGGTTAGGGTGAGGGAGACAGAGGTTGTTGTGACCCCGACTCCGAGCCTGTCCTAACAGAGGAAGAGGACTCAGAAGGTGATGGGGAGGAACTGACAAGGCCTCCCTTTCCAGGACCCTCCTCTCTGGCAATGCCTCAGGTTCCATCCGAAGGCCAGGAGGAACAGCCTGGGATGTGCCGGGAGGAAAGCCTATCGGAACAACAACAGATAGGGAGCGAGGATGATGAATCCTGGCTTGATCCCAGGCAGCGTCGGAGGGAGAAGCTGTGCGCAGCAACGGAAGAGGCGTGGGAGGGCCAGAGATTGAGCCGAGTCACGGAGCCACGCCCCACCAGAATAAAAGTGGGTGGGATTGCTCTTCAGGCTTTGTGACGGACAAAGTTAAACCCTGCAAGTCACATCGTGATCTCTGAAATTCGGCTTGGATATATTTTGGACTGAACATTGACTAAACTCTTGTCTCGTGGATAATTTGTTGCTCCTGTCCTCTTCTGCTTTATGGGAGTGAAACCGGTCTTGCAGGCATTCGGCAGTTTGCTGCCAAAACCTTGCTCTTCCAAGAATTCTAACTGTTTACCTAATAAAATATTGGCAGGCCCTTCTCTCTCTCTCTCTCTCTCTCTCTCTCCCCCACCCTCCCTCTCTTCTTCTCCCTCTCTCTCTCCCTTCCTCTTCTCTCTCCCTCCCTTTCCCTCCCTCCTTCTCTCTCTCCCTCCCTCCTTTCTCCCCCTTCCCTCCCTCTCCCTCCCTTTCTCCCTCCTCCTTCTCTCTCTCCCACCCTCCCTCCTTCTCCCTCTCTCCTTCCTCCTTCTCTCTCCCTCCTCCCTCCCTTCTCTCTCCCTCCCTCCCTCCCCCTCCCCCTTCTCTCTCTCTTCCTCCTCCCTCTCTCCTTCTCTCTCCCTTCCTCTCTCCCTCCTTCTCTCTCTCCCTCCCTCCTTTCTCCCCCCTTCCCTCCCTCTCCCTCCCTTTCTCCCTCCTTCTCTCTCTCCCTCCCTCCTTTCTCCCCCCTTCCCTCCTCTCCCTCCTTTCTCCCTCCTTCTCTCTCTCCCTCCCTCCCTCCTTCTCTCTCCCTCCCTCCCTCTCTCTCTCTTCCTCTCTCCCTCTTCTCTCCCTCTCTCTCTCTCTCGTACAAGAAGTGGACATTATTCCGAGAAGCCATCTTTGCCTGCCAGCTAAATTGCGAAAGCCTTCAGATGGCCTTTTCAAAAGCCGAGCCCATCAGTTCTAATTTTTTAAAACTTCTCCTTTTCAGTCAAGGCGAGAAAAAAAGGGCCAATCCCACTTTTATCTGTGCTAAAAAGAAAAAAAAAGAAAGAAAGAAAGAAAGAAAGAAAAGTGCTTTTATCTGCACGCCCGATGTCAGGAGCTCCATCTCTCTCTCTTCCTGCTGACAAGCCGAGACGAGAAAGATAA
>JAXLNS010000017.1:389794-439919 GCA_037215915.1 Pantherophis vulpinus | reverse complement strand
CGCCAGAGATCAACTAGGTTTGGAGTCGGGCTGCTTTCCTGACACCCCCCCCCCCAATATTTGGGGAATGCAATTTGGGGGCCCATTAACTTTCAGCAGCAATGAAAGATGAATGGGGTTGAAGGGTTGACGGACCCGGGGGGGATAAAACAAACCTGAAGGTGGATTTGATTCCCTCCCTCCAGCCCATTTTCTTTCCTTCCTTCCAAACAGGGGAGGAGGGAGAGGAAAAAAAAAATAGGAGACCCAACCACCAAAGCAACAGCAGCAAAAGAATGTAAAAAAAAAGGAGGAGAGAAAGCAGCCGACGAGACGTAGAACGAATCCGAGCAGAGATAAAACAAGGATCAGGTTCATATTTTGGATGTATTATGCACGGACCCAGCTCTCCCGGAGACGCCCATCGTCCTGGGAATGGGATGAGGGTGAACGGCAGCAATGCAAGGTTGCAGAGTGATGGGACGTGGCCCTTCCTGGAAGGCTTGAAGGCAGTGGCGAAATCCAGGTTTTTTTTTACTACCGGTTCTGTGGGCGTGGCTTGGTGGGCGTGGCAGGGGAAGGATGCTGCAAAATCCCCATTCCCTCCCCACTCCTGGGGAAGGATAGTGCAAAATCTCCATTCCCATCCCACTCCAGGAGAAAGATACTGCAAAATTCCCATTCCCACCCTCTCCAGGGGAAGGATGCTGCAAAATCCCTATTCCCACCCCACTCCAGGGGAAGGATAGTGCAAAATCCCCATTCCCTCCCCACTCCAGGGGAAGGATAATGCAAAATCCCTATTCCCACCCCACTCCTGGGGGAAGGATATTGCAAAATCTCCATTTCCTCCCAATCAGCTGGGATTCGGGAGGCAGAGAATAGATGGGGGTGGGGCCAGCCAGAGGTGGTATTTACCGGTTCTCCAAACTACTCAAAATTACCGCTACCGGTTCTCCAAACTACTTAAAATTTCCGCTACCGGTTCTCTGAAGTACTCAAAATTTCCACTATCGGTTCTCCGAACTACTCAAAATTTCTGCTACCCGTTCTCCGAACTACTCAAAATTCCACTACCGGGTCTCTGAACTACTCAAAATTTCCGCTACCGGTTCTCCGAACTACTCAGAATTTCCACTACCAGTTCTCTGAACTACTCAAAATTTCCGCTACCGGTTCTCTGAACTACTCAAAATTTCCACTACCGGTTCTCTGAACTACTCAAAATTTCCGCTACCCGGTTCTCCGAACTACTCAAAATTTCCACTACCCGGTTCTCTGAACTACTCAAAATTTCCACTACTGGGTCTCTGAACTACTCAAAATTTCCGCTACCGGTTCTCCGAACTACTCAGAATTTCCACTACGGTTCTCCGAACTACTCAAAATTTCCGCTACCGGTTCTCCGAACTACTCAAAATTTCCACTACTGGGTCTCTGAACTACTCAAAATTTCCGCTACCGGTTCTCCAAACTACTCAAAATTTCTGCTACCAGTTCTCTGAACTACTCAAAATTTCCGCTACCGGTTCTCCGAACTACTCAAAATTTCCGCTACCGGTTCTTCAGAACTGGTCAGAACCATGCTGAAACCCACCTCTAGTTTAGGGTCTCCTGCTTGAGCAGAAAGTTGGACTTGAAGCCCTTCAAAGTCCCTTCCAACTCTATTATCCTACGCTCTATAGATCAGAGCTGCTAGACAGATTTGAGTTCTTGCCAAAGATTGACATCAAAGGGAATATACCCAAGGAAGAGTCCACCACTGCAGGAATAAAAATTCGGCGAACGGTTCTTGGGAAATTTATGGATTACTTGTGGCAGATAAAACCTCCTTTTATAGCTTCCACCGAGATCCTTAAGGAAGCAATCTACTGACCGCTTTCTACCCACGATAAAGAGATCTCAGCGGTACCTTTTTTCCTTCTCTACCTGTGAGAAAACGGGGTTGATTACACAAGCCGGAAGTTACGTCCTCGGCTAGGAGGGATCTAGTTGCGTGATGAAATTCCACCCGATTAATTGGCGAGGCTGGGCGGTGCATTCTTTGCAAATAAAAGCAAATTGTGATTTGGCCTTTTTCTGCTTTCGAGGAAAGTATCCCGTGCTGTCAGGCTGGATACCAGATCGATAAATTGAACTGAACCATTAAAAAAAGGCCCCAATCAAACTTTTCAGTTACAATTTGATTAAGAATTTTTTTCCACTGCATTCGTTTCATTCAGACTGTATCTTACTCCTATTGGTACTGCTGCTTACTTGTCTCTTCTCGCTATAATTTATTGGCTGTTGATTCCAGGGGTTTGAGTCCTAGCTAGGGATCTAAGAATCTTTAAAAGTCAAGGATCTCTTGCGATTCTCTCTACTGGAATAAACGGAAGAATGTCTCCCAACACCTCTACCTCTGATCAAAATATGGCTATGAGCGAAGAGGATTATTGCTAATGCTCGGAGTGTATTTTAGTTGGGTTTGCAAGTTACTCTTTGTTATAAATCTAGCGTGCCATGCGGACGTTTTATGACCCAACTAGGTAACAATATCAGTATTAGAAGTTACTTAGTTAGGTCATGAACGTCTGCATGAAAAACACCAAGCTCAGAGAGCATCAAGGACCCCGCAGTCCTCCTCCTCCTCCTCCACTCTCTTCTAGCACCCTTCTCCTCCCTTTTCCTACTCCTCCTCTCCGCAAATCCCACTCCCTTCCAACACTGACGTCGTTATCTAGCTGGGTAAAGAAACGTCTGCAAGAAAAACGCCAAGCTCAGAGAGCACACCAAGGACCTCACAACTCTTCACCCTGAGCTACCAATATTTCCTCTTCCGTCGGTACGGAGCTAGCTACTTGGATCATTTCCATCCTGTGCTATTCATTGCCAGCCACTGGTAGTTATCGGTAAAATGTCCCCGTACGCACAAACCTCTAAATGCATTATACCGCACACTTTAAAAACCCACTTTGTGATATGAAAACCTGCCAAAGACGTCTCGGGGAAAATCACAAAATAGTCTTTTTTGTTTTTTGGTTTTTAAACCCTTTGGGGACAGTCACATCGTTCGGTGTTTGCAACTCCCTTTCTTTTTCTTTTCTTTCTTTTTTTTTTAAAAAAAGGCACTGACACGAGTAAATTTGTAATTGGGCTTTCTTACACACACTACACATATACACAGAACCATCACCTGGCTCACTTTATTCCCTTGTAACGCGCTAGTAGAGGATCTGATTTATTTTAAGGGCTGCTTTGACTAAATTCTGTAATTTCGCAGCTGTCAAGGTGGCGGTTAAGCGAAATGGGTTTGAACCGCTGTAGTTTTTCTGTCCCAGGTTAGGTGTCAAGGTCCTTTTTGCCTTTCCTCGAAATTCTGTCACTCTGGATTTACTATCGGTTTCCCCCCCCCGCCCCTCGCAGTTGAATTCTTAACCAGCGTTGATTTAACTCTCCGTCACCCTGGTTGTGGTGTTTATTGAGTGCTTTATTTCCATATGCTCAGCTTTCTTTCTTTCTTTCTTTCTTTTCTTTCTTTTTCTTTCTCTTTCTTTCCCTTCCTTCCTTTTTTTCTTTCTCTCTCTCTTTCCTACCTACCTACCTCTTGTTCCTTCTTTCCTCTCCACCTTCCTTCCTTCCTTTTTTTCTTTCTCTCTCTTTCCCTACCTACCTGCCTAGCTACCTCTTGTTCCTTCCTTTTCTCTTTCTCTCTCTTTCCCTACCTGCCTACTTACCTCTTGTTCCTTCCTTCCTCTCCACCTTCCTTCCTTCCTTTTTTCTCTCTCTCTCTTTCCCTACCTGCCTAGCTACCTCTTGTTCCTTCTTTTCTCTTTCTCTCTCTTTCCCTACCTGCCTACTTACCTCTTGTTCCTTCCTTCCTCTCCACCTTCCTTCCTTCCTTTTTTCTCTCTCTCTCTTTCCCTACCTACCTGCCTAGCTACCTCTTGTTCCTTCCTTCCTTCCTTCCTTCCTTCCTTCCTTCCTTCCTTCCTTTCTCTCTCTCTCTCTTTCCCCTACCTACTTGCCTAGCTACCTCTTGTCCTTCCTTCCTTCCTTCCTTTTTCTCTCTCTCTCTCTTTCCCTACCTACCTGCCTAGCTACCTCTTGTTCCTTCCTTCCTTTTTCTCTCTCTCTTTCCCTACCTACCTGCCTAGCTACCTCTTGTTCCTTCCTTCCTTCTCCTTCCTTCCTTTTCTCTCTCTCTCTCTCTTTCCCTACCTACTTACTTCTTGTTCCTTCCTTCCTCTCCACCTTCCTTCCTTCCCTCCCTCCTCCTTTCCTTCTTCTTGCTCCTTCCTCTCCACCCTTTCTTCTTTCCTTCCTTTGAATATTTTATTATTGCCTAGGGAAAATTATTTTCTAGGATTGTGTGTATGTTTGTACTTACACAACGCATACCACGCTTCTTCTATTGCAATTTCAGGGGCTAAATTAACCAAGCCACTAATGTGGTCTTTTTCATCAGGAAAGGGAGAATAAAATGAATAAATAAAAAGTCCCAATTTCTCAAAAAGTACACCTGTTGTTCCACCAAGAAAAAACCCCCAGCCCAATCTTTTTTTTTTTCCCCTTACTTCCGCTACGTTTCCTGAACGGGCCGTATCCCTTTTTGAGAAAGGAGACGCCGTTTCAAAAACTGCTCTTTTCCTTCGGACGCTGCTGTTGAAATGTTCCCCAAATCCCCTACATCGTAACAAACCCCGTGGCTTCTTTGATTCTCTTTTAAGCTATGGAAAAATGCAGGTCACGTTTCTACAGGTCCCTGATGGGAGGAGGACAAAAATAATGCGTAAAAAGAACCTTTTGGTCTGGGGAAAAAAAAAAAAGAAAAAGGAACTCAGCCCGGAGGCTGAGTTTTGGGGAATGCGTCTGCAGCTGGAAACAGCTGTCTGGTAAAGACTGGTTAGGGTGGCCCTGAGCTGAGCTGCTGTTGGGCGATCTCCAAGGGACGTGATCTGCAACGCTGAGATGTTCCTGGCTGTGGGGGGAGAGAGAGAGAGAGAGGGGGTGGGGTGGGGTGGGGTGTCTGTGCAGGAAAATTCCATGCAGCCAATGAGTTCAGAGTTTTGGGAGAGAGAGAGAGAGAGAGAGAGAGGAGAGAGAGAGAGAGAGAGAGAGAGAGAGAGAGAGAGAGAAGAATTAAAATGTCTAGATCAAGAGCTTTGGAAGAGAGGGGAGAAACCTCTAACTAAGGATTTCAATTTGGAACGCTTTGAATCTCGCAATCCTGGTCCTATCATCGTAAAGAGAGAGAGAGAGAGAGAGAGAGAGAGAGAGAGAGAGAGAGAGAGAGAGAGAGAGAGAGAGAGGGGGAAGAGGAAGGGGGGGAGACAAGAGAGAGACACAGAGAGAAAGAAAGAGAGAGAAGGAGAGACAGGGAGAGAGAGACAGAGAAGGAGGGAAAGGAGAGGAAGAGAGGGAGGGAGAGAGAGAGGGAGAGAAAGAGAGAGAGAGAAAGAGAGAGAGAGAGGGGAAGAGGAAAGGGGGGAGACAAGAGAGAGACACAGAGAGAAAGAGAGAGAGAGAAGGAGAGACAGGGGAGAGAGAGACAGAGGAAGGAGGGAAAGGAGAGGAAGAGAGGGAGGGAGAGAGAGAGGGAGAGAAAGAGAGAGAGGAGAGGAGAGAAGGAGAGACAGGGAGAGAGGGACAGAGAAGGAGGGAAAGGAAAGGGAGAGAGGGAGGGAGAGAAGAGAGAGAGAGGGAGAAAAAGAGAGAGAGAGAGAGAGAGAGAGAAAAGAATTAAAATGTCTAGATCAAGAGCTTTTGGAAGAGAGGGGGAGAAACCTCTAACTAAGGATTTCAATTTGGAACGGCTTTGGAATCTCGCAATCCTGGTCCTATCATCGTAAAGAGAGAGAGAGAGGAGAGAGAGAGAGGAGAGAGGAGAGAGAGATCCTCTATTTGAAGGAGCCAGCACAATTTGGCGAGTGGGATGGGAATGGGGATTTTGCAATATCCTTCCCCCAGGAGTGGGGAGGGAATGGGGATTTTTGCAGTAATTTTCCCCAGGAGTGGGGAGGGAATGGGGATTTTGCAGTATCCTTGCCTCCAGGAATGGGGAGGGAATGGGGATTTTGCAATATCCTTCCCCCAGGAATGGGGAGGGAATGGGGATTTTACAGTATCCTTCCCCCAGGAGTGGGGTGGGAATGGGGGATTTTGCAGTATCCTTCCCCCCTGCCACGCCCACCAAGCCACACCCATAGAACCGGTAGTAAAAAAAAAAAAAAATTGGATTTACCACTGCACCAAAGGTTCCCTAGAAAAGGACACAGGCTGCCTAGAGAAGAAGGAGGGGAGAGACTGGCTGATTGAATTGGGAACGGGGGGGGGGGGGAGGGACATTTTCTGGCTGCTGTTTTAAGGCCCCTTTTTTTGTTTCTTAAAAAAAAAAAAACTTGAATTGCTACAGAGCCGTTTCTCAAAGCTCCATTTCTCACCGAGGACCTGGACTTGTCACTGCCCCCACCGCCACCCCCCCCCCCCCCCATTCCTGAGAAGGTTGCTAAAGGTTGGTGGCAACAAGGCTTAAAATGGCATTTTTTTATACGGGCAGTCAAGAAAAGGGAAAGGCATAGAAGGTCAGTGATTCCCAAGGGGTTTTTTTTAAAGAAGGAAAAGTGAGAAAGTGAGAGAGAGTTACGCTGGTGGACCGCTTGCTTCCAAAAAGGAGGGTGCAGAATTCGCTGGTTATCTGGACGGATTGAACAGAGAATAATGTCTGAAACGGTGTAAGGCTTCCTGCCTGAGCAGGGGGTTGGACTAGAAGACCTCTGAGGTCCCTTCCGACTCTGTTATAACGCCTCTCCCTCTTCCTTCCTTCCTTCTAAAAGGCCATTTTAGTTGGAGTTTCAAATCCTCAACCCTCTCCCCCACAAGACAGCTTGAGGGAAAGGCTGCTCTTTATTTATATGCGTGACAGCCCAAGCTACCAGCTGTGCTGAGGCTGAGGATGATGGGAGTTATGGCCCCCACGCATCTGGAGGGAAAGGCCGATTTAAGGGCGCCCGTCAACTGTTCCGTAAGATTTAGGCAAGAAGGCGAAAGTTTGATGGGCTGGGAAAACTGATAAGAAGGTCACTGGAGGAAAAAAAGGAAAGGAAAGAAGGAAAGAAGGCAGGGAGGAAGGAAGGAAGGAAAGAGAGAGGGAGGGATGGGAGGAGGGAGGAAGAACAAGAAGGGAAGAAGAAGGGAGGACGGGAGGGAGAGAGAGGGAGGAAGGAAGGAAAGGTGAACAGGAAGGAAGGAATAAGAGGAAGGAAGGAAGGGAAGAGAGAGAGGGAGGGAGGGAGGGATGGGGGGGAGGGAGGAAGAACAAGAAGGAAAGAAGAAGGGAGGAAGGAAGAAAGGGGAGGGAGAGAGAGGGAGGAAGAAGGAAAGATGAACAGGAAGGAAGGAAGGAAGAACAGGAAGGAAGGAAGGGAAGAAGGAAGGAAGGAAGGGTGAACAGGAAGGAAGGAAGAACAGGAAAGAAGGAAAGAAGGAAGGAAGGAGAATAAGGAAGGAAGGAAGGAAAAAAGAGGGAGGGAGGGAGGGAGGGAGGGACAGAGGGAGGAATAACAAGAAGGAAAGAAGAAGGGAGGGAGGGAGGAAGAAAGGAAAGGTGAATAGGAAGGAAGAACGAACAGGAAGGAAAGAAAGAAAGGAAGGAACAAAGGGTGAACAGGAAGGAAGGAAGGAAGGAAAGAAAGAGAGAGAGAGAAAGAAAAGGTGAACAAAAGGGGTGGCTGGATGGGGGGGGGGGGAGAGGAGGAAGATGCCGAGGAGGGGACGGCGGGAAGGAGCCGAAGACCCATTCATCCCGGCTAACGACTTGTTCATTATGAGTGATGATGGATAAAGACTTCTCACGCTGAGATGAAATCAAGATTTATATGCATTGTTTCCTCTCTCAACTAGTGGGAAGATCATCATCATCTAATTCCATCTCCGCGGCCAGCGATGGGCATCCGGAGAGCGGCGTTATCAAACCGCGCAGTCAGCTGGCAAAAGCTGCGACGGCGTGCGGCTGGCACATCTGGACGGGGCTGCCAGCAGCCCAGGGTGAACGATGACGCTTGGCCGGCAGCCAAAAAACGTCTTCGAGACCCCGGCAGGCTTTCATCTCTGCCTCCCCCCACCTCAAACCCCCCCCCCCCCCAATCCTGTCTTCTTCTTCTCCTTCCCCCTTTCCCCCCCACCCTTTAAAAAAAAAAAAAAGAGAAAGGAATCCGATTTTCATTGCTTCCTTCAATTGCTCTCCGCTGCCATTTTTACGGCTCTTATCGTTTTTTTTCCCCCGGAATACGGCCTTGAGACAGCTCATCCGTGTCCTTTTGCGGTGTTATCTCTTCTAACTTTTATTAAAACTTCAGCTTTCATCTGGAGATAGCTAATTAAATCGGTGACAGATTATAGGCTTGTTTGGGGAGAGAGGAGCAGGAAGGGGTGGGTGTGGGCTGAGACCCTTTCTTTCTTTCTTTTCTTTCTTTCTTTCTTTCTTTCCTTCTTTCTTTTTCTTTCTTTCCTTTCCTTCCTTCCTTCCTTCCTTCCTTCCTCCCTCCCTCCTCTCTCTCTCTTTCCTTCCTCCCTCCCTCCCTCCCTCCTCTCTCTCTCTTTCTTTCCTTCCTCCCTCCCTCCCTCTCCTTTCTTTTCTTTCTTTCCTTCCTTCTTTCTTTCTTTTTCTTCTTTCCTTTCCTTCCTTCCTTCCTCCCTTCCTCCCTCCCTCCCTCCCTCCTCTCTCTCTCTCTCTCTCTTTCTTTCCTCCCTCCCTCTTTCTTTCTTTCTTTCTTTCTTTCTTTCTTTCTTTCTTTCTTTCTTTCTTTCCTTTCTTTCTCTTTCTTTCTTTCTTTCTTTCTTTCTTTCTTTCTTTCTTTCTTTCTTCCTTCCTTCCTTCCTTCCTTCCTTCCTTCCTTCCTTCCTTCCTTCCTTCCTTCCTTCCTTCTTTCTTTCTTTCCTAAACAGAAACCTGGGGTGGGAAATTATGTTTCCTTTCTTTCGGTGGAGTTAAAAGTAAACGGACCGGTCCAGAGTGGGGAGAAGGGGTGGGGGGGGAAGAGAGAGAGACGGGAGGGGGAAAAGGCAAGGTTCATTCATTTAACCAAGACAAGATGCTTTTATCTCTACTGAGTCTATAAGATAGGTTTATATTAACGTTCTTTGTGGTGGGGTGACACGAGCCCGTGCCATTTCTCACCGTAATTATTTCTCGATGTCAAGATAGATTTTTTTTTTTCCTGGGCTCGGGAGGGGGCTTTACGGCTGTCGTACCTGCCACAGGCCTCTTGAAGCCAAAGGACTTTCTTGACAATTAAAAAAAAAAAAAAAAAAAAGCAAGAAGATCGAAAAGCTTTAGGTTCTTATTTTGCTTTTTTTAAAAAATTATTTCTCCTTTTCCCAAAACGTGAAACACCTGGCCAGATGTGACTGCAAGGACGCAGGGAGAAAAAGTTTTGAAAAGGCTAAAAAACGAGATGGCGGAAAGAAGCGTCGTCCTCGACCCTACCGACCACCGTTCCGCTGAAATTCTTAAAAGTGAATCTCGCACCGTTTTACCACTTTTCTTGCCACGGCTGCTCGGTGAACCACTGCCGTGGTTCAGTTAGAAATTGTTGTGGCCCGCCAGCGGAGCTGGCAGCAGAGTCGGACAGTGAGGAGGTTGGGCGAGGAACGTGGGCCAGTCCTGGGGGCTGGGGAGAGCTCGGACGAGGGCTCTGCGTCGGAGGCAGAGGAGGGAGATAGGGAGGCAGAGGAACAGCTGGAGCCTGTTCCCAGAGCTGCCAGAAGACAAGAACAACTCAGAAAGCAGGGCCGACTCAGGAGTAAAGCCACACCTTGGAGATGACTGGCCCCTCCCATAGGAAACATTTCATTCGTTCGAGTCGTTTCAAGAGTGGAAAGTTCTGTCCGTGACTCTGAGAGACTCTGTGCAAGTTTGGCCTTGTACTGCGGTTGGAAACGAGTTACGTGGCAGCTTTGCCAAGCGAGATAAGGTCTGTGTTGATAAATATTCCTTTGAAAAACTGTTTGGACAAGCCTTGCTGACTGTGAATGAACGTAATTCACAGTCGTGTTAAATAAAAGAGGTTTTGCGCGGACCAATTCCTGCTTCCTGCTTTTTAAGGGAACACGGTTCTTAGCGAATCCAGCTTCCCCATCGACTTTGCATGTCAGAAGGTCGCAAGACAGGGAATCCTGTGACCCTGCGACACTGCAACCGTCATAAATATGAGACAGTGGCCAAACGTCTGAATTTTGATCACGGGGATGCTTCAACGGTCGTGTGAAAAACGGTTGTAAGTCACTTTTTTTCAGTGCCTTTGTAACTTCGAACGGTCGCTAAATGAATTATTGTAAGTCAAGGATTATCTGTATTCTGGAATGCCCTCGCTTTGACCAGCCTAAGTGTATGGATATCACAGAGAAGTTAATTCCTTGTTATTTGGGAATCCCTGACCCTCGCAAAAATTTGGGCCGTTTTTGAATCACCGTGACTCAAGAGCCTTGGTAGTACAGTGGTCTAAGGCACCCTGTTATTAAGCTGGTTATTAAGACCAGCTGCCTGCAATTACTGCAGGTTCGAATCTCGCCAAGGCTCAGGGTTGACTCAGCCTTCCATCCTTTCTAAGGGTAGGTAAATTGAGGACCCAGTATGTGGGGGCAATAAGCTGACTTTGTATAAATATACAAAAGGATGAAGGCTATTGCTGAGCACATTGTAAGCCGCCCTGAGTCTCCGGAGAAGGGTGGCATATAAATCAAATTAAAAAAAAAAAAAAAAAAGTATAAAACGGCATGCCCGCGATTTGTCAGATCAAATTTGAGTTTCCGTTAAAAAAAATAGCCTTTCGGTTTCTAAAAGTAAGGGAGAAGGCCTTAATAAAGATTGAAATACTAAAATTGCAATGCCGGTTTGCAAAAAAGGCTCAGTCTCAAATTTCCCCTCCGGAGCGCAAAGATGAAATACTAAAAATCGTACGGCGTACATTGACTTTAAAAAAAAAAAAAAATTGAATCTCAAATATCCGGTTCCGAGTGCAAAGACTGAAATACTGAAATTGCAAAACACGTTTGCAAAAACAAAAAAACGAAAACAGTTCAAATCTCAGATCGCCAGATTTGAGGGCTCCGAGCCCAAAACAAAAAAAAAAAAACAAAAAACAAAAAACAAAAAACAAAAACAAAAAAAAATCCAGACAGAACCGTCTCCCAAGTTGGAGGGAAATCTTCTGTTGCTTTTTGACCTCGGACAAAATATGCCCCCCCCCTTTTTTTTGAAGCATCCTTGCTTTCAAGTTGGAAGGTTTGGCCGATTCAACCCTGAAAAAGGGAGGCTTGCTGCAAAATACCTAGGTGTCAAAAGAGATTTTTTTGGGAAAACATTCAAGCTGTTTCCATGTTTATTCCAAAGGAACGAAGCCAGCTGGGAAGAGTCTGGTGGAACGTTTCAAAACAGAGAAAGCTGCCTTTTTTGTGTGTGTTTCTAGCCTAAATTGGAATTAAAGGTAGATTTTTGACATTGGTTTTCTTTATATAAGGGATGCGGGTGATGGGGAGGAGGCCTCCAAAAAATGGCTACAACACCCAGAATTCCTCTCTACTCCCCCATGTTATTATAATAGAATAGAACAGAATAGAACAGAATAGAATAGAATAGAACAGAATAGAATGTAGAGTAGAGTAGAGTAGAGTAGAATAGAATGTAGAGTAGAGTAGAGTAGAGTAGAGATAGAATAGAATAGAATAGAATAGAATAGAATAGAATGTAGAGTAGAGTAGAGTAGAATAGAATAGAATAGAATAGAATAGAATGTAGAGTAGAAGAGTAGAATAGAATAGAATAGAATAGAATGTAGAGTAGAGTAGAATAGAATAGAATGTAGAGTAGAGTAGAGTAGAATAGAATGTAGAGTAGAGTAGAGTAGAATAGAATGTAGAGTAGAGTAGAGTAGAGTAGAGTAGAGTAGAGTAGAGTAGAGTAGAATAGAATAGAATAACAGAGTTGGAAGGGACCTTGGAGGTCATCTAGTCCAACCCCCTGCTTAGGCAGGAAACCCTACACCAAATCAGGCAAATGGTTATCCAACCCTCTTCTTAAAAACCTCCAGTGTTGGAGCCTTCACAACTTCTGGTGGCAAGTTGTTCCACTACTAATTGTTCTAACTATCAGGAAATTTCTCCTAGTTCTAAGTTGCTTCTCTCCTTGATTAGTTTCCACCCGTTGCTTCTTGTCCTTCCCTCAGGTGCTTTGGAGAATAGCTTGACTGCCTCTTCTTTGTGGCAGCCCCTGAGATATTGGAAGACTGCTACCATGTCTCCCCTGGTCCTTATTTTCATTAAACTAGACATACCCAGTTCCAGCAACCGTTCTTCGTATGTTTTAGCCTCCAGTCCCCTAATCCTCTTTGTTGCTCTTCTCTGCACTCTTTCTTTGACCACTTTTCATGTAATTGAATGCTTTGTAGGTATACAGATAGTTCATTTAGTGACTTAATGCTGCCAAGCATTTGGATTTCGATCACCTGACCACGGGGACGCTGAAAAGGTCATAACCGTGAAAAATGGTCATAAGTTAAAAATTTTTTGGTGCCGTTGTAACTTTGATCGGTCACGAAACGGACTGTTGTACATCAAGGGCGGCCTGTAATTTTTTTTTTTTTTTTTTTTTAAAATAATAAAATAAAAGAGGAAGACAAATGGGTCACGGGAAGGAGCTCCAAGGTTTACGATCCGAATCCATTTCTCTTTCCTGCTTTATTTATTTATTTATTTTTTGGCAATAATTCCTAGGCTACCTTTTAAAGAAAGAATGAGAAAACTGCAAAATATAAAACTGCTCCCTTTTATACGGAGAAGGCGAGCCTGCCGTCTTTCGAGGGAAGATTGCACAAAGATTGCTTCCCCCGGAGTTACGAAACATCCAAGACTTACGCATATTCCACCGTGCCCTGAAAACATTTCTATTCCAACAAGCTGGTCTGGCCTAACTCTCCCTTTTTAATTGGCTTTTAAACTGGCTTTTAAACCTCTTTAGATAAATTTGGATGTTTTTTAATCTTTGAGCCTAAATTACTTAATCTGTTTCTTAATAGTTTTTAACTTCTATATGTATTTGTATTTATTATGGCTGTTCACCGCCCTGAGTCCTTCGGGAGTAGGGCGGTATACAAATATGAAAAATAAAAAAAAAAAATAAAATAAATAAAAATAAAGCCACAAGTCACCCAAAAGCGAAACCAGGGAGAGAGAGAGAAAAAAAAATAACCCTAAAAAAAAAAAAAAAACAGGCCTATGGAGTTGCGTTGAGGTGAGACGGGCAGCCGGTAATAAATTTAATAAATAAAAGCAATGAAAACACGTTGAATGCCTGCTTTGTTGTCCAAGGACTTGCCGTCACGGAATTGCTAAGAGAAGTCACTTTGTGCATTGTCACACACACAAAAAAAAAAAAAAAACCCCAAACCACAAAGTTTGGAAGAGATCAGGGGCCCTCCCTCGAAAATAATAATGATAATAATAATTAAAAAAAAATTGTAGCAAGAGGTCTGGTCCCCACCTGAGCCTCGCTGCGACCCTTTCCTTCGCTTTACAGCCTTTTGCAAAATGTCCTTCATCGTAACTTTCAGGCTCTCCACCTGGATCAGGGAGAATCCATGCGCGGCGTTTCTGCAAAGGCACAAGAGAGAGAGGAGAGGAGAGGAGAGGTTGAGTGGCACAAGCTGGTTCGCGCACCGGGCTCGGCCCACGCTGCCGCCAGGGGGCAGCCTTAGGGCAGGCAGAATCTGGAGGACACTGGATGGATTTGATTTGATTTTTTTTTTTTTTTAAGTTAACAAACAGAATGCAGAATACAGTAGAGTGGGAGAGAAAATACAGGACAGGATAGAATAAGGAATAGAAAATAGAACAGAATAGAAAATGGAATAGAATAGAATTGAAATAGAATAGAATAGAATAGAATAAGGAATAGAATAGAATAAGGTATAGAATAAGGAATAGAAAATAGAAAAGAATAGAAAATGGAATGGAATAGAATTGAAATAGAATAGAATAGAATAGAATAAGGAATAGAATAGAATAAGGTATAGAATAAGAATAGAAAATAGAAAAGAATAGAAAATGGAATGGAATGGAATGGAATAGAAATAGAACAGAATAAGAATAGAAAATAGAAAAGAATAGAATAGAATAGAATAAGGAATAGAAAATAGAATAGAAAACGGAATAGAATAGAATAGAATAGAGAATAAAATAGAAAATGGAATAGAAGAGAATTGAAATAGAACAGAATAAGGAAAAGAATAGAATAGAAACAAAACAGAATAGAATAAGGAATAGGAATAGAATAGAATTGAAATAGAATAGAGTAAGGAAAAGAATAGAATAGAATAGAATAGAATAGAATAGAATAGAATAGAATAGAATAGAATAGAATAGAATAGAATAGAATAAGGTATAGAATAAGAATAGAAAATAGAAAAGAATAGAAAATGGAATGGAATGGAATAGAATAGAATAGAAATAGAATAGAATAAGAATAGAAAATAGAATAGAATAGAATAAGGAATAGAAAATAGAATAGAATAGAAAATGAATAGAATAGAATAGAATAGAATAGAATAGAATAGAATAGAATAGAATAGAATAGAATAAGGAATAGAATAGAATAGAATAGAATAAGGAATAGAATAAGGAATAGGAATAGGAATAGGAATAGAATAGAACAAAGAATAGAACAGGGAATGGAATAGGGAATGGAATAGAATAAGGAATAGGATAGGATAGGATAGAATAAGGAATAATAGGCTTGGAAGGGACCTAAGAGGTCTTCTAGTCCAACCCCCTGCTTACCCAGGAGACCCTCTACCATTCTGGACAAACGTCTATCCATTCTCTTCTGGTCAAATCAATAAACAAATTCTAAATAAGCCAGCTAGCCATGACTCTTTTCCCCTAGTGAAACTGTCCCCACGGCAATCCATCTAGCCCCTTCAACTTGGGGGGGCTTCAGAAAGGAATCCTGCTGGCCATTGTATGCTAAATGAGAATCAGTTCTAAACTGAATTCCAGAAAAGTAGAGAAGGAGAGAGTTGGAAGGGACCTTGGAGGTCTTCTAATCTAACCTCTTGCTCAAGAAGGAGACCCTCTACCCTTTCGGACAAATCTCTCCTGTCCATTCTCTTCTTAAAAGCCTCCAGTGATGGAGCCTCCCCCCCAACAGCTTCTGAAGTTGTGGTTTCGAAGACCTTCTGAAGCAACAAAGTGAGCTTCCTCGTTTGAAGAAGCTTGGCTTGTCCACGTTTTATTTATCCGGTCGATCCATCCCATCCCATTTCTCCAACCTCAAATTCAGGTAGATAGATTTGAAATTAGGAAGATAAAACAATATTATTTGATATGGGATTTGTTTTATCGATGGCCTAGATGACAAAGCATGGAGATGAAACATGAAATTAATGTAATGAGAAATATATGAAGTTTTTTTCTTATGGGGGGGGGGGTTTAAGCCTTGGTTAAATAATTGTTCAATGAGAATAATAATAGAAAGGGATATATAAAATGGTTACATGAGAGAAATTAAATAACTGGTAATCTTGGATATGGGATTTTTGCACAAAAGAATTTTAACCGATCGACACACTTTCTGCGATTGTATTGAATGATGGTGGTTTTAGATTTTGTTGTGCCTTAAATAAAAAAAAAAAAGAATTCAGGTCGGTAGGATTCTGTGTGTGTGTGTGTGTGTGAGAGAGAGAGAGAGGGATCCGAAAAATTTACTACTAATTCTGCGGAGCGCAGGTTTGAGGGTGCTGGAGGCTCTGCTTAAATTCCACTCTGCAAATTTTGACGTGGAGGTTCAGGAGACTTCGGGGAATAGGGGCAGATTCAATCTGGAGCAATTAAAAGCTTCTTTGGCTGTTAGGCAGGGGCCCGTTTGTTTGGATTGACCCCTGGCGCTCCTTTGCGTATCTTGGATGGGATCGAAAACCCTCCTAATTAAGGGCGTTGCCAAAGACGGACAATTTGGATGATAACTCTGGCAACGCAGCCAGCCAGCGCGGAGAGGCTCGCTGTCAAAACAAGGCGAGTGTTACAACAGCCCTGTGGATTATTGCTTTGGATCCTATTCCACGCCAGAGTAGTTTCCATCACTCCCCACAGCCGCCTTCTCCTTCTCGTTTTCCAGACACGGCGGGGGAAAAAAAAAATCAGCCTTCCTAAACTTCTCTCTCTCTTGCATGTGGGAATAAGGCTAGGTTGCTTGAATGTCCTATGGAGATTCGTGGTTGTCCTCAAAGATGTTTTTTTTTTTTTTCTAGAGGCATAACTGGACTTTCTGGGGGGGTTTTCTCTGAAGACGTTTCGCTTCTCATCCCAGAAGCTTCTTCAGCTCTGACTGGATGGTGGGGAAGGGAAGGATTGATACTCCTTGCAGACAGCTGGTCGTTTGCGTTCTTCTTATAGGGTCGTTGAGGCCACTTGGAGGCTTATCTGTGCCCCCAGGGCCACCCGAGTGGTGCAAATGGGTGTGGAGCTGTTGAAGGGACTGTGTCGCATCCATCTGCATTTTTTTTTTTTAATTTGATTTATATGCCGCCCTTCTCCGGAGACTCAGGGCGGCTTACAGTGCGTTAAGCAATAGCCTTCATCCTTTTGTATATTTATACAAAGTCAGCTTATTGCCCCCACAAACCAGGTCCTCATTTTACCCACCTTAGAAAGGATGGAAGGCTGAGTCAACCTTGAGCCTGGTAAGATTCGAACCTGCAGAAATTGCAGGCAGCTGTGTTAATAACAGGGTGCATTAAACCACTATACTACCAAGGCTCTTTTTAATAGCAATAGCACTTCTATACCGCTTCACAGTGCTTTGACGGCCCTCTCTAAGCGGTTTACAGTGTCGGCACAACAACAATCCGGGCCCTCGTTTTACCCACCTCAGAAGGATGGAAGGCCGAGTCAACCTTGAGCCGGTGAGACTCGAACTGTCGAACTGCTGGCAGCCGGCAGTCAGCAGAAGGAGCCTGCAGTGCTGCACTCTAACCACTGCGCCACCAACGGTCCGTAGACAAAAGCCACTTTTTTTTTTTTTGAAGAAAGCAAAATCCACATTTTGGGCAGAGAGCACCCCTGGTTTGAAAGAGGGGTCCAAGAGGCCATGTATGTCAAAATTGAACAGCCCTCTCTCAACACGGGAGGGGAGGGACACGACATCATGTATCTCCAGCCTACAACACGGTCCTTTCGACAGTTCCAAGAAGGCTCCCCCGAGAGATACGGAGGATCCCGGATCTGCGCACGTTTCGTCGTGCTCTCAAAACTTTTTTTATTTCAGCAGGCTGGCCTGGCCTAACTCTCCTCTTTTAAATGTTTTAATTCGTTTGATTTTATAAATTGGGTGTTTTAATCTGTGCTTCGGCCAAAATATTTAATAATTTTAAGGGACTTTTAATATTTGTATTATTTGTATTTTATCTTGGCTGTTCACCGCCCTGAGTCCTCCGGGAGTAGGGCGGTATAGAAATTTAATAAATAAATAAATAAATAAGAGCCTGTAGTACAGTGGACTAAAGCACTGTTATTAACAGATTAACATCTGCTGCTTGCAATTATTGCAAGTTCAAATCTCACCAGGCTCAAGGTTGACTCAGCCTTCCATCCTTTCTAAGGTAGGTAAATTGAGGACCCAGATTGTGGGGGCAATAAACTGACTTTGTAAAATATACAAAAGTATGAAGGCTATTGCTTAACGCATTGTAAGCCGCCCTGAGTCTCCGGAAAAGGGCGGCATATAAATTAAAGCAAAAATAAAATAAAATAAAATAAAATAAAATAAATAAATTTGCACCACTCAGGTGACCCTGAGGACACAGATAAACCTCCAAGTAGCCTCAACAACTTTCTAAAAGGATGCAAATTCTTTTTTAGAGCAAAGCGACACCTCAAAGCTGCAGGAGGGAAGAAAAATAGGATTAGGCAAGATGTATGAGATACTGGCCCAGAAGTAACTTTCAGAAGTTTCAAGAGCACCTCTGCTAATCTGCCTCATCTATTTTAGATTGTTATTCCTGGCTTGTTTAGATTGCATTTTTGCAATTACTGCTGTTTTTTTGGGTTTTAAATCTAAGCTTATCTAAAAAAAAAAACACCTCAGCAGATGAACAGGATAGAAATGACAAATTATTATCATTAGTTACCTCCCTTTCGTAAAAAAACCTGCATGTGGTCTTCGCTATTTCCTTGGTGACAGACTTGTTTAGCCATAAGGAAACTCAGGATGGGCTGCCCAACTCTGGTCCGGCACAAATAGAAATTAAAGTGTGTTTCTTCCAAGTTTTCCACAGAATGAGGTTCAAACGTCTTTCAAAACACTGAAGGAGAAGATTTGTAGCTCGGGGGGTTGAAACGGGGGGCTCTCGGTGCTTTCTGAGCTTGTTGCTTTCTTGCAAACGTTTCATTACCCATCTAGGTGACATCTTCAGTATTAGAAGGGAGTGGGGTGTGTGGACTGGAGGAGGAGGAGGAGGAGGAGGGAGGAGGAGGAGGAGGAGGAGGAGGAGGAGGGCCATGGAGTCCTTGGTGCTCTCTGAGTTTGGTTGTTTTCTTGCAGATGTTTCATTGGAGGAGGAGGAGGAGGAGGAGGAGGAGGAGGAGGAGGAGAAGGAGAAGAAGAAGAAGAAGAAGAAGAAGAAGAAGAAGAAGAAGAAGAAGAAGAAGAAGAAGAAGAAGAGGAGGAGGAGGAGGAGGAGGAGGAGGAGGAGGAGGAGGAGGAGGAGGAGGAGGAGGAGGAGGAGGAGGAGGAGGAGGAGGAGGAGGAGAAATAGGTGGCAAAGGGGACAAGGAAAAGGGAGGAGGAGGAAGGGAAAGGAGGAAGAAGAGATGGAGAAGAGGGGGAGCAAGAGGCAGAAGAAGGGAAGAGGAAGAAGGAGAAAAAGCAGAAGAAGGACTAGGAGAAGGAGATAAAGGGGAGGAGGAGAAGGAGGAGGAATAGGTGGCAAAGAGGACAAGGAAGAGGGAGGAGGAGGAAGGGAAAGGAGGAAGAAGAGATGGAGAAGAGGAGGAGCAAGAGGCACAAGAAGGGGAAGAGGAAGAAGGAGAAGAAGGAGGAGGAAGAAGAAGAAGAGGAGGAGGAGGAAGAAGAAGAGGAGGAGGAGGAAGAAGAAGAGGAGGAATAAGTGGCAAAGAGGACAAGGAAGAGGAAGAACAGGAGGAAGAGGAAGGAGGAGGAGAAAGGGAAAGAAGAGGAAGAAGAAGAAGAGATGGAGAAGAGAAGAAAGAGGAGGAGGAGGAGCAAGAGGCAGAAGAAAGGGAAAAGGAAGAAGGAGAAAGAGAAGAAGAGGAGGAGGAGCATTACCCAAATTAGGTAACATCATCAGTAGCAGCACGGATCGCTAGCCCTGATGATGTTACTTAGTTGGGTAATTAAACGTCTGCAAGAAAACGACCAAGCTCAGAGAGCACCCAGGATCCCGTCATCTTTCAGACTATATCCGAAAGAGAATCTGATGAGCTTGTTTAGAGAGCTTTCATCCAGAAGACAGACGAGACATTCCTCCCTCGAGGGAAGCCATCTTGCAAGGATGCCCGTCTTTTAATTTTAGGGGCACCGAGCCACAAGGAACTCTTGGTTATCAGAGCTTAAAAAAAAAAAAGGGGGGGGGTGGGGGAGCCAGAAGATGTTACAGCATCCTTCGCAATCTGGGTCCTGCAAGAATGGGATTCTCCAGACAGACCATCTTGGGAATGGTCCATAATTCCCCAACGGACAATCTTTAGCTGGCTAAAGAGAAGACTATCGCTGGCCAGAGATGTTCTCTCATCTTGTCCCAGTGGTTTCCCCCCCCCCCACCAGCAAAATGGAGCCAGCTGGAAAGTTCTGCCTTGCACCCCTTAAAAACTGAGCAATAGGGGAAGGAGTAAAGCTTCCTCCCGTCTGGTAACTACAAAGCTGTTATGACAACCAAGGAGCATTTGGCCCCTTCGCAAGTACTCGGCTAAAAGCTTCCATCTCAAGCTGCCCGTTGCACAAATTCTCCAAGGGAGGGGAAAATTCCAGAAGGCAAGGAAGCTTCCCTCTCCATAATGTTAGAAATGGGAAAGGAGCAGGTCGCCAGAAAAAAAAAAAAGCGTAGAAAAAACAAATATTCAAGGGGAAGCAAAACGATTCTAACCAACCAAACTCAACGTGGAAAGATAAAGATAGAAGAGATGTTAGGTATCATTAGGTAACTGATGACGTTACCTAGATTGGTAATGGAAGGTCTGTAAGGAAGCCACCGAGCTCAGACAGTACCAAAGAGCCCGAAGTCAACCTCCTCCTCATCTCCACAAACCTTCCTTCCTTCCAGCACTGATGATGTTACCCAGTTGGGTCATGAAATGTCTCGAAGGAAAAACCACCAAGCTCAGAGGACACCAAGGACCCCGTACATCCTCATTCTTCTCTGGAAAATAGTTAAGACATTTTGAAGCTTGGAAAGATCCTTTGATTAAGAGGTGGGGAGAATCTTTTTCCCTTGTTTTTTTCTTGTCCCTTCTTCCAACCAAGTCTTCATAAAGGTAAAGGTTCCCCTTGCACATATGTGCTGGTCGTTTCTGACTCTAGGGAGGCGGTGCTCATCTCCGTTTCAAAGCCGAAGAGCCAGCGCTGTCCGAAGACGTCTCCGTGGTCATGTGGCCGGCATGACTCAACGCCAAAGGGGCACGGAACGCTCTTACCTTCCCACCAAAGGTGGTTCCTATTTTTCTACTTGCATTTTTTAACGTGCTTTCGAACTGCTAGGTTGGCAGAAGGTGGGAGAAATCACGGGAGCTCACCCCGTTACGCGGCACGAGGGATCCGAACCGCTGAACTGCCTTCCTACCTGGCCAATAAACATCAGACTTTCACAACTCAATTTATGAAGCGAAGGAAATGCACACGGGCGCAATAGGTTCACGCCGAGAAAGCTTTTGATGATTTATGGAGACTCCCTTAATCTGCAGGGAACGTTCCCTTTGACATGGCACCTTTGCCTGGAGAGAGTTAAGTGGGATATGAAACCCCCCCACTCCCTGATTCCTCTCCTATTTTAATAGACTGCAAAGTTTTTCTGGCTTCGTTGTTTTTCAGACTAAACCTTTCCTTGACATTTAAGACAGCTGCGGGAGGGCAAAGTTGGAGAACGGCAAAAACACTCTAAAAAAAAATACTTTTTTTTTTTGCTGGTGCTCTCTTGGCCCAACTCCAAAACAAATGTTAAGAAAACAGGGTTGCAATGGAGAGTTCGGGCGAAGAGGGAAGTTAAAAAAGTAAAAACAGGCGAGGAGGCCAGGGTGTGAAACACCGATTCGGCTGTCTCGGGTCTGGAAGAGAGGGGGAGAAAAAAATCCCCACTGCTGAAAAACGCACAAGAGTTTCCCTGCTTTTAAGTTGGGTGGAATGAGGTCATTAAAGCAACAGCTTTCAACATCTGCTAAGAGTCGTTTCCTTCACGTCCATTGCTGGAAACTTTTAGGGACGCTTTGCCTCTCTCCCTTACTCAAATTCCCAATTCAGTTTACATTTACGGGTTCCTCCATCTAAACAGGAATGAAATCCAACCCTCGCTTCAGCTTTCCAAGATCAGATAAGGTCAGATGGAGCCTGTTACTGGCTGGGTCGTCCTTGAAGGCAGGGATGGGCTTCAAAAACCCTCCCCGGGCTCCATCTGGAATGGAATGGACAAATTGATTGACAAACAGATATAATAGATGGATGGATGGATGAATAGGCAGAATGATTGGGTAGGCAGATGTATAGATAGAGGGATAAATAGAATGGATGGATCACAATATCCATAGTTTCCCACTTTAGGGTTCCAACAGAACTCTCCAATAGTCCAATCCAGAGAAGACTTCACTACTTAGAAGGTCCATGCAAGGACCGTGGAGAACACCTAGTTCAAGCCTTGTTCAGTTCAAGAACATGTGATTATCAGGTTTCCCAGCTTATGACCATTCGGCTTCAACGTACAGCAGAAAGGGAGTCATGGAGGATGGGGAAGAAGGAGAAGGAGAAGGAGAAGGAGAAGGAGAAGGAGAAGGAGAAGGAGAAGGAGAAGGAGAAGGAGAAGAAGAAGAAGAAGAAGAAGAAGAAGAAGAAGAAGAAGAAGAAGAAGAAGAAGAAGAAGAAGAAGAAGAGAGGAGGAGGAGAAGCAGAAGCAGAAGGAGAAGGAGAAGAAGAAGGAAGAGGAGAAGAAGAAGAAGCAGAAGGAGAAGGAGGAGAAGAAGAAGAAGGAGAAGAAGAAGAAAGGAGGAGGAGGAGGAGAATCAGAAGGAGAAGGAGGAGAAGGAGAAGAAGCAGAAGCAGAAGGAGAAGGAGGAGGAGAAGAAGAAGCAGAAGGAGAAGAAGGAGAAGGAGAAGGAGGAGAAGAAGAAGAAGCAGCAGCAGAAGAAGCAGGAGGAGAAGGAAAAGAAGAAGAAGAAGGAGAAGGAGAAGGAGGAGTTCCTAGGATAAACAAACCCCCTCCATCTTGAGAGCAAAACCTGCCTCTCTCCCAACCCCCACCCAAAAACTGACAAATTAATTGCTTCAATTCCACCATTACTGAATCATGTCTGAACATCAGCCATCCTTTACCTCAGACCCTGGAGCCTGTCCCAGAACCAATCTTTAAAAGTTTATTTTACTGATCAAAGCAATAATATTACATTGGGGTTTTTTGTTTTTTTTTTTTAAAAAAGGAAAGACATGGGGCAAGCTAAGGAGCTGGGGGTGGGAGGAGAGGGGGAGAGAGAGAGAGAGAGAGAGAGAGAAAGAAAAGAGGGAAGGGGAAAAAAAATCTCTTTGCTTTGACTATATTTAGTGGAACTATTCAAGTAAGTGAGGATTTGGCAAGGGCTGCGGCCCAAAATTATAAGCAATGAGATGCTTATTCTGGATCGGGGCCAGGGAGGGCCGCAAAATGGGCTATTCAGAGTTGAGGGTTGACAGGCAGAGATTTGGAGAAGGGAGAGGAGAGGAGAGGAGAGGAGGAGGTGGCCTTCAGGAAAAATGACGGCAGAACATTTGGGTTCTGGGCGAATGCCTGGGGAACGTGTAGGTGACTTATGGGTCTCCTGTGGCTGGAATCGCCGTCGATTGGCGTAGCTGGAACCCTCTCCGAAGGCATCTCTTCCCTTGGTACCTTTTTCTATCACCTTGACGTTTCAAGGAGAGCCCCCCTCTCCCCCACCACACTGGGGGAAGAAGGAATCTCCCAAATGTTGGGCGGCCTCCATCGGTGATGACGACATATAGACCAGGGTTGAAATCCAAATTATTTTAATACTGGTTTTGTGGATGTGGCTTGGTGGATGTGGCAGGGGAAGGATACTGCAACATCTCCATTCCCTCCCCACTCCGGGGGAAGGATACTGCAAAATCCCCATTCCCACCCCACTCCGGGGGAAGGATACTGCAAAATCCCCATTCCCTCCTCACTCCTGGGGAAGGATACTGCAAAATCCCCATTCCCACCCCACTCCTGGGGGAAAGATACTGCGAAATCCCCATTCCCTCCCCACTCCTGGGGGAAGGATACTGCAAAACCTCCATTCCCACCCTACTCCTGGGGCCAGCCAGAGGTGATATTTGCCAGTTCTCCGAACGACTCACAATTTCCGCTACCGGTTCTCCAGAACCTGCTGGATTTCACCCCTGATTTAGACCGATCGATAGAAGGGAAGGTTTATGGCTCAGGGTTGAATGGTGGGATCCTTGACCTCGACTGAGGGGTGTTGTTTTCTTTGCAGAGGTTTGATGACTCAACTGGGGTATGTCGTCAGTGCTAGAAGGGAGGTGTGTTTATGGAGGAGGAGGAGGAGGAGGAGGAGGAGGAGGAGAGTGTGAGATCCTTGGTGCTCTCTGAGCTTGGTTGTTTCTTTGTAGACATTTCATAACCCAAATAGGTAACAGCATCAGTGCTAGAAGGAAGTAGGGTATTGGGGGTGGGGGAGAAGAAGGAGGAGGAGGAGGAGGAGGAGGAGGAAGAGGAGGAGGAGGAGGAGGAGTGTAGCATCCTTGGTGCTCTCTGAGCTTGGTGAGCCAGCTTCCGACAAGCAAATTCAATGGGGAGGGAAAGCCGGATTTGCTTAATGGTGGCGTGAAGCACGTAAGAACGGCAGTGACTTAACAACTTTGGGCAAAAAAGCGTCATAAGATCAGGAGCAACTCACTCAGCAACGGCGTTGCTCATCCATGGAAATTCTGCTCCCTAATTGTGGTCGTTAAGTCGGGGATCACCGGTACCCCGAGTGCGATGGAGCCAAGTCATTGGGAAAGGACGGTATTTTGGGGAAGGGGTGGCGGATGTTAAGAAGTAATTAGTGCAGGAGAACATGACCGTCGTCGCCCCTCCCGTCTGCCCCCCCCTTTATAAAAAATATCTGGCTTGCCTCCTAACTCTCTTTCCTCCCCATCATTTCACGAAAACATACCTGGGTGACAAGGTTAAATCAAGCAGAGTAAAATCCCTGGCACTTATCATCCGCCGGCGTTCCTGATAAATTGTGTGGTAGGGGAATAAAGGATTACCGTCTGTATTTTTTCATTACCCTTTTCTTTTGTTACCGAATACATAAATCCATTGTGGCACAATGTAATATGTATCATCGGGCTACACCTGTGGACACTTCATAGCGGCTGCCATGTCTCTGCCGTCAGGAGTGATGAGTGAAACCCCCCCCCACGCTGCTCCCCACCCCCCCGGTGAATGTTAATGATAGTGATCATTCTCAGGTAACGCGGCTCTCCATCTTCTGTTCCAAGCCTCCACGCGGAAGCCAAGCCCGGGTGGCAAGGTTCGGAAGAGGGGAAAGGAAGGGGAGAAGAGGAAGAAAGAGAGAGAGAGAGAGAAGGAGGGAGGGAGGAACAGGAGATAGATAGATAGATAGATAGATAGATAGATAGATAGATAGATAGATAGATAGATAGATAGATAGATAGATAGATAGATATTGATAAATAGATAGATAAAGCAGGCAGGCAGGTAAATCATAGAGAGAAAATGTGAGAGAGAGAGAAATAGAGAGAGGAGAGAGAGGAGAAAGAGATAGATTAGACAGACAGACAGATAGATAGAGTAGGAGAGATTGATAGATTGATAGTTATGATAGATAGATAGATAGATAGATAGATAGATAGATAGATAGATAGATAGATAGATAGATAGATAGACAGACAGACAGACAGACAGACAGACAGATAGATAGATAGATAACGCAGGCAGGAAGATAGATAATAGAGAGAGAAAGTGAGAAAGAGAGAGGAGATAGATGATAGATAGATAGATAGATAGATAGATAGATAGATAGATAGATAGATAGATAGATATTGATAAATAGATAAGGCAGGCAGGAAGGTAGATGATAAAGAGAGAAAGAGAGAAAGGAGAGAGGAGATAGATGATAGATAGATAGATAGATAGATAGATAGATAGATAGATAGATAGATAGATAGATAGATAGATAGATAGATATTGATAAATAGATAAGGCAGGCAGGAAGGTAGATGATAAAGAGAGAAAGGAGAGAAAGGAGAGAGATGAGATAGATAGATAGATAGATAGATAGATAGATAGATAGATAGATAGATAGATAGATAGATAGATATTGATAAATAGATAAGGCAGGCAGGAAGGTAGATGATAAAGAGAGAAAGGAGAGAAAGGAGAGAGATGAGATAGATAGATAGATAGATAGATAGATAGATAGATAGATAGATAGATAGATAGATAAAGGCAGACAGATAGAGGGTAGAGAGAGAGAGAGAGAGAAAATGAGAAAGACAAATAGAGGAGAGAGAGAAGAGACAGACAGAGAAAGATAGATATACAAATAGATGACAAAGAGAAAGAGAGAGTGAGAGACAGAAAGGATAGATGATAGAGAGAATGACAGAGGAGAGAGAAAGAGAGAGACAGAGAAAATGGATGACCCCTCCCCCCACAAATCCATTAAGAGGGGGGAGAAGAGAGGGAAATAAATAAGCCCAATCGCCTAAAATGAAGTTACTTGGTGAGGTAGGAGATGACCAGGCTGAGCCCGAGGGAGGGAGGAGTCAAATGCGTCATCAGTCACGAGTCCCTTCGTGCCCACAAGGGATTTAAGTCCAGCCCACCGTGAATTCCTTTGGCTCTTATCTACCGCCAATTTGCTTTGACCGTTAGTAGTTCAGATTCTTTTAGAAACCTTCACCTAACTCTGCTGACGCCACGCCTCAACCAAGACCGCTGAGTAAGTGCAACATTTTGTCCGTTTCCTGTCCAATATATGGACTCCTCGCTCCAGCACGGATACATTCAACAGCTCTTGAGAACCAGGTTGGTGCTGACGTGTTGTAACGAGCTTTCAATGTTCCTAAAACGGGTAGTTTTAGCTTCGCCCGCGGCACTACTCGACCTCAACAGAAGCACAGCAGCTTCTACGGAAGCAAATTGAAGGTCGTAACGACTTGGTGTCTTCAGGACTGGAGAAAAATTTGCATTCTAACCAGATGGACCTTCCTCCGTTATCAGTGAAATCAGCAACCTCCTTGCTAGCTTGCAAGAACGTTGTCCTAAGGAACTGAGATCATTGTTTTAGGATCCTAGGAGATCAGCTGACAATGAGGAAAACTATCCAGCGGTGGAGATTTTTGAAATTCAGTATCTTCTCTAATAAAATCTTGGCGAACGAACTTCGGAAGTTTTCTTCTTTTCGGGGGAAGCAAGCGGATATCTGAGGGGTAGAGATCAAGCTAAAACTTGACATCCACTCTCAGAAGGACGCTCTCCCCAAGACTCACCTTGAAAAAATCCCACCACCCCCCCCCCACAAATTGGGGGGGGGAGAAAAGTAGATCTGGCACCTGACCAGGTTCTCTGCCCAGTTGCTGGGTGGGTGTGGCCAGGATGGGCATGGCCTAGTCGGCCTCCTGCACCACGGCAAGGGTGGGGGGCGTTTTTGCCCTCCCCAGGCTCCGGAGACTTTCCTCGAGCCTCCAGGAGGGTGAAAATGGCCTCCCCAGGCTCCGGAGGCCCTCTGGGGGCCGGAAACGGACCGTTTTCGGCCTTCCTGAATTTTCGGTAGGCCTCCCCGAGCCTCCACGCGCGCCCCGCACTTACTTGCATCTAAAACGGGCCGCGTGGGGACTCCTGGGAGGGACGGGGTAGGCGGGGCCAGCCAGGAGTGGGATTTGGGGGTTCTCCGAACTGCACAGAATCTTAGTTAGAGGTTCTCCCGAACCCCTGCGACTCCCCCACCCCAGCAGCCCACCCCTGCACCTGACGTCAGAAAAGGATGCCTGCTTTTTTTTAGCCTGACGGGTCTTCTCAAAAGCCATCAGCTCGGGGAGACTAATGGCCTCGCTCGAAGCTGGGATAGCTGCCCTCTGTCTTCTCCTTGCGTAACTTTGCCAGAGTCCTTGGGAGTTGCCAAATTCGGTCACGCCTGCTTAGCTCTCTCGAGTGATGGTGCCAAAAGAGAAAATAAGACACAGATGTATTTCAGCGCTTGGCGATGCCAGACAGAGAGACAGTTAATAGCTTCATTTCGACCCTCCCCTACCAGCTGGGCACAGGTGGGGGGGGGCGATAATGAGGTGCCTTTTCCTAATCAAACTCAATTATTTAACGCTCTCTGTAACGGCAAAGAAGTTCGGCGCTCAGTTCAACATATTTAAAGGCTCGGCAATGTTTCTCTTTCAACCACCGGTGGGGAGTAGAGTCAAAACGATGGCGGGATGTTGGGCGCGATCTTTCGAGGGGGCAAAGTCGAGCTGCCTCCTTCAGCTCTGCGGGAGAATGTTCCTGTCAGGTCCCAGATATTTCTACAGGGACCCTGGCATATTGGTGGGAGGAATGGAGTGATCTGTATAGGAAGTTTCTGTTTCCTGCATTACTGTGCTACACTCTATATGAAATTTCTGTTTCCCTGCAATGATGATGTAGGAGGGGTTTGGTTAGCATTGCTTTAAATACTGTATTTTTCGGAGTATAAGACGCACCTTTGCCCCCCCCCAAAAAAGAGGGTGAAAATCTGGGTGCGTATTATATTCCTTCCTTCCTTCCTTCCTTCCTTCCTTCCTTCCTTCCTTCCTTCCTTCCTTCCTTCCTTCCTTCCTTCCTTCCTTCCTTCCTTCCTTCCTTCCTTCCTTGTCTGGACAGTGAAGTAAAATCAGAGAAAAGGAACAGAAAAGAGACAATTTCACATATAAATTTCCCAGGCTTGTAGGGTAAGTTGTAAGCTAAACCCTCGACGAAGGCCTGGGAACCAAATACAGTGCATTGCGCAACCACAATGTTTCTTAAATACTTTTAAGGAGCATCCTTCCATCGGTCTTTCATTATTGTTCCCGCATGACCTTGTGCATAAGAGGAAGAATGTAGCAGCATATTCTTATTATACGCATATTCTTATAGCGGCCAGTTAATTGGATCAATAAATACAAGAAGGAAGAGACTTACATTCGGACAAAAAGGGACTGCTTGGCCACCAAGCCCGGCGATGAATACTTCTCGACCAAGGCCAGAGTACTGAAGCCGAACTTGTGAATGGGTTCGTTGCAATCCAAAGGTGGGAAATCCGTGTCAACTTCCCCGTCGTCTTCGGCAATATGAAGGCAGTAAGCACAGACGTTGTCGCTGCAAGGAACGGGGAGAAAGAGAAGAGTTAAGGAGGCCCACCTAGGAAGAAAGTTAACACGCCACGTTTATGAATCGTGTGACAAGTTTCGAGGTCGTCTCAAATAAATTGCATTTCAAACAAAGTCTTTGATAAAAACTCCCATTTATTGAGCACGACATTCTAAATCCGACTCATCGTAGCCAACACTGACTTCCAGACCCAAAACCCTCCCTTTCCGTTCCCCACTCCCCTGCACTCATTGGCCATCTTCCAAGTCATTCTACCCCTAATTTACTGCTCCAGCTCAAAGGAATTTCCCCCCTCCCATCCCATTTCCTAGGGGGATATTATCTCCAGGGAAAATAAGTAAGTGAAAAGTCAAACGTCCCTTTCCAGACGCCTCCGCTTCTCCTTCTTATGTCAGCACTAGAGTAAATGCAGCCTGAAGTGCTGATATCGTGATTGTGATTCGGTAAATTATGGAGATTCTCTGTAAACATTCACCAAATAGATACGGTATTTTAATTAATTATTTTTTTTGAAACAGCACTTCGAGTATTTGGGAATAGAAAGAGGTGACGATTGTCACCCCTGGCTTATTTGGGTCGCAATTTCTCAGAATTTTTAATCCCCTTGTGAATTTGAATTTCCCTTCTCCCTCGTTCAGTTTCGACAAGTCCGAGTTGAAGTTTTCACTGTCTGACTGATGCTGAAATTAATTAATAGTCAAGCGCATGTTAATTGTTTAATTGGCCGCTTGATCTATATGGATCATTTTTGGAAAAGGAGCATTAAAGGAGTTGATTTACAAAGGTTATTGATTGGATGTGACAGTGAATTATTTGGCCAACTCCCTGATTTGCTATTTCCCCCAATTAATTCGCATAACTTGGGTTGGTAACTTACGTTCACCAAGCGTGCCTATTCCAGGTAATTCATCCTTAAGCTGTCATTTATTATATTAGAGGTAGTAACAGCCCCCCCCTAAAGTTTCTCTAGCTTGTGCGTCTTGTCAACGGACGGGTTACGGGAAAATACAAGGTCCTGGAATATAACTAATCCTTGACTTACAACCATTCGTTTAGTGACTGTTCCAAGTTACAACTGCATTGATGACTTATGATGGGTTTTCACACGACCAATGGGTCCTTGATGCTCTCCGAGCTTGGTGGTTTTCTTGCAGAGGTTTCATCGCAGACCCTATGCCATTCTTGCAGATTCTATATACAGTAGCATTTCAGACAGGTGGCTGTCTTTTTAAGAAAAGACCGGACAGTCACCTGTCTGAAATGGTATAGGGTGGATTCTGCCTTATCCTATCACATGTTCCATTTTTAAAAGTGGAAACAGGGTATGGGGGGGGGGGCCTGCCCCGTGCCCCATTTTGGGCCTAGGAGACCTCCCTGAAGCCTCCTGGGAGTGAAAACGGGGCGCCGGGGGACTCCTGGAAGGGGCGGAGCCAGTCAGCAATTTTAACTATCAGTTTGCCCGAACTGGCTGAATCCCACCACTGGGTGTGACTCTTGCCAAGATGTAGTTGCTTTGCCGAGCAGTTTTCCGATCCGATGAAAAGGCAGGCGGAAATGAAGCCAACAGGAAACATGCAGGCGATAAGGAAAATCTCAGGGCTCAAGTCCTTAAGATTTGAGCAGCTCAGGAAGGAGAAATGCATCCCTCGCTACATCAGAATTTAGGGAAACGAGAAGCTGTTTCACTCCCACCTGTCACACACACACACAAAAAAGGGGCTTCAACCCCCAGGGAGGTGAAAACGCTACCTATGTAGTGACACCGACGTGGAGGTGATTTGTCTTTTTTAAAAACAAACAAACGAGACACCCGCCCCCCCCCCCTCCCCAAAAGGGAGCGCATCTCGAAATGATGATTCATTTATACGACACCGGGCTTCATAGGCTTGTCATTACACACTACTCGGTAATTTAATTGAAAGAGAAATAGATACAGATGTACGCAGAGCTCGGAAGGAAATATTGATAAATGGCGAAGTGTTGTGGTGAGACTTATCAGGGGTGTGTGTGTGTGTATTCTTCCGTTCCATCGTGTCCGATTCTCGGAGACTCTCTGGACAAATCCCTACACTTTTCTTGGCAACGTTTTTCAGAATTGGTATGCTGTTGCTGTCTGTCTATCTGCCTGCCTTCTCTCTCTCTCTCTCTCCATCCATCTATGTCTGTCTGTCTGTCTCTCTGTATCCATCTACCTATCTACCTACCTATTATCCATCCATATACTCAACACATTTATCTATCCACCTATCTATCCACTTACCATATCTATCTATTCATCTATCCATTCATTGTCCATTCATCATGTCTATGTCTCCATCCATACATCCACCTACCTACCTACCTACCTATGTCTGTATCCATCCATCCATCCATCCATCATCCATCTATCTATTATCCATCCCTCTACTCAACATATTTATCTATCGACCTATCTATTCACTTACCGTATCTATCTATTCATCTATCCATTCATTGTCCATTCATCATGTCTGTCTCCATCCATACATCCACCTACCTACCTACCTATGTCTGTATCCATCCATCCATCCATCATCCATCTATCTATTATCCATCCCTCTACTCAACACATTTATCTATCCACCTATCTATTCACTTACCGTATCTATCTATTCATCTATCCATTCATTGTCCATTCATCATGTCTGTCTATGTCTCCATCCATCCATCCATCCATCCATGCCTGCCTCTATCTATCTATCTATCTATCTATCTATCTATCTATCTATCTATCTATCTATCTATCTATCCATCTATCCATCTATCATCCATCTATTATCCATCCATCCATTCAACACATTTATCTATCCACTTATCATATGTATTCATCTATCCATTCATTGTCCATTCATCGTCTATGTCTCCATCCATACATCCACCTACCTACCTATGTTTGTATCCATCCATCCATCCATCCATCCATCCATCATCCATCTATTATCCATCCATCCATCCATCTACTCAACACATTTATCTATCCAACTATCTATCAACTTACCGTATCTATCTATTCATCTATTCATTCATTGTCCATTCATCATGTCTATGTCTCTATCCATCCATCTTTTCAACTTATCTACCTACATACTTACCTCTCAAAATCCATGAGAGAGAGAGGGGGGGGGGAGAGGGAGTTAAGAGAGAGGGGGGGAGAGAGAGGGAGAGAGGATGACCCCTTGAAAGCACCTACTTCAACTTGGGTTCCCGTCCTTCGCTCGTGTATTGCCAGCAGATGAGCCCGATCAAATCCTGCACCTTGGCGTTGGCAATCGTCACCACAGTCATGGGCTGCAACTTCTCCTGGTTGGCATGTAGGGGGAGGTAGACATCAATGATTTTTGTTGGGGTTGTGCCAATGTGGCCCTGTTGGAAGAAGAGAGGTCAAGGTAGACTTGAGTGCCTTGCATTTAGGCAAGAGAGATGCTCCTTCCCACGGCAGGCTGGGTCATACATCAAATCAGACCAATCTTTATGATGTTCTTATACCAGCAGAGGGTAACTTAGGCCCAATCTATGCAGTACTGACAATCCTCTACCTTTTTTTAGAGGTGTGGGGCTCCAATTTCCAAAACGGCCATTTAAGAATGATGGGAGTTGAAGCTAAAACGTCCAGAGGGGGACCAAGTTAGGAAGTAGATTATGCATCCTATATCGAAGTTTCCCATCTTTAGTTTGGAAAATTGCCTTTTAAGAAAATGTAGTCTGGACTTTGATATTTCAGTACAATCAGGAAAGATCAGTTCTGGGAGAATGACGTCCCTTTGCCTCAATTTATTTTGTATCCAGGTAGTCCTCGGTTTACGACCACCACTGAGCCCAATGTTTCTGTTGCTAAGCGAGACACTTGTTGAGTGAGTTTTGCCCCACCTTCCTGGCCATGGTTGCTAAGTGAATCTGGCTTCCACATGGCTTGTCAGAAGGTGGCAAAGCGGGATCACGTGACTCTGGGACACTGCACCCGTCGTAAATGTGAGTCAGCTCTCAAAACATCTGAATTTGGATCCCGTGACCGCAGGGACGCTACAGAGGTCGTAATGGTGAGAAGTCACTTTTTTTCCCCAGTGCCGTTTAGTGAACGGTCACTAAATGAATCGAAGACTAGCTGCAATTTATACTTTTCTGCTAGCTCTGGAGAAAGGAAGGATATTGCTGAACCTTGCTCAGCATTTGCTGTTCTCCAAAATTTTCCAGATAAGGGACATCGAGTTTCAGGGACTCAAAAGTCCCTTCCAAATCGATGTTTTTCTTAAGGGATCAAAACCAGTAAGTTGTTTTACAAGACAGGGCGAAAAACGAAGAAAGAAGTGAAAATTCGTAAGACGTAAAATCCAGCATTGGAAACTTGTTTTTTCTTTTGCAGCTAAATGTTGGCGCACATCAATGCATTTTATCAGCTCTTAATCAATTTTGGCTTTTTTTTAAAGTGGGCTGCTGGCAAACTTTAGATGTTATTTTGTATTAGTTGTCGGTACTTTTTCTACGAGACTTTTCTAAAAATAATAATAATAAAAAAAAAACAGCGCTACTAACTTTAACTATTCACTCGTACGTTATAGCATTGGGTTTTCTGTTTTTTATCCCTCGAGGCTGCATCGTGGTGGTGAGGTTTTTTTTTTTTTTGGTTCCTTGTACCCTTAACGCTAGCCTTAAAAAAAACAACAACACACAAACATTTTAAACAAAGGAACAAGCTGGCAAATAAAAAGAATACGAGCTGCTTTTTATCTGCTCCGTTGAACATTTGCTGCCGTGGGCCGGAGTTGCAGGCGTGCAGGAATTTCCAACTAAGCGTTGGAAATCAGTTCCTAAGCATTAGAGGGGTATCCCGAGAAAATTCTCTAAGCAGCCTCTTGATTCCCATACTCTTCTTTGAAAATGAGACTTGCTTTTCATTCTGGGAGTGAATCAAGGCGACACGGGGACAAACGTTATTTCCCACGGTGGGAAAGAAATCCTAAACATGAGAAATAAATCCAGAATAAAGGAAGTGTCAGGTTTCGATGTCGTCTCAAATAAAATAAATTCCAAATAGATAGTCTTTGAAGAAATCTTTCATTTTATTAAGCACGACAATCTGTCCCCGATCGTGGCGTAGCCAACTCTGACTTCCTGACCCCAAACCTTCCCTTTCCGTTCCCCAATTCTCTGCGTCTCATTGGCCTTCTTCCAAATCACTCTCCCCATGTCTACTACTTAAGCTCCCAGGAATGTCCTCCCTCCCATCTCGTCTCCTAGGGGATATTATCTTCAAGGAAAATAAGTAGGTGAAATGTCAAGCGTCCTCTTGCCAGCTGCCCCCTTTTCTCCTTCTTATGTCAGCACTAGAGTAAATGCAGGTTGAAGTGCTGACAGGAAGTTCTAGGTGCTTCATCACTGGAGGTTTTTAAGAAGAGCCTGGACAGACACTTGTCTGGAATGGTAGAGGGATTCCTACTTGAGCAGGGAGCTGGATTAGGCCTATGTTCCATTTTAGTTTAGTCTAATGTATGGACGCAGTGGCTCACTAGCTAAAATGCTGAGCGTATCGATTGGCAGTTCAGCGGTTTGAATCCCTAGTGCCGTGTTAACGGGGTGAGCTCCCGTGACTTGTCCCAGCTTCTGCCAACCTAGCAGTTCAAAAGCATGTAAAAAAATGCAAGTACAAAAACAGGGACCACCTTTGGTGGGAAGGGAACAGCGTTCCGTGCGCCTTTGGCGTTGAGTCACGCCAGCCACATGACCACGGAGAACGTCTTCGGACAGCGCTGGCTCTTCAGCTTTGAAACGGAGAGGAGCACCACCCCCTAGAGCCGGGAACGACTAGCACATATGTGCGAGGGGAACCTTTATCTTTAATGAAGACAAGGACCAGGGGTGACATGATAGCAGTCTTCCAATAATTGAGGGGCTGTCACAGAGAAGAAGGGGTCCACCTATTTTCTAAAGCACCTGAAGGCAGGACAAGAAGCAACGGATGGAAACTAATCAAGGAAAGAACCAACCTAAGAACTAAGGAGGAATTTCCTGACAGTGAGGACAATTAACCAGCGGAACAGCTTGCCACCAGAAGCTGTGGGGGCTCCATCACTGGAGGCTTTTAAGAAGAGACTGGACAGCCATTTGTCTGAAATGGCTGAGCAAAGGGTTGGACTAGAAGACCTCCAAGGTCCCTTCCCACTTGGTTACTCTGCAGTTCTGCTGCTTAGAAGGGAGCCTGCATGAGTTTAATCTCCCACCAGCCGGCCGCAGTCTCTTCCTTGTTAAGCCTTCTTCTCTTACAAGTCCTAGGAAGCTAACCCGTCTTCTGTCTGGGGAGCCTGGGGAATAGAGTCAGAGGGAAGGCTGGATTTATGAGTCTTATTTATATCATTCTAATGTTGGGAGGCTGAAGTAAAAAAAAATTGGGCCTTCGCTGCTTTATCATCATTAATCTTTTCCCGGGGAAGATGACGAGGATGGGGAGCGAAGGCTGCCTGAATTGCTGATGTGCATAAACCAAATGGATCGCAGGGGCGAAACCATTTGCATTTACTTTTTTTTTTTTTAAACACGCGCACATGCTTCTCGTAGGGAGTGGAACACAGGCTGGGGCACAAGGGGGTCTGCGAGGATGTATAGATAGTTGTGTCTCTGAGGGAGTGGGGAAGGCTGTTTTCGCCCTCCCCAGATGCATAGAGAGGATCTGGAGCCAGATGAGAAAGAAAAACGGGCCTTTCCCATCCCCCCCCCGAGGCAGGAAACAGCCTGTTTCCCTACTTCTGGTGGGCCCAGAAGGCCCGAAAATCAGCTGGCTGGCACGCACATGCGCGCCGGAGATGAGCTTGCATGCCAGGCAACATGGCTCCACGTGCCACCTCTGGCACACGTGCCATAGGTTCGCCATCACGGCCCTATACCATTTCAGACAAGTGGCTGCCCAGTCTCTTCTGAAAAAACCTTCAGTCATGGAGCACCCACAACTTCTGGAGGCACGCCATTTCACTGGTTAATTCTCCTCACTGTCAGGAAGTTTCTCCTTAGTTCTAGGTTGCTTCTCTCCTTGATGAGTTTCCACCCGTTGCTTCTGCTCCTGCCTTCCGGTGCTTTGGAGAACAAGTTGACCCCTTCTTCTTTGTGGAAGTCCCTTAAATATTGGATGGCTGCTATCACGTCATCCCTGGTCCTTTTCATCAAACTAGACAATACCCAATTCCGGCAACCGTTCTTCGTTATGTTTTAGCTTCCAATCCCCTAATCATCTTTGTTGCTCTTCTCGGCACTCTTTTCTAGAGTTTCCAAATCTTTTTTTTTTTTTTATATCATGGCAACCAAAACCGGATGCCATCTTCCAAGCATGGTCTTCTTCGATGCCAGCTCGATGATCAACCCCAAAGATTATTTACGCGATTCAATCCTTTTTGGAAGAGACGGATGGACAAAATAGCAGATAAGAAAGTTGCCACATTCCTCCCTCTGTCATCTTTTCATCTCAATTCCGTCCAGGCTGAGAAACTGAAGCTGCAGCAAACCAACCCGATCTTAAAACATGCTTTTTTTTTATTGTTGTTGTTAATAAAACCTGATTTTTGAAATCGCCGTGGGGCCACGCTCCAAAAAGCAGGCAAAGGCGGGACAAAGAGACAGCAGCTAAATCCACTTTCCGTTTAATTTAATCGAAAGTTTAATGAACATTAAAATGAATTAATCAAGGTCCTGCAGGACAACTGCGCCCTGTGCGTTTAATAATTTTCTTTTGCCGGGATATTAAAAATGACAGTTCAGAGATAACCTCTGAATGGGGTCCAAAGATATTCGAGAGTTGTCTGGGAAGCTTGGATTTCAAAAACAGCATCCCCGATTTATAATCCAAACCTTTCTTCTTTTTCCATTTGTGGCACTAAAATCCATTTGAAACTCATGTGAAGTCTCGGTTTAATTCTCAGCACAGAACCAAATACAGTATATACACTTACTTGCTGGCGGGGAGGTGGAAAAATATATGATTAATTTGTTAATAATCATGATTTACCACATCTTCCTTTACAATGGAGTTCGGTGACTTAATGTTATAACGCTTTAAGATTAGATGGCCTAATGATATATAATGCGAAAGATTTTTAACCGAATCGTTATTTAGTGAGTCATAAAACCCTCTTAAAAATTAATCTTTCACGCACATCCGGCTTATCCAAAGTTAGCATTTAATTAGATGGCCTTGGCGCAAATGAGCATACTATTTTATTTGCTCAATCAGGATGTGCCTCTCCAGTAATTAGAATTAATTCAAGCCATTGACTCACACCTCCTAACAAACAATATAAAACATTAGGGAAAACAGAAATAAACGGAGGGGTGGGGTTGTTTTTTGCCCCCCCCTTCTTTCCCAAATCTTCTCCACAAAACAAAACGTCACATCCTTACTTTCACAAGACCCCAAAAATGTCTCCCATGCCTTTCTCTTTAAAAGGCAGAAGGACGCATGAAGTACATGAATTTCATGCATGCATTTTTTTTTTATTGATACAGGAGAATGTTTGCATATGAGGGATCCTTGGGGGGTCTCTCAGCTCGGTGGTTTTCCTGCAGACGTTTCATGACCCAACTAGGGAACTTCATCAGTGCCAGTGAGTGTGAATTGCTCCCTGTTTATATATAGTAGCTCTGAGCTACTTGGAATACTGCGTCCAGTTTTGGTCGCCACGATGTCAAAAAGATGTTGAGACTCTGGAAAAAATGCAGAGTAGAGCAACCAAGATGATTAGGGGACCGGAGGCTAAAACATATGAAAAACGGCTGCAGGAACTGGGTATGTCTAGTTTAATGAAAAGAAGGATTAGGGGAGACATGATAGTAGTCTTCCAATATCTCACGGGTTGCCCCAAAGAAGAGGGAGTCAACTTATTCTCCAAAGCACCTGAAGGCAGGACAAGAAGCAATGGGTGGAAACTAATCAAGGAGAGAAGCAACCTAGAACTAAGGAGAAATTTCCTGACAGTGAGAACAATTAATAAGTGGAACAACTTGCCTCCAGAAGTTGTAAACGCTCCAACACTGGAAGTCTTTAAGATGTTGGATAACCATTTGTCTGAAGTGGCGTAGGGTTCCCTGCCTAAGCAGGGGGTTGGACTAGAAGACCTCCAAAGTCCCTTCCAACTCTGTAATTCTATTCTATTCTATTCTATTCTATTCTATTCTATTCTATTCTATTCTATTCTATTCTATTCTATTCTATTCTATTCTATTCTATTCTATTCTATTCTACTCTACTCTACTCTACTCTATTCTATTCTATTCTATTCTATACGTTATTCTATTCTATTCTAATTCTCTCCTCTCCTCTCCTCTCCTCTCCTCTCCTCTCCTCTCCTCTCCTCTCCTCTCCTCTATTCTAGCTTGGCTTGACTAGACTGAGTAGATCCAACGAAAAATCAGCTGGATGGCTTTTGTTTTCCAGCAGAGAGTAAAATCCCATTAATGTTCTCACTTAATTTATCTCGTTTGGGCCGTCACCAATCATAGAATTTTAACCCAATAATTTCCTGTGATGCAAAGCATAACAGAGTATGAATATTTAAATGCTTCCCCACCCTCTCCTGCACATTTAATTTTGGTATTCTATTCACTTTAGAAACCTCCCTCCGCCTTCTCTACAGTATTTTTCAATTACAGCCCAGATGTTCTAAGGTGTCGGCGGGCAAAGCAGAGTTTTGGGGGATATTTCCTCAGAATTGCCATGAAGATTCTGCACCGGCTTCAGGGGTCATTAGCAAATTCATGTTTTATTCTGAAATTCCCCCTCCCAGCCTCTTCGAACTTCCCAAAAGTTCCTCCTTAATATCCCTGTTAGTTATTATACCACGTAAAGCGAAGAGGATGTTTGTAGCTCTGGATGCAATTGTGAATGCTGCTGCCTGAGCTGAGCTGTTTTCTTGCAGACATTTCTTTACCCAACTAGGTAACATCATCAGCGCTGGAAGGGACCGAGGATATATTTGATCTGTCCCCGTCTACACACACACACAAACACAGCCAGCCGAGGGTTAAGAAAGTACTTGGCACGCACACAGGTCGTTATCTCAAACTTGGCAGCAATATAAGCACCGTCTGCCAAGAGCTTTTACTGCAACAGATAACATAAAATTACATACGCATTGCAAATAGTCCAGCAAAACAATATCCCTTTCGGCAGCTTCAGACGTTGTTCAAGTGACTAGCCAAAGTTCGTTTTTGTTCGTCACGGAGTTTTACCAGCCACCACCCTCTCTTATATAGTCTCTGGGGTGTGGTCCAGTGACTCAGTTCTAATCCCTAGCACGCCTCCTTAACTGCTGCAACCGTTTATCACGCCTTCGTTGGCGTGCATCCAGGAATGACGGCTCTCCTTCTTCGCTCTCATTCGAGACACCTGGCTCCTGGCTAATCTCCTCTCCCTCGGCCGGCACCTGAGACAGTACCAGAGGGGAGGGGCCTGGAGAGGGAGGCCTGGCTGACTCCTCTCCCTCATGTTCGGAGCTTTCTTCCTCCGATGAGATAGGCTCAGAGGGCGGGGCCACAACAATATTGTATATAAACAGGGAGCAAACCTCACTCCCTTCTAGCATTGATGATGTTACCTAGCTGGGTCATGAAACGTCTGCAAGAAAACAAGTAAGCTCTGAGAGCACAAGGACCCTACACTCCTCCTCTCTCTGAACTCCATTCCCTTCTAGCACTGATAAGGTTACCTAGCTGGGTCATGAAACGTTTGCAAGAAAACAACCCAGCTCAGAGAGCACCAAGGACCCCACAGTCCTCTTCCTCCATCTCTACTTCTCCTTCCTCCTCTCCCCAAACCCCACTCCTTTTTTAAAAAATTTGATTTATATGCCGGAGACTCAGGGCGGCTTACAGTGCGTTAAGCAATAGCCTTCATCCTTTTGTATATTTATACAAAGTCAGCTTATTGCCCCCACAATCTGGGTCCTCATTTTACCTACCTTAGAAAGGATGGAAGGCTGAGTCAACCTTGAGCCTGGTGAGATTCGATCTTACTTTAATTGCAGACAGCTGGTGTTAAATTATAGTGCTCTGCCTGTTGAGCTATCCAGGCTCCTTTTTAGCCTAATGACGTTACCGATAATGTAAAGTCTCCAAGAAACCCACACAACTCAGAGAGCACCAAGGACCCCCCCAATCCTCTTCCTCCATCTCTTCTTCTCCTTCCTCCACTCCTCAAACCCCACTCCTTTTTAGCCTGATGATGTTACCTAATTGGGTAATGAAATGTCTCCAAGAAAACTCAGAGAGTTTTCTGCTCAGAGAACACCAAGATATTTTCCATCGGTAATTAGGATATTCCTAGCAGACAATGTCCCTTTGGAACAGGCAAGTTTGAAGTGTGTAGGGCGTTTAACTCCTTTCCGACATAGGTCAAAAAGTTGGGGACTGGAACTGCAGTTCCACGAGGAAGGTCCCTAACTGAGGAACATTATCTGAAAGCATCTCAAGGATGGTTTCACGGTCATCTCCAAGAGGGACAAACTCTTATTCTGTGATCAGTAAGTCAGCTTTCCCCAGCTTGATGCTGGGAGCTGAAATCGAGCTAGTGAAAGATGGCAAACGGAGAAAAAAAAAAGGGCCCCCTCTGTTTTGGAGGATTTATTCCTATTTCACATTCCCCTCGTCAAAAGAGGGTTAATTTCATTAGAAGAGAGAACAAATCCCGGCCGTAAAAAGTGCAGCCACAAATGGCCTCTTAAATAAATACGCTTTTAAAAGCACCATAAACACAATGCGTGTTTGCTCAGAAATCTGCCACCGGATCTTGTAATGAACAGATGCTATTAAAAGGGGGGGAAAGAAAGAAAGAAAGAAAGAAAGAAAGAAAGAAAGAAAGAAAGAAAGAAAGAAAGAAAGAAAGAAAGAAAGAAAGAAAGAAAGAAAGAAAGAAAGAAAGAAAGAAAGAAAGAAAGAAAGAAAGAAAGAAATTTTATTTTTATTTTATTTATTTTATTTTTGAATTTGTATACCGCCCTTCTCCCTGAGGACTCAGGGCGGTGAACAGCCAAATAAAAACATCATATACAAATATTAAAACACATTTAAAATATATATATAGATTTGGCCCCATTAATTAAAACGATAAACAAAACAAAACAATTAAAAAACCCTTAAAAAGAAATTAAGCCAGCCCGGCTTGTTGAAAAAAGAAAGTTTTAAGGGCACGGCGGAAGGCACTGAGGAACGACGAAAGAAAGAAAGAAAGAAGGAAGGAAGGAAGGAAGAAGGAAGGAAAGAAGGAAGGAAAGAAGGAAGGAAAGAAAGAAGGAAGGAAGGAAGGAAGGAAGGAGGGAGGGAAGGAGGGAGGGAGGGAGGGAGGGAAGGAAGGAAGGAAGGAAGGAAGGAAGGAAGGAAGGAAGGAAGGAAGGAAGGAAGGAAGGAAGGAAGGAAGGAAGGAAGGAAGGAAGGAAGGAAAGAAAGTGACACCCAGAGCTAAAAAACAGGCCGTGCATTTTTAAAACTCTAAATGTGGCTTTGCTAAATTCCTTGAAGATATTTCTCCATTTGGAGGGTGAAACGTTTTTAAAACACAGACCTGCCCCCAATCTGTGAACCAGACCAAAAATGAACTGGATTCTCTTCTGCTGGAGAAAATGTGTGTGTTTGTGTGTATGTATGTATGTGTATGTATATATCAGTGGTGGCAGGGGTGAAATGCTACCGGTTCGGACTGGTTCGCCCGAACCGGTTAACGATGGCGATGTGCGGTTTGGAGAACCGGTAGTGACGGCAGAGCGAAGCTCCACCCACCCGCCTGGTTGTCGTTACTTCCTGGTTTTAACCAGGAAGTAACCTGTTTTATACCCTCTGCGCGTGCACAGAAGGGTTTGCGCACATGCAGATGTGACGCACACGAGCAAAGCTCTCTCTCTCGCGCGCCCGGCACGTGCACTTCCAAACCAGTAGGGAAGGTTAAGTAGATTTCACCCGAGTGATGGTATTCAGGCGGTTGTATTCGGTTCGGGCGAATTGGTAGCGGCGGCTGTGGGAAGCTCCGCCCACCCGCCATGATGTCATCACATCCCGTTTTTGATGCTTTGCACATACGCAGACGGTCTTGCGCATGGGCGGAGGTGGTGCGGATGAGCGAAGTGAGCGCGCGAGTGCGCTCACATTTGCGAACTGGTAGCGAAGGTAAGTCAATACCACCCCTGGTGTATATGTATATGTATATGTATATGTATATGTATATGTATATGTATATGTATATGTATATGTATAAGTATATGTGTATGTATATAGAAATAGAATAACAGAGTTGGAAGGGACCTTGGAGGTCTTCTAGTCCAACCTCCTGCTTAGGCAGGATACGACTTCAGACAAATGGTGATCCAACATCTTCTTAAAAACTTCCACTGTTGGAGCACTCACAACTTCTGGTGGCAAGTCGTTCCACTGGTTAATTGTTCTCACTGTCAGGAAATTTCTCCTTAGTTCTAAGTTGCTTCTCTCCTTGATTAGTTTCCACCCGTTGCTTCTTGTCCTGCCCTCAAATGCTTTGGAGAATAGCTTGACTGCCTTTTCTTTGGGGCAGCCCCTGAGATATCGGATGATCTCCAATCTAGCTCAATTAGTTGGTATTGACGGAGAGGAATCACACTGGAAAATGCTAATTCTAACCCTCCAAATAAACCTTACGCCAACTGACCGTTGACTTAAACACTTCATGGAACTCCTGTCCGTCCATGTGCGAATATCTCTGTTTTTAGATCTCAAGACTCTGGCCCTACAGGAGTCCTTGGTGGAATGACAGATTAATAATCTAAAAAAGAAAATCGATAACGTTTCGTGAAAATAAAATAATGACGGGAGGTGAGCGGAGGTTTTTGTCCTTTGTCTGAGAAAATAATAGCATCCTCTAATAGGTGGCCTTTTGTTTTTGTTTTTTTTTGAGCGCCTGACCATTTCTTCCTCTCAAGTCTGGAATTTTTATCCTCCCTTCTGCTCATAAAAACAATTCAATCCTTTTCTTTCGGCTATCGGGAATGTTGACTTATGAACGTGGTTTGAGTTTGAGCCATGTATAATTAAGTGAAGGATAATAACATTAGACCAAGCTTAAAATCAATTAAATTGAATAAAACGCAATATGATTCGAGGGGAAGATTAACTAGGCTGTCACATAAAATTGTATTTTTGAAATTTTTTATTCTAATTAAACATGTTCTAATTAAATGACCGCAGCTTTCTCCTTTCGCCCTCCTTCGCCCGCCAACCCCCCCCCGCGGCCCGCCCGCCCGCCTCGAGATCCTTGGTATCTATTTCAAACGGCATGTTCATTAAAATTATATTCTATATCTCATTAGAAATGGCTGCTCTTCTTCCTTGAATAATACTTGGGTGTGCAAACCACTAACAAAAAGGCTTAATCTTTGCCCCCGATCCTGGGTGTTCTCCGTGGCAATATTTTGCGGAGTCTGGCTGTTGATTCGCAGGTCTCCAAAACAAACAAGCCAAACGCACCACCATAATAAAATTAAAAAATAAATAATAAATAAATAATAAATAGAATAGAATAGAATAGAATAGAATAAAATAAAACAAAATAAATAGAATAGAATAGAATAGAATAAAATAAAATGGAATAAAATAAATGAAATCAAGAAAATAAAATAAAATAAAATAAAATAAAATAAAATAAAATAAAATAATAAAATAAAATAAAATAAAATAAAATAAAATAAAATAAAATAAAATAAAATAAATGCAATGCAATGCAATGCAATGCAATACAATACAATACAGGTAATCCTCGACTTATGACCACAATTGAGCCCAAAATTTCTGTTGCTAAGTGAGACACTTGTCTTTCGGTCGCCGTGAGTAGCCAGAAATAAAATTTTTACAAACAAACAAACAGAGTTTTGCTCCCATTTCTTGCCACCGTTGTTCAGTGAGTCACGTGGTTGTTAAGTGAATCGGGCACTGAGTTTGCTCCTCAGAAGGTCGCAAAAAGCCTTGGTAGTACAGGGGTTTAAGGTTATTAACACAGCTGCCTGCAATTTCTGCTGGTTCGAATCTCGCCAAGGCTCAAGGTTGACTCAGCCTTCCATCCTTTCAAAGGTAGGTGAAATGAGGACCCAGATTGTGGGGGCAATAAGATGACTTTGTATAAATATACAAAAGGATGAAGGCTATTGCTGAGCACATTGTAAGCCGCCCTGAGTCTTCGGAGAAGGGCGGCATACAAATCAAATAAAAAAAAAAAAGGGGGATCGCGTGACCCCGGGGCACCGCGCCTGTCTTAAACGTGAACCAGTTGCCAGGCGTCTGAATTTGGATCACGCGACTACAAGGATGCGGCAATGGCGGCTTAAAGTGTGAAAATCGGCCATCGGTCACCTTTTTTTCCAGTGCTGTTGTAACTTCAAAACGGTCACTAAACGAAGGACTACCTGTCCTTGCCTGGGTCAGTCCTGGTGGTTACAACTGGCCTCCTGGATAATTTGTAGGACAGGTGGACCCCTGGAGCAGGTGCTTTGCCTGACTCCTTCTCCCTGTCCTGGAGGCTGCCAAGACCAACAAAGAACTGATTTTCCAAGCTAGACCCCGTGGTTGGAGCGGTGCCCCCCAAAGACGTTAAGTTGTTGAAGGGGTGCCAGATGCGGACAACCAGATTCACCCCTGAACTAGCTATTTTATTGCTCACGTCTACAAGAATCTTCTCAGGTTGGCGGTTCGTACCTGGACGAGATTAGATAAGGTTCAACGGCATTCAAGAGAGATCAGACCTTGTGCTCTTTTGCAGCTACATAGAGATTCCAGACTAATTGCCCGCTTGACTCCTCCATCTAGTTTAGCCGGTCTCTCTCCGACCTTGGGATTGTGAGTGGAAGTGGCGGGGCAATGCCAAAATAGGAAGCTCTGGGCAGCGGGCTGCAAAATCTAACTTTGAGGGACGCGTTGGGGGCACCCTCCGCAAAAGCGGGCGGGGTAAAAGGGCCGCTGGAACCGGAATCCGTGCTTCGTTGGATTCCGTTGATAAACGAATCATCGTTCACAGGATTACCCTCCATGCCATTGGTCCTTCTAGCACATTAAAAAGGCCAGAATCGAGGAGGAGGATGCATGGGGGTGGGGGTGGGGTGGCAGTGAGGGGTTTCTACCGGTTCGCCTGAACCGGTAGTGGTGGTGGTGGGAGGCTCCGCCCACCCGCCCGGATGTCATCATGGATTCTCTGCGCATGTGCAAAAGTCCCACACGCAAGCGAAGCAAGCACATACACATGCTCTCTCACAGTTCCAAACTGGTAGTGAGGGTAAGTGGAACCCACTACTGGTGGGTGGGCTAGTTCCCCGGAGCTGTGGCTAATGGGTCTCTCTCTCTCTCTCTCTCTTTTCCTTTCTCTTTCTCTCTCTCTTTCTCTCTGTCTTCCTTTCTTTCTCTCTCTCTCTTCCTTTCTCTTTCTCTCTCTCTGTCTTCCTTTCTCTTTCTTTCTCTCTGTCTCTCTCTCTCTTCCTTTCTCTCTCTCTTTTCCTTTCTCTTTCTCTCTCTTTTCCTTTCTCTTTCTCTTCCTTTCTCTCTCTGTCTTCCTTTCTCTTTCTCTCTCTCTCTTCCTTTCTCTCTCTCTTTTCCTTTCTCTTTCTCTTTCTTTCTTTCTCTTTCTCTTCCTTTCTTTCTTTCTCTTTCTTTCTCTTTCTCTTCCTTTCTCTCTTTCTCTCTTTTTCCTTTCTCTTTCTCTCTCTCTCTCTCTCTTCCTTTCTCTCCCTTTCTCTCTCTTTCTCTCTTCGTTTCTCTCTCTCTCTCTGTTTTCCTTTCTCTCTTTCTCTCTCTTTTGCGCTCTCTCTCTCTCTCTCTCGGTGTGTGTGTTTCATTTGTTCGGCGAAATCCAGAAGAAGAGGGCAGGCAAGCATCCTGGTTGGGGCAATTACCGATTCACAGATCCAGCCTAGCAAATCAGTTAAATTAAACCTGTATTTCATCTAAGTGGGAAGAGAGTGTGTCTCCAATTGCTGGGCCCCACCGGTAACTTAAGTTTTCTCATTTCATCCTCCGATACTCCTAAGTAAATAAAACAACACGGCTGGGGAGGGGAAGAAGAGGGAGGAATAGAAGTGAGGAGATGTGGGGTGGGGCGGGGTGAGGTTGGAAGGGACGGGTAGAGTGAGAATCAAGTTTTTCACCCCCACAAAATGGAATCTGTCACTTCCCGGGCTGTGATCTTTTCAGCTCCTGCACCCTTAAATGTGCGGGGAGACATTATATGTGCTTTCTATTTAGCAATTTAATTATATCTTTGCAACCGGAGAGTGGCAATGGCTTGCAGTAATAATCAGGTGAAAGCATTCTCGCATTAATATGCCGGAATCCGATGTGTTAATTTGATGCAACTTTGCCTTGACAATATGTGATTAATTTGTTCCAGGGCTAGCTTGGCTCCCGGGCTCTCTGACAGTTGAAAATGCTGGGTTTCTTTTCCCTCGTATCACTGGTTGACACCTCTCAGCCCTCCGTTTTCCTTAGGACCACTGCTAATTTGTAATGAACTGGATTTTCCAGGAGGAGGAGGAGGAGGAAGGAGGGGGCACCTTCATTTTTAATTCTGTCGGTGTCACCTCCTTGAGGAAAATTACAAGTTTCCGTAGGTGTGATTAGTGCCACACTCCGCCTGATAAGAGGTTTGAGGAAACAAAGCTTTTCGAAAAGAGAAGTTCGGTATTTAATCTGCAGAAAACAGATTTATTGCCTCTAGACAGATAAATATAATAGAGCATCCTCTTGTTTCTTCTTCTCCTTCTCCTTCTCCTTCTTTTCTCCTCCTCCTCCTCCTCCTCCCCACCTCCAGGTTGGAGAAGGAGGATAGAGCTGATTTGCTAGGATTTCTTTCATAATAATTTCCTCTTCTTCTTCTTCTTCTTCTTCTTCTTCTTCTTCTTCTTCTTCTTCTTCTTCTTCTTCTTCTTCTTCTTCTTCTTCTTCTTCTTCTTCTTCTTCTTCTTCTTCTTCTTCTCCTCCTCCTCCTCCTCCTCCTCCTCCTCCTCCTCCTCCTCCTCCTCCTCCTCCTCCTCCTCTTCTCCAGGTTGGAGAAGAAGGATAGAGCTGATTTGCTAAGATTTCTTTCATAATAATTTCTTCTTCTTCTTCTATTTCTTCTTCTTCTTTTTCTCTTTCCTCCTCCTCCTCCTCTTCTCCAGTTGGAAACGAAGGATAGAGCTGATTTGCTAGGATTTCTTTCATAATAATTTCTTCTTCCTCCTCCTCCTCTTCCACTTCTCCAGGTTGGAGAAGAAGGATAGAGCTGATTTACTAAGATTTCTTTCATAATAATTTCATAATAATTTCTCCTCCTCCTCCTCCTCCTCCTCCTCCTCCTCCTTCTTCCTCTTCTCCTTCTCCTTCTCCTCTCCCTCTTTCTAGATCCTTATTTAGGAATCCTGTATCTTTCTCTGGCAGCTTCTTTCAAAACAATTTTTTATTTTTTGGGGGGAAAACTGGAACAATTAAATGCTATATTGCAGTATGTTGCTCACCCTTCCCCCCAAAAAAAAGACATTCATCAGTAAATCCTTCAGAAAGAAGCTTACTTGAACAGCCATCAGAGAGAGGCTGATTTGGCATTCAAACATTGCAAATATCCCAAATGATAACGGCAGGTGAGTTTAACTTTCACAGTACAACGAGAGCTACCGGACGCTTGCCTGGAGCTCCTTCTGGTTTGAAGGACCTCGCGCTGACATAAATATATATTTTCCTAAGCTCCTGGTGCCAAGAGACGTATTACCTTTGATACTAGAAGTAATGTATGGGTCACTCTGAGCTACTGACATCCATAGCCTTGTCCTTGTCCTCCACCAATGGCCGAATCCCCCCCGCCCCTTTCAGAGTTGTCCATGCTCATGTCCATCAATTCATCTGCTGGTGGCAGGTCTCAGGGTTTAATCGGCCACCGGTTGAAAGAGTGCTTCTTACTGTTGTCTCTTTTGAATGCCCCATTATTTCTTGATTTATACAGTCATTTATACACCACCCATCTTCGGAGATTCAAGGTAGCTAGGCTTCATTATTCAGCTTCACTAAGGTGATCTCAGGTTTCTGGTGTTTATGAGCGATGGAAGGAAAGTTCTCCCTACAGTTTCCCTGGGCAGCATTTTTTTTACATGGACCTCAACCCTGTCTTTCATGGAACTGACCTTTTTCGTAAAGTTTCCCCACCCCGCCGCCCCCGAATGTCAGACTCCTGGACGGGAGGATCTATCAATTTTAGTCTTCTGGAAATTCATCCGCCCATTCAAGAAGCAGGTGACAGCAGGGAAAAAATCAAGGGCTTGATCCTGCTAGACACATGATAAGAAATAGGCCCTAGATCTTGGCTAGGATATGGCAGTAAACATATCCTATGTACCTTAAGGTAAAGGTTCCCCTCGCACATATATGTGCCAGTCGTTCCTGACTCTAGGGGGCGGTGCTCATCTCCGTTTCAAAGCCGAAGAGCCAGCGCTGTCCGAAGACGTCTCCGTGGTCATGTGGCCGGCATGACTCAATGCCAAAGGTGCACGGAATGCTATTACCTTCCCACCAAAGGTGGTCCTTCTTTTTCTACTTGCATTTTTTTACGTGCTTTCGAACTGCTAGGTTGGGAGAAGCTGGGACAAGGAATGGGAGCTCACTCCGTTACGCGGCGCTAGGGATTCGAACCGCTGAACCGCCGATCGACAAGCTCAGCGTTTTAGCCACTGAGCCACCGCGTCCCATAGATCTTGGCTAGGATATGTCAATAAACATGTCCTATATAAGTTGGAAGGGAACAATAAAAAAAAGCCCAAAACACCTCCTCCCTCTCTCTCTCTCTCTCTCTCTCTCTCACACACACACACACAGTTAAAATAAAATCTGTGAAATTGGTAGGTTCTCTTTTGATTCCTTTCCTGACAATCTCCATGCTATGGGACTTCTCTTGCCACCAAAGCTGCTGCACGTTAAGTCTATTTTCATGAATTTATCTTCCTTGGGTCACCTTTGAAAGATGACTGACAGCTTAACTTTAAACAGTGAGGAGAAAACAGAACTTAAATCTATATTAATGCTGCGACCTGGAAGATTTAAGGAAGCTCCGTCTTAGGTTGTCAGTATCATTTATGCTGACGAAGGATCCAAAAAATGTCCCGGAACTCAGAATTGGAAACTGGACCTCCATATTTTTCAGCTTAAAAGAGAGAGAGAGAGAGAGAGAGAGAGAGAGAGGGAGAGAAATTCTGCAACTTCTGAAGCTTTCCCGCAGAGATGATAATAATTAATGGGGTGGGTTCCCACGACACCCCCTCTCTCCCCCCCCCCCAGCTATTTATTCAAGAAATATGCTGCCAAAGAGAATTAAAAAGTAATGAAAAGAGCAGCTAGCAAAACCATTTATTTGTTCAGGTTTTTCCTTACAATAGGGAGATTATGTCTAATGACAATATGATTCCGGGGTGAAAAATGACAGGCTGATTTATTTTTATTTTTTTTTTACCAAAAGAAAAATTAATCTTGCAAGCCTACTTATAAATCATAGGATGTCAGTAAAAGTAACCAACTGTTGTTTTTATTAACAGATGTGCATCTGGATATGGGTATGTGAGGTACGGGGCTGCCTGTTCTCGGGCCGACACGATTAACTCTTTGGTGGCATCCTGAGAAAATTAATTTTAAGGGAGAGGTTAAAGGTAACGGTAACGATTCCCCTCGCACCTATGTGCTAGTCGTTCCCGACTCTAGGGGGTGGTGCTCATCTCCGTTTCAAAGCCGAAGAGCCAGCGCTGTCCGAAGACGTCTCCGTGGTCATGTGGCCGGCATGACTCAATGCCAAAGGCGCACGGAACGCTGTTACCTTCCCACCAAAGGTGGTCCCTATTTTTCTACTTGCATTTTTTTTTTTTTTACGTGCTTTCGAACTGCTAGGTTGGCAGAAGCTGAGACAAGTCACGGGAGCTCACCCCGTTAACACAGCACCAGGGATTCGAACCGCTGAATGGCCGACCTTTCGATCGACAAGCTCAGTGTCTTAGCCACTGAGCCACCGTTTCCCCTTAAGAGAGAGGACGGGAGGGCAAATGTTTGATTGAGGATTTTGATTTAAGAGCTCTCCGAGGAAGTTGATGTCCATCCAGTGGGTAATGATGACTTGGACGATAGAACAGAATAAGAGAGTTGGAAGGGACCTTGGAGGTCTTCTAGTCCAACCCCCTGCTCAGGCAGGAGATCCTAAACCATTTCAGACAAATGGATGTTCAGTCTCTTCTCGAATGCCTCTAGTGATGGAGCATTCGCAACTTCTGGAGGCAAGTTGTTCCACTGATTAATTGTTCTCACTGTCAGGAAGTTTCTCCTTAGTTCTAAGTTGCTTCTCTCCTTGATTAGTTTCCACCTATTGCTTCTTGTCCTGCCCTCAGGTGCTTTGGAGAATAGCTTGACTGTCTCTTTTTTGTGGAAGCCCCTGAGATATCGGAAGGCTGCTATCAAGTCACCCCAGTCCTTCTTTTCTCTAGACTACACAAGCCCAGTTCCGGCAACCGTTCTTCATATGTTTTAGCCTCCAATCCCCTAATCATCTTGGTTGC
>JAXLNS010000017.1:339794-384794 GCA_037215915.1 Pantherophis vulpinus | reverse complement strand
CGGATGCGATCGGACTTTTCTTGAGGGAAGGGGGGACATCACCCTAATCGAGCTGGTTTTGAGATTCAGCGGGAAGACACTGGTTTTGAGAAGCGCTGGAAACGCACATGTAGATCCAACTTCTCTGGCTCCTTCTTCTTCTGCTTCCCCTCCTCCTTCTCCTTCTCACTTTTCTTCTCAATCATCTCCATCAATCCTCCTCCTCCTCCTGTCTCTATCTCCTTCTCCTCCTCCTTCTTCTACTCACCTTTCTCATTCTCTTCCTTCTCCTTCTTGCTTTTCCTTTTCCATCAAACATAATCATCCTGCCTCCATCTCCTTCTCTTCCTTTCTCCTTCTCCTCTTTTCTCCTTCTCCTTTCTTTTCCTCCATCATCATCCACAACAACCATCTTCATCCCATTTCCTCCTTCTCCTTCTTCATCATTATCATCGTCTCTTCTTCTACTCTCCCCTTTCTCATTCTCTTCCTTCTCCTTCTTGCTTCTCCTTTTCCATCAAACATAATCATCCTGCCTCCATCTCCTTCTCTTCCTTTCTCCTTCTCCTCTTTTCTCCTTCTCCTTTCTTTTCCTCCATCATCATCCACAACAACCATCTTCATCCCATTTCCTCCTTCTCCTTCTTCATCATTATCATCGTCTCTTCTTCTACTCCCCTTTCTCATTCTCTTCCTTCTCCTTCTTGCTTCTCCTTTTCCATCAAACATAATCATCCTGCCTCCATCTCCTTCTCCTCCTTTCTCCTTTCTTTTCCTCCTCCTCCTCCATCATCATCCACAACAACCATCTTCATCCCATCTCCTCCTTCTCCTTCCTTTCTCCTTCTTCATCATTATTATCATCGTCTCTTCTTCTACTCCCCTTTCTACAGTAAGTGGCCAAAATTGTGGATACCTTTTGGGAAAAGTGTATTTTTGAGGTTTGATGTCTAATAACACCACTTCTATTTTGGAGTTTCAAAATAATCCTATTCCACTGCTGGAATGGCCTGGGAATAGCCCAGACCTTCACCTAATTGAAAATCGATGGAGCCGACGAAAGAAACTTGTTAGTCAGAAGTGACCCAGCAATAAAACCCAGTTAATAGAAGCCATCATTCAATCTTGGTTTCACATGATAACAGCTGCAGAACTAAAAGGCTTGGTTCACTCCATGGGAAGATGCTGTAAGGCCGTCATTCATGCTAAAGGTTACCCAACTATTAACTGGAGCCTTGGTGGGGCAGTGGACTAAAGTGCTGTTAAAGTAGCACTTAGCTGCCAGCTGCCTGCAATTACTGCAAGTTCAAATCTCACCAGGCTCAAGGTTGACTCAGCCTTCCATCCTTTCGAGGTAGGTAAAATGAGGACCCGGATTTTGGGGGCAATAAGCTGACTTTGTATAAAAAAGAACACCATTTAGGGAGGGGGCAAAAGCCCTACTAAGAAGGTATATACAAAAGTATGAAGGCTATTGCTTAACGCATTGTATGCCGCCCTGAGTCTCCAGAGAAGGGCGGCATATCAATCGAACCAATAAATAAATAAATAAATAAATAAATAAATAAATAAATAAATAAATAAATAGACATGGTGATAATTTTTGTCTATCTCGTTTTTTCTAGGGCGAGCATTTTTGTATATCTTGTTTTTTCTACGTGTTTCACTTGTCTTCTTTATACGGTAGCTGCTATTCTAATAGCAAATTCTTCATAAAAGTTCTTGCATTACATTCTTGATTAAATTATCTTTCCATTGATATATAATTTTATGGGACTACTCCCCCAAAAAGTGGTGTGTGTTATTGATTGATTGATTGATTGATTGATTGATTGATTGATTCGATTTATATGCCGCCCTTCTCCGGAGACTCAGGGCGGCTTACAATGTGTTAAGCAATAGCCTTCATACTTTTTTTTTTTTATTGGAAAAGTTTTACAATTACATTTTCTCCCCAATTTCCCCCCCTCAACCCTCCCTAACCCCCCCAGCCCACCCCCCCGGACTTCCACAAAATATAATCCAAATCTAAATCCCCTTTTAATAAAACTTGAACCCCTCCACCCCCTGTATATTTTTCACATTTTCACAAAATTCAAATATTCTATCTTTATATAGTACTTTCAATTAAAAGCTATCTGTTATTTTCTAGTTTGATATTTGTTCTGCACGTAATCTATCCACTTTTTCCACTCCCATACTTTTGTATACACCTGTTTAGTAGGGCTTTCGGCCCTCCCTAAAGCGGTGTTCTTTTTTTATACAAAGTCGTCTTATTGCCCCCACAATCCGGGTCCTCATTAGCTACGTTTTAGAAAATACACTTTTCCCAAAAGGTTTCCACAATTTTGGCCACGACTGTATAAGCGATAACTATGCAGTCAGAGAGCCACAAAGGTAGTAAAAGAAACAACAGACAAGCCAAGTGCGGAGTAGGAAAAAAAGTCTACTTGATGGGTTACAATAAACCACAGTTTGTTCAGAACCAACCTAGAACTAAGGAGAAATTTCCTGACAGTTGGAACAATTAATCTGTGGAACAACTTGCCTCCAGAAGTTGTGAATGCTCCAACACTGGAAGTTTTTAAGAAGATGTTGGATAACAATTTGTCTGAAGTGGTATAGGGTTTCCTGCTGGATCAGGGGGTTGGACTAGATGACCTCCAAAGTCCCAACTATGTTATTATGGAAGGTATGATCTGGATCTATATATTCGTGTTATTTTCAACAGAGGCTGAACCCAGAGGTAGCCCAGAAGCTGTAAAATGCACAGGACTGCATTAAGATATGTCTAGTCTAGTGAAGAGAAGGACTAGGGGAGACACGATAGCAGTCTTCCAATATCTCAGGGGCTGCCCCAAAGAAGAGGGAGTCAAGCTATTCTCCAAAGCACCTGAAGACAAGACAAGAAGCAACGGGTAGAAACTAATCAACGAGAGAAGCAACTTAGAACCAAGGAGAAATTTCCTGACAGTGAGAACAATTAATCAGTGGAACAACTTGCCTCCAGAAGTTGTAAACGCTCCAACACTGGAAGTTTTTAAGAAGAAGTTGGATAACCATCTGCCTGAAGTGGTGTAGGGTTTCCTGCCTAAGCAGGGGGTTGGACTAGAAGACCTCCAAGGTCCCTTCCATCTCTGTTATCCTATGTTTATGGCCAATCTGGGCATGTTTAAATTTTGCCCTATGGCACCTGCCCTACCAATATTCTAATCCACCGTCAGATGGGACCACTGCCCTTCCACCTAGAGCTGTAAAAGGTGGGCAGGCGACTTCCTGTACGCCCAACTAAGTCCACGAAACAGCGCTTCTGAATTACAGCAAAGCTCCCCGAGCGTGTGCCTGAGCTTAAGTAACAGTCTGCAGCCAGAAATATTTTAATTAGCTCTCTGCTGGACTCACTGTATTTAAAAATCAATGAGTGGCTGCATCACTAAAGCTCAGGTTTGCAACTTTCCTTCTCTTGATATAATTGATCCCTCTGTGGCCCAAACGCACATGTGGCAAACTCCACAGATTTCTGAAGATAACTGGGTTTTTGGGTTTTTTTTTTTTTTTTTTTTGCAGTATGGATTAAAAAGCTGCATTGCTGGGGTTTCCAAGCTGCACGTTAGGGTTTATTTATTATTTGATCAACCCCCCCCCAAATTGTATAAAACAAACGGAATTGAAGACAAAAAAAAAAAGGTATCCAATTTAAACTATTTATTTATTATCCTGCCTTCGTTATTTGTTTATAAATAACTCAAGGCGGCAAACGTCCTATCCAGAGCTCAACAGGAATGAGATTCGGGTCACTGGATATTTAAAGAGCATCACTGTAGATTAGGAAGCTGCCCTAAATCAGTCTGTATAATATTCTCCTTTATCGGTACCTGTCTGTCTGTCAGTCTGTCTGTTGTGTTGCTGATCCAGCAAAAAACACCAATAGCAAAGCACGACAAAATAGCACAAAATAGCAGCATTTATTGATGAATGTATCTTTTCTTTTATGTACACTGAGAGCCTATGCACCAAGACAAATTCCTTGTGTGTCCAATCACACTTGGCCAATAAAAAATTCTATTCTATTCTATTCTATTCTATTCTATTCTATTCTATTCTATTCTATTCTATTCTATTCTATTCTATTCTATTCTATTCTATGCTATGCTATGCTACGCTACGCTACTCTACTCTACTCTACTCTACTCTACTCCATTCCATTCCATTCCAATCCAATTGTAATTCTATTCTACTCTACTCTACTCTACTCTACTCTACTCCACTCCACTCCAATCCACTCCACTCCACTCCAATCCAATCCATTCCAATTGTATTTCTATTCTATTCTATTCTATTCTATTCTATTCTATTCTATTCTATTCTATTCTATTCTATTCTATTCTATTCTATTCTATTCTATTCTACTCTACTCCATTCCATTCCAATCCAATTGTAATTCTACTCTACTCTACTCTACTCTACTCTACTCTACTCTCTACACTCTACTCTACTCTACTCTACTCCACTCCACTCCACTCCACTCCACTCCAATCCAATCCATTCCAATCCAATCCAATCTAATCCAATTGTAATTCTATTCTATTCTATTCTATTCTATTCTATTCTATTCTATTCTATTCTATTCTATTCTATTCTATTCTATTCTATTCTATTCTATTCTATTCTATTCTATTCTATTCTATTTTATAACAGGAGGATTTCTTAGCTGTGATAGTTTTCAGGGCATCTTTAAAATTGGGTGGTGGGGGGGAAAGTATTCTAATTTTATTTTCACTAACCTCCACCTGAAACTTACTTTTGTCCTGTAATATATTTAACGGATTAGTAACGAAGCAGGTAATATTAGTGCATTACATATTTGCCCTTTTTAAATATTTTGTTATCTGCATCGGAGTACAATTTGTTTCTTTTGCAGAGATTCCTCCATATTCTCTCGTGTTTTACTTTTGGGATTTTTATTTACCCTCTTTTGAGAAGGGCCCGTGGGTTTCACCCGACTCTCAAAAAGGGGGCCCAGGGGATGAAAATGTTAAGAATTCCTGCTTTAGAGAATCTTTCCAGAGGTAAGTTGATAATAAAAACAGGAGATGGGTGACCCAGTAATATGGGCAATGCAATTTCTCTTTACAGATTTCAAAGAATTTGAAAGAGGCCGAGTGAGGCCGCTGTTTTCATTTCTAATTTTTAATACTTTGCTCATTTCCCCCTCGTTTTAAGAGTGTGTGATCTCTCTTTAGCACTTAAAAAGGTACAAGTGGAAAACATGCATGTTTGCAGGTGCAGTAACATCATAAATGGCATGTATTTTGAGAGCGAGGGAGGAAAAAAAAAAAGAGAGCCAAAACTCAAAAGAAAACCCAACAATTCTCTCTCTCTCTCTGTCTTTTTTAAGTGTTTCTAAAAATCAAGAATTTTGATGCATTTAATTAGGTGACAGTATACAGTTTCCTTTTTAAAAAAAAAAAAGGGGGGGGGAAAGCACTGAAGAAACTATGCAGATGTTTAATTTGGATACACCTGTTCGGGCTAGAAATGCTTCATTATGGAAAATGGAAATTAAAGCCTCTCATTTGCGTCTACCTGATTTTTAATATCAAACCATTATCTCAGGCATATTTTTAATCGGCGACCCCGCAGTCTATTTCCTTTCTCCATCTTTTATCTGCTGTGGATGATGTGGTTTTGTTTTGGGGTTTTTTTTTCCTTCCTTTTTTGGAAAGCTATTTAGTACCCACGATCGTGTGGGAGGAGGAAAAAAAAAAACCACCACATTTGTTCATAATTATCCAGACGTAAATGTGGAACACAACTGGTACAAGAGCAGCATGCGAAAAATGTATTTAAGGTCTACCCTCCCAAAATGCTGCTAAAAGCTATTAACCAGTACGTGTTAATTGCCGCAGCATTCATATTAATTTTCACTTCAGGCCCGACATTGCTGAATATTTCCCTTGATACGTTTTAAACAAAGTTTAATTTAAGGAACTGCTTCTATCAACACTTATGAAAATTAACAGCCAAGCAATTAGTACTCATGAATTATCCTTTCCCCCTGCCTCCTTGCTAAAAAACAGTTGCTAACAAAGAAAATGTTGTTGGGTTTCTTTTCAGACAGGGCTCGCTGGCCTTGGACACCCCTTTCCCCCCCCCCATCCCCCCAACCTCAAATTTGATGGGCTCAGCCGCAAAGGGCTGAAATATGTTATCAGATTATGGCAGGGAAGTTTTATTTTTGCTGCGTTTATCGGAAGTGCAAGGCGGAGGTTTAAAAAACAACAACAATCACCATTTTTTCCCCTAGTTCAAAAGCTTCGGGATGTTTGATTTTCTATTGTTTTCACAACCTGAGCAACTCCTAGAAACTTTGCATGGATGAAACAATACGGACAGAAAAGGAGACATTAATTCAGGGTAAGGGTCTACGAAGATTCCCACCCATTCAGGTTGTCCCAAAGGTGCTTTTTCAAAAAGACGTTGTTGTTTTTTTTCCCTTGAAGATGAAGAACGGAAAAAGCTTCTTAGATGAGAAGCGAAACGTCTTGAAGGAAAAACGAAGTCCGGCTCGTTTTTGGGACAATTTAGGATAAGGTTAACAGAGGTTACCTTATTATTATTATTATTAAGGTAATAGGGACGCAGTGGCTCAGTGGGTAAGATGCTGAGCTTGTCGATCGAAAGGTTGCCAGTTCAGCGGTTCGAATCCCTAGTGCTGCGTAACGGGGTGAGCTCCCGTGACTTGTCCCAGCTTCTGCCAACCTAGCAGTTTGAAAGCACGTAAAAAAAATGCAAGTAGAAAAATAGGGACCACCTTTGGTGGGAAAGTAACAGCGTTCCATGAGTCTTTGGCGTGGAGTTGTGCCAGCCACGTGACCACGTCTTACCCATGGATGGGGTATTTTTTGGCTGGAAATTGTTGTTGTTGTTGTTGTTGTTGTTATTATTATTATTATTATTATTATTATTATTATTATTATTATTATTATTATTATTATTATTATTATTATTATTATTATTATTATTATCTATTCTAGAGTAGAATAGAACAAAAAATTTATTGTCACTTTAAATGTTCACTCATCAGCCTACATTAAAATGAAATTTTCGTGGCATTCAGCTCTCAAAAGATAACCATCATCCATATACCCACAAACACACACACACATATGACACAAAGAAACATCACATTCTATGTATACATATACCTACATGGCCAAAACAAAGAAGAAGAAGAAGAATCCTGCGAGTTTACAAGACGGATTGCAAGCCTTGATAGTACAGTGGTCTAATGCATCCTGTGTTATTAACACAGCTGCCTGCAATTACTGCAGGTTCGAATCTCGCCAAGGCTCAAGGTTGACTCAGCCTTCCATCCTTTCTAAGGTAGGTAAATTGAGGATCCAGTTTGTGGGGGCAATAAGCTGACTTTGTATAAATATACAAAAGTATGAAGGCTATTGCTTAGCGCATTGTAAGCCGCCCTGAGTCTCCGGAGAAGGGCGGCATATAAATCAAATTAAAAATAATAATAATAATAATAATAATAATAATAATAAGGAAACAAAACTGGAACAGAATCTTAGGAATCGTGCTGTAGATACTTCGAAACCTCCTCCCAGAGGGAAGCAACAGAAACAGACTGAAAAACCGTCATAGGTCCCTATTATCAGTTACTGCTGTAACTCTGGTCACTAAAGGAATCGTTGTAAATCAAAGACTGTCTGTACTTGGCTTAGGATAAAATGTTCACACCTTTTAAACAACTCTTTCCCTCTTTCTAAAAAACCCCCCTTTTCCCCCCCCCACGACAATTTGAATTCCTTTTATATGTAGGAAGAGTTGCAGGTTTTTTTGAGGGTTTTTTTTTTTTGTTTGTTTTTTTGCAAACATTCATAAATTCTTTGCCTGGGAATAGAAACGTGCCTGATTTGCATAATTAACTGAACCAGTTGGGTCTCTTGAGGAAGGAATGCCTAATTGGGAAGAGATGGGGAAGTCTATTATGGGAGGAGGAGGAGGGGGAGTTTGGGGGCCTAATTAAGCATGTTTTTTATTTTTAAAAAAATCCCTACTTAATTATATATTTACTCCAGAGGCTGGGGTGACTCTTGAAATTTTATTTTTATTTTTATTTTTTGGTTTTCAGATTGGGAACACGAGCTTTGATTCTCTCTTCTTCTTTTTTTTAAAGAAAAGAAACAAGTTTTAACGATCAGGGGGAAACGTTCCTTCTCTTCTCGACTGGCTCAGTAAATTTTTATTTTGATGGGGGAGAAAAGCAAAGCTGAGCTATTGAAACTTGAGAAAGCGAGCTGGCAGTAGTTAAGCTGATCCTTCGCTGAATTTTTGTGCAATGATGGCCGTTTTTGAATAAGAGCTGGGAAAAAAAAAAAAAACCAACCACCACCTCAAAGCGCCCCCAAAAAATGCAGTGATAAAAGATGCATCTTTATGGACTCATCGCGTCTTTTCTTGCTGGCGTGCATCGGGGAGGCCTACGTTGCTTAATTGTCACAGGCAATGTTTTATCGGAAGAGATTTAAGGCTCTAACTGAACTCCACTAAGCTATGCAATAAGAAGTTTTGGTTCATCTTCGGCTTTTGTGCCTTGGGTAGTATACATCTGGGACTAATAAACCCTAGTTTTATTAACCTAACAAGTAAGTTGAGTAGAACTGAATTCGAGAACTGGCTCAGGTCACGATGGTGTTAAAACTGTCGTTGCTTCGATCTAAATTGTTTGATGAAACCATCAGGGGCTGATTGACATCTGGGATTCCGACCGAAGCAAAATATAGGGTTTGATTGGACCTCCAATCTTTATCTTTATCTTTATTCAAATTTCTATACCGCCCTTCTCCTTTCGGACTCAGCGGTTAAGATTCCACAGACCAATAAAACTTGATTATGGAGAAATACTACTGTGTTTTCCCAAAAGTAAGACCCTGTCTTATATTTTTTTTGAACCCTGAAATAAGCGCTTGGCCTTATTGCCATGCGCTCAAAAGCCCGATGGGGCTTATTATCAGGGGAATGTCTTATTTTGGGGGAAACAGGGTATTGTTTCTATCCTTAATGATAAGGACACCATCCTGCAGAATTAAGGAAGGGGTTGGTTTGATGGACGGAGAAAGCTATGCTGGGAATTGGTGTAGGCCAGAGATAAACTGAAGGTGCTTTGAGAACTTTGCTTTCATTTAATTTGGAATAAGTTGAGAATGAGTTAATTCTCAGCCGTTTTAATAAAATCTGTTTGTTTTTTGGGAACTGTTTTGCATTTAATATTAACTACGTGGGCCTGGGTCACAACCTGGCCTAAATCTTTTTAAATGTAAATTTTCATTTGTTTTTTAAATTATGGGGTATTTTAAATTTGTCTCAGCCAAATTATTTAATTCGTTTTTATTCTATTTTAAATTTTTTGTATTTATGTGTTTTATTCTGTGGCTGTTCACTGCCCTGAGTCCTTCGGGAGTAGGGCGGTATAGAAATCCAATAAAATAAATAAAAAATAAATAAATAAATAAATAAATAAATAAATAAATAAATAAATAAATAAATAAATAAATAAGCAAACACTGGGTCAGCCAATGGGGACTGTTTGGAAACTGAAACTAATCTGCTGAATTGAAACTGAAACTCATTTCTGCTGTACTCCTGTGTGCGTTTGTCCTTACAATCCCTCCTCTCTACCACGTTGGAAGAATCAGCCATTGTATATTTATCTTCACGTGTTCTATCGTATATAAAGAGAAGTTAATGAATCCTGCTGAATCAGTTATCTGTGTGTGCTTTCTGGATACGATTTTTGCAACAAACTCTGACAGAATCCAATCACCGTTTCAGCTTCCTGAATCCGAGCTGCGCTTGGATTAGGACGTTTTATTTCGGGGGATCCCAAAGCAACAATGGGGGAAAGAAAAACAACAAAAAAAAAACAGAGCGGCGCGTTGCTCTCGCTTACCTTGCCATCAAACTTGGAGTATTCGTTGAAGGGGTTGTTCAGCTGCAGAGGACACTGTTCCAGTCGGACTGAGAGGATTGATGGCTTCACGGGAGTATGGACTGGCTTCACCTTGAAGTTCTTCTTCTCGAAGAGGCGGCTCAGCTCCTCGGCTGGGGGTTCAAAGAACGAGAGGATCACGGCAACGTCTGAACAGCTGCCGGAGATTCTCAAATCACGGTGGTCTCAAAGGTGCTTTTTTTCCAAGGGCAACGGGAGTTGGGTTTTTCCTTGAGGAAGACGTTTGGCTTCTCAGCCAAGAAGCGAAGCGTTTTCCTCAAGGAAAAAAACTGAAGTCCAGTTGCCCTTTGAAAAAAGCACCTTTGAGATGACAACATCTGCTGTCCTCGTCCCGATAAACCCCTTTTATTTAATTTATAGTGAATTCCTCTCCAGCAAAGTCTTTCCTACCTCACAGCCTTTCAAGATAGTTCATATTTACCAACCTTTATCGGGCTTGGAGAGTGGCCAGGCCGATATCTTTCAGACTCCACAATACTTGGCAAGAATTCAGGAACAGATCTTCACCCAAATGAATTAATTGTCCCCTGCAAACTCCCCTCCCCTTCGCTCCTCTTTATTCCCTATGGGAGGGGCCATTCATCGTCCACCTGTGGCTTTACTCCTGAGTCGACCCTTGTTCTTTAGCTCTTCCCTTCATCTGGCAACTCTGTGCATGCGCACACAGGGAACAGGCTCCAGCTGTTCCTCTGCCTCACTGATGTCCAACTCCGAAGGCAGCTGATAACTGTCAGACGGTCCTGGCCCCCTCTCTGCCTCCGACGCAGAGCCCTCATGAGAGCCTTTCCCAGACTCCAGGACTGGCCCAGGTTCCTCCCCAACCTCCTCACTGTCTGAGTCTGCTGCCAGATCCACTGGTCACTGGAGAGGCCACAACAGATGCTCCCTCCAAGGCTGAAACCTCCCAATGGAAATGAGGACCCAGATTGTTGGGGGGATCAGAGGCTGACTCTGTAAACCGCTTAGAGAGGGCTGTAAAAGCAGTGTGAAGCGGTATATAAGTCTAAGTGCTATTGCTATAGTGCTATCGCTAACAATGATCTTGAGATGCTATGTCGAGTTATTCTTCGGGGCTTGACCATCTGATGTTGAGTTTTGTCGGTCTGGTTAAAAAAAGCTCATTTTTTAACAGGCAATTTTGCTCGTCAGGAAAAGATTGTGAAGATCCCGGATTATGGTTTGTTTGTTTGTTTGGCTGGCACGGATGCCGGTTCCATCTCCAAAATTCTTCTCTGCTGGAATCAAGGGAAGCGTTGGATGTGTGTGTGGATGTGATGGGGTAATCTGGGAAACTATGATACGGCACAAAAGATCAGAAGACAGGACTTGATTTGAGGTCGTTAATGTTCTCTGCGTTTGGTTGTTTTCTTGCAGACGTTGTAACCTGACTAGGGAACATCATCAGTGCTGGAAAGAAGTGGGGTGGGGGGTGTTGCTCTCTCTTTACATACAAATGGTTAAATCATTTGCTACGGGAAGGGGTTTTCCCAGCTTCTTCGTTCACAGCCACAGAATTTGAGCAGAGCACTTCCCAAAATAAGGTGGGACCTTAATAACGTTGCAAACTACAACAGTGTACAGTTCATAAACAGTGAACTGGTTATTTCCATGTATTGTTAAGGGAAAACAAGGAAAAAAAGCGGAGAGAATTTGCTGGGAAAGGCGTCCCCTGTGAAGGCCAATTCCCGAAAGGACCAGCTGAACTGCAAGGAATCTCGTTGTGTATTCACCGAATGGATAAAGCTTTAAAGCGACGAAATGCGACTCCCTTACGTTACGAGCTCACAGCTTCTCAGAATAAAACGGAATGATTTCTCGCCAGTCCCGCTCCTGGGAGGAACAGCAGCTCAATAAATAAAACAGTGGACCGTAGTGCGTAGTGAACGAAGGCACACAACGAAACCGACGCCCTTTGGCTACCCTTGAACAAAGAGGACAAAAAACTAATCCGCTCAGATTAGCAGCTCAGCTAAGGGCAGCGACTAGTGCAGCTCAGGACAACAGAAGTGGTTCCAAAGCTCGGGATCGTTCTCTTTACGGGGTCCGGAATGGAACTGCTTGTGGGAAAATGGGGAAACACAACTAACAGCAACCCTGGCAATCTCTAAAGCTTTAGCTTGGTGGTGAAATCCTCTGTGGGTTGCTTCTGGTTCGCTGTGGCACGCTAAATGCACGCTGCGTGTGCACAGTGCACACGAAACGCACACTTCATGTGGAAAAAGAATGCTTAAGAAGGTAAGTAGAACAGCAAAGGCGAGGAACAGCTGTGCTGCGTGATTTAGATTCGCTAGAAAGTCGGATTTCCTGCTTTCTAGTGAATCTAAATCGCGCGGCACAGCTGATCGTCGGAAATACCAGTTCGGATGAACCGGTAGCTTTTTTGCCCTACCGGTTTGCCCGAACTGGTAGCTTTTATTACTACCGGTTCGTGCGAACCGGTGCGAACTGGTAGCATATCACCCCTGCTTTAGCTGTTCCCAAGGATTGAATCTTATCGGATCTATCAGGACAAAAAAACAGAAGCAGGCCTCCTCCAAAATATTCCAGCTCTTGACCAACCTGTGGTTAAACATGGGTGTTGGACTACAAGTCCCATCATCCCGCTTGCTCATGAGATCTTCTGGCTAGGGATAATGAACTCTGAAGTCCAGATGGGCGGCATTGCATGGAGGGACAGCTCACATTTTCGGTGAATTCTTTAAAGGGAGCTTGTCCGGCGTTGCTCATCTTTTCCCCCCAAGCGATCTCCAAAATTGTTCTCATCCTTTAAGGTAAAGGTTCCCCTCGCACATATGTGGTAGTCGTTCCTGACTCTAGGGGGCAGTGCTCATCTCTGTTTCAAAGCCGAAGACGTCTCCGTGATCATGTGGCTGGCATGACTAAATGCCAAAGGCGCACAGAACGCAGTTCCCTTCCCACCAAAGGGGGTCCCTATTTTTCTATTTGCATTTGTTAGATGCTTTAGAACTGCTAGGTTGGCAGAAGCTGGGACAAGTCACGGGAGCTCACCCCGTTACACGGCACTAGGGATTCAAACCACTGAACTACCAACCTTCTGATCGTCTTAGCCACTGAGCCACCACGCCCCATTCTCATCCTTTATCATGCAACAATTTACAGACAAAGCAGGTTTTATGCATGAAATAGGCCCGGAAACAAACAGTGAATAAAATAATGTATTTTTTTTTACCAGAACAGGTGGCATTTCTTTCTTTCCACTGAACGTTTTTGCATTTGATCTGATTCTGCCTCTCTTTCCTTAGCCGTTCGAGTCTCTGAGCTTAGAAACAGGAGAGAAAAAAAAAATATTATAATGTTTAAGTTTGTCAACGAAAGTTTGCTACGAACAAAAGACATAATTAACTACCTTTCTATGAATAAAGATGTTTTATGCTGCACATCTATGGGTGGGGGTGCAGGCAATAAAATTTTAAAGGTGGCACTTCTGAAAAGCAAATACCAACAAAAACATGAAAATGTTCTTGATTTATAATTGAAATTAGAGGATATAAAACATTAATAGAGATCATAAAGATAGTATTAACATGGAAGAGAATAATAAAATGTGAAAACTTCTGTGATTAATATGACATTTCATTATATAAATCATTAATAACGGTCTTAAAGGAATTTTAATGCACAAATGAACTGAAGTGAATATTACATTACAGGAATAAAATTACTGTTATGAATTACTCTCCCCGTTTCAAAAATTAAAGATAAATGAACTCAGACTAGACTATTAAAGTTTTAAATATAAAATCTTTTATCTAAAAAAAAAAATATCGTGAAAATTATAAAATGTCAACGCTATATAAATTAGCATAGCTTTTCCTTCCCTCTGCTGGAACAGTTTATAGGTAGTAAAAATAAATGATTTGTATCTGCGCAACATTAGTCAAATCTTAAAAAATGAATATCATTTTTCCTCTTTACATATTTTCGAGTCCACATCCAAAACAGTCCATGTTCAAATAGGTGGAATATCAGTAACCAGGAGACGGGTGTCTTCGCTGCCACTTGGAATTCTCTCTATGTTTTAAATGTCAGATATATTTTTCCCCCCAAGGAGACAAAGAAGAAGAAACGTTGGAGAAACTGGTGAAGACTGGTTTAAAAAAAAAAAAAGAAAAAAAAAAGAATTTCTCTCTCTGAATGTACAAACTCCCAGAAAACGACATGTCAAGACTCGGATTTTTTTTTAGCCAAAGTAGGCTAAAAAATAAAAATGAGTGATTTACCATACAGGCAAGTCCTAAACTTATAACAGCTTGTTTAGTGACCAAAGTTACAAAGACACTTGAAAAAAGTAACTGATGATCATTTTTCACACGATCGTTGACTCATGGGCACGTGATCAAAATTCAGATGCTTGGCAACTGATTCATACTTATGACGGGCTAAACATATTTTTAAATATTTTAAATTTTTAATTGGTTTGTCATTTTAAACTGGGGCCAAATTAGTATATATTCTTTTAATTGTTTTTAATGTTTGTATTGTATGTTTTTATCTGGCTGTACACCGCTCTGAGTCCCTCGGGAGAAGGTGCAGTATATAAATGCGAAATAAAATAAAAATAAATAAAATAAACAGCTGCAGCAAGTAAAAGGGGGCAAAACTCACTTAAATGTTTCACTTAGCAATGGAAATTTTGGGCTCAGTTATGGTCATAAGTCAAGGACTACCTGAATAGTGATTACTTTCTGATGTGGTTTTTTTTTTTTTTTTTCCTTCCCTGACTTGAGTCGTTAAAAAAGGAAAGCTAGTAAAATTAAATAAGCACCAAGATCCCCTCATAAGCGGTGTGCCTACAAAGTCAGCTTATTGCCCCCAACAATCCGGGTCCTCAATTTACCTACCTCGGAAGGATGGAAGGCTGAGTCAACCTTGAGCCTGGTGAGATTTGAACTCACACTAATTGCAGGCAGCTGGCAGCTAAGTGCTACATAACAGCACTTCAGTCCGCTGCACCACCAAGGCTCATCTACCTTTGGCCATCGATTGGGCAACGATTTGTCTGAAATTGTATAAGGTTTCCTGCTCGAGCAGGAGGTTGGTCCCTTCCAACTCTGTTATTTTGTTAGAACATAGACTAACAAAGTTGGAAGGGACTTTGGAGGTCTTCTAGTCCAACCTCCTGCTCAAGCAGGAGACCCTGTACCATTTCATACAAGGGGTTTAAGAATGCCACGCTGAATACGCTTACTCAAAACTACATTGAGTAGAGGAAGATTCCCATATCTACGATGCTTGATTAACAAGAGTTGGAAGGAATCTAGTAGGAATCTTGTAGGTCTAGTCCAAGCCCCTGCCCAAGATCTTCTAAAGCTCAGAAGGTATGTAAATAGAAAGACAATAAAAGAGGGAAAAGGACCACTTGGAGCAATCCTCGGCTTGATTGAAAAGCCCACGTTCAATCGAGGACATCCTCCAGGGGAGAGAAACGGAGCTTTGAAGAGAGACTTAAGACATAGTCACTCGACTTATGACCAAAATCGGGACCAGAGTTTCCCTTGTTAAGCAAGGCGGCTCTTAAGCGAATCACAGTTTTATTTTTTGTTTTTTTTTTTCAAAATAGTGTTCCCAGTATAATTTGTGAAGGGGGCATGAGGTGAATGAGGAGAAGGGTGGAATGGTGTCCCATTTTAGATCAAGAAGCTCAGCACTGGTCCATTCTGGTTCGTCCAAATTCAACCCAACACGGTGACAACTTTCAACGTTTCTGTCTCTGCCTTTCGGCCTCTTTTCAATCTTGGACCATGAAGCTTACAAGATTTGCCAAGAGAATGGAAGGTAGTAAGAACGGAGTCCCAGAATATTTGGGATTTTACCAGCTTGTCAAATTCTGGGCTAGCTGTCTAGTAATTTATATTGGTGAGAAGCTGCTGTCCAAGGTGCTGGATCTTGGCGAAACAGCTTAACTGGGACCAGAATTTCCACCGCTAAGTGAAGTGGGGTTGTTAGGCGAAACACCATATGATTTCATTGCTTGGGGACAGCAGTTTCAGGACTTCTAGTCGTGGTCATTATGGGAGGACTGGACTGTCAGTAGGCGAGGACCGGGTACCGGTTTTAAGGGAAATCCTTTCTAGTTCTTGAGCCAACGAAAGACATCAATTCAGACTCAGCTGTCTCATTCTTCGTAAGCTGGGAGAAAAGTCAATGATTGGAAGTTCCTATTTGGTTATTTCCAATAAAGGAGCATTAGGTTGAATTAGAATGCTACAGATAATTAAACAATTAAGCGTGTACCCAATCGAGAGGAAGCAGAGGTTACAAAAAATGAAAAGGAGGAACAATGAGTGTATATGAGTGTAGAAGGAAGGACGAACTTTTCTATGTTTCAATTAGTATGTATGTATGTATGTATGTATGTATGTATGGATGGATGGATGGATGGATGGATGTATAGAGAATAATTAGAACTGCAGAAAAAACAATTACTACCAACCTGCCTTCCATGAAGGACCTGTATACTGCACGAGTCAAAAGGAGGGCTATGAAAATATTTACAGACCCCTTGCATCCTGGACCTAAACTGTTTCAACTCCTACCCTCAAAACGACACTATAGAGCACTGCACACCAGAACAACTAGACACAAGGACAGTTTTTTCCCAAATGCCATCACTCTGCTAAACAAATAATTCCCTCAATACTGTCAAACTATTCACTAAGTCTGCACTACTATTAATCTTCTCATCGTTCCCACCACCCATCTCCTTTCACTTATGACTGCACGACTGTAACCTTATTGCTGGTATCCATACGATTTATATTGACTGTTTCCTAATATAATTTGATTGCTTATTTGTTCCCTATGACTATCATTAAGTGTTGTACCTTATGATTCTTGACAAATGCATCTTTTCTTTTATGTACACTGAGAGCTTATGCACCAAAGACAAATTCCTTGTGTGTCCAATCACACTTGGCCAATAAAAGAATTCTATTCTATTCTATATTCTATTCTATTCTATTCTATTCTATTCTATTCTATTCTATTCTATTCTATTCTATTCTATTCTATTCTATTCTATTCTATTCTATTCTATTCTATTCTATTCTATTCTATTCCTATTAAATTCTTCTCTGTTCCATTCCACTCCACTCCACTCCACTCCACTCTTCACTCCACTCCACTCCACTCCACTCCACTCCCGCCACTCCACTCCACTCCACTCCACTCCACTCCACTCCACTCCACTCCACTTCTATTCTATTCTATTCTATTCTATTCTATTCTATTCTATTCTATTCTATTCTATTCTATTCTATTCTATTCTATTCTATTCTATTCCTATTAAATTCTTCTCTGTTCCATTCCATTCCACTCCACTCCACTCCACTCTTCACTCTTCACTCCTACTCTACTCCACTCCACTCCACTCCACTCCACTCCACTCCACTATTCTATTCTATTCTATTCTATTCTATTCTATTCTATTCTATTCTATTCTATTCTATTCTATTCTATTCTATTCTATTCTATTCTATTCTATTCTATTCCTATTAAATTCTTCTCTGTTCCATTCCATTCCACTCCACTCCACTCCACTCTTCACTCCTACTCTACTCCACTCCACTCCACTCCACTCCACTCCACTCCACTCCACTCCACTCCACTCCACTCCACTCCACTCCTCTATTCTATTCTATTCTATTCTATTCTATTCTATTCTATTCTATTCTATTCCTATTAAATTCTTCTCTGTTCCATTCCATTCCACTCCACTCCACTCCACTCTTCACTCTTCACTCCTACTCTACTCCACTCCACTCCACTCCACTCCACTCCACTCCACTATTCTATTCTATTCTATTCTATTCTATTCTATTCTATTCCTATTAAATTCTTCTCTGTTCCATTCCATTCCATTCCACTCCACTCCACTCCACTCTTCACTCTTCACTCCTACTCTACTCCACTCCACTCCACTCCACTCCACTCCATTCCACTCCACTATTCTATTCTATTCTATTCTATTCTATTCTATTCTATTCTATTCTATTCTATTCTATTCTATTCCTATTAAATTCTTCTCTGTTCCATTCCATTCCACTCCACTCCACTCCACTCTTCACTCCTACTCTACTCCACTCCACTCCACTCCACTCCACTCCACTCCACTCCCGCCACTCCACTTCTATTCTATTCTATTCTATTCTATTCTATTCTATTCTATTCTATTCTATTCTATTCTATTCTATTCTATTCTATTCTATTCTATTCCTATTAAATTCTTCTCTGTTCCATTCCACTCCACTCCACTCCTATTCTACTCTACTCTACTCTACTCTACGGATGCTTCCCTCTTGACATCCCAGCCTCCTCCTAGGAAGAGCCCCCAAGATGCCCCCCCGCCCCCCCAGGCAGGAATCACCTGTATTTGAACGCCTTCGAATGCCGAAGTCCCAGCTTGAGGTAATGTCCACGGACTGAGAATACACATAACCCTGAGGTTCGCCGTTGCTGCTTGGTCCTTCCGAGCTGCCTTCCCCGTTGGCCGAAGCCGGATGGAACCTCTCCAGGTCGACGTCGTGGTCGATGAGGACCATTTCACACATCCCCGTGTCATCGCTGGTCACATGCGACTGTCGGATGTGAGCCAGGATAATAGCCGGGTTATCCAAGAAAGCCATCCTAACCCAGGTGCTGCTGCCTTCGCCTACTATCTCCTCCGATCCATGCTGAGCCGACGTCTTCGTTACCTGTCGGACAGAACAGAAGAGGACAAGCTTAGGAAATGATGCCAAATGGGACTGCAGGAGGCCCTGGATTTACAACAACTCGTTTAGTGACCGTTCAGAAGTTACAAAGACACTGAAAAAAAGTGACTCGTGACCATTTTTTTTTCACACTTATGACCACTGCAGCATCCTCCGTGGTCACGTGGTCCCCTGCTTGGGCGATAGGGATGGGTGAGGTTGGACTAGTTGGCCTCCAAGGTCTGAAAGACCGTGGCGAGGAAGATCGCAGAACGGAGCGAAACTAATTTAACAACTGACAATGAAATTTTGGGCTCAATTGTGGTCGTACGTCGAGAAGTACCTGTTGGCAAGGTTCCGACGGATGGCACGTTCCAAGCGAAGCCAACTCTGACCCCACGTAATTTACGACCCAGGCATGACCCTGTCCCCCCCCCCCCCCGGGTGTGTCATCAGTCACATTCGCCAACGGAGCAATTTCGCGGGCTGTAGAGATCACTCCCCTCCGGCCGCTGTGGGTAACCCTGGGAGACAGCCTTGAGAGAGATATGTCTGGAATGTGCTTTTGTTTTTTGGCTGCTGTGCTGCTTTGCCGGTTTTCCCATCCCCCTTGTCTATGGCAAACTCGAGAGCAGGCCAGAGATGCTTTGCGAGTTGACACCTGTCTAATAATTAGTCAGGGAAGACTGTGACGTTGAGATAGCATAGTGGCAGGAATCTTCTAACCCAGATCTGTTTAGTGTCTGATCAACTACAATGGCCCCTCCGGCTTTGATCGTCCAAGCAAAACCTGGACAGCACTCAACCGGATTCAAACCAACTATGGTAGTGGCCAAGTTTGGAAATACAAAGGAGGGAGGACTGGTTGATAATCCTAACTGTGACTGTGGGAATGTCCCACAAACTTTACGTCATATTGCGATGGACTGTCCCATCAGAAGGTTTCTTGGAACCCTGCAAGAACCGCTCTCCAATATGGTTAAACGATCTAGATATCCTGCTAAAGGCTGAGCTACTTCAGTAATTGCTCACACACAATTTAATTTCCATCCTAATTGCAGTCGGCTTTTGTATGGTGCGTTTTTTAACACAATTCACTGTTCTGGCGTTTTATGTTTGGAAATGTATTTTATATAGAGCTGAGGTGGCGCAGTGGTTAGGGTGCAGTACTGCAGCTACTTCAGCTGACTGCTAGTTCAGCAGATCAGCGGGTTAAATCTCACCGGCTCAAGGTTGACTCAGCCTTCCATCCTTCCAAGGTGGGTAAAATGAGGAGCCAGATTGTTGGGGGGCAATATGCTATTTAGTATACTGTCTTTGGTGTAAGCCGCCCAGAGTCCTCGGAGAGCGGGCGGCATAGAAATATGAATAATAAAATAAATAAATAAATATGCTGACCCCACAGTCATCCTCCTCCTCCTCCTTACCCTACTAGCACTGATGATGTTACTTAGTTGGGTAAGGGAACGTCTGCAAGAAAACCACCAAGCTCAGAAAGCACCAAAGACACCCCCACTCCTCCTCCTTGTCACAAACCCCACTCCTTTCTAGCACTGATGGCATTACCTAACTGGGTCATGAAATGTCTGCAAGAAAACGACCAAGCTTGTATGTTCTGTTTTGGATGTTCTGTTTTTTACTTTGGCTGTTCACCGCCCTGAGTCCCATTTGGAGAAGGGCGGTATAGAAATAGGAACAAATAAATAAATAAATAAATAAACACGCGGGAGCCCACAGTTCAACCAAAAACAACAAATATTGTCTTCTATCAGTAACATATTTATAACGTGATTTAGGAATCGAGAGTGGATTAGCTCTTGGCCTTACCGAGTACAGCTCTTCCTAAGCTAGAAAAAGTGCAGAGGAGAGCAACCAGGATGATTAGGGGACTGGAGACTAAAACATACTGATCTGTCCCCGTCCACACACACACACACAAACACAGCCAGCCGAGGGTTAAGGAAGCACTTGGAACACACCCAGCTCTTTATCTCCAACTTGGCAGCGATATACACGCCGTCTGCCAAGTGCTTTTATTTCCACAGAAAAACAGAAAGATAAATACTCAGCTTCCAAACGTCCAACAACAATAAATATTCCCCCCAGCAGTTCCAAACGAGGCTTTAGTGACTATCCAAGGTTAGTTTTGTTCGTCACAAGGATCACTGGCCACCACCCTCTATTATATAGTCTCTGGGGTGTGGTCCAGTGACTCAGTTCTAATCCCTAGCACGCCTCCTGAGCTGCTGCAATCGTTTATCACGCCTTCGGAGGCGTGCGTCCAGGAATGATGTTTCTCCGTCGCTCTCATCCGAGCCACCTGTCTCTCTGCTAATCTCCTCTCCCTCGGCCGGCACCTGAGACAGTGCCAGAGGGGAGGGGCCTGGAGAGGGAGGCCTGGCTGACTCCTCTTCCTCATGCTCGGAGCTTTCTTCCTCCGATGGGACAGGCTCAGAGGGCGGGGCCACAACACGTACGACGAACGGTTACATGAACTGGGCATGGCTAGTCTATTGAAGAGAAGGACCAGGGAAGACATGATAGCCGTCTTCCAATATTTGAGGGGCTGCCACAGAGAGGAGGAAGAAGGTCAAGCTCTTTTCCAAAGACCAGACAAGGAATAATGGATGGAAATTGACCAAGGAGAGATTCAACCTAGAAATGAGGAGGAACTTTCTGACAGTGAGAACAATCAACCGATGGAAGAGAAGTTGCCTTCGGAAGTTATGGCAGCTTCATCACTTGAGACTTTCAAGAAAAAATTGGACTGCCATTTGTCAGAAATGGTGTAGAGTCTCGGGGGGGTTGGACGATGATTTATAAGGTCCCTTCCAACACTGTTAATCTGTTAAACTTTGGTATGATGACATGAAAATGTCCAGGTTCTATTTCAATTCAACAGATACTCCAGCCAGATAGCTGAGTTGATGAGTTAATAAAAAGCCATTCTTGGCTACTCCATCCTAGGTCAAATGCTCAGCCAAAAGCTCTTTTTTTTTAAAAAAATGACAATGGTCCAAAGAAAAAGGAAGCATTTTTTGCTTCGCCAGGCCTCCTCTTCCTCGCCCCCTCCTTCTTCTTCCTCTTCCTCTTCTTCAGCTTGAAGCACCTCAAAGACCTAAGGACTCAAGTCAAAAATTACTGCTGCCCCATCCATGCCGTCACATAATCGCTGGCATGTTAATTGTGTATTTATAAGATTGTTAATGGTTAGTTAATTTACCTCCCACGCTATTATTGTGCTTGAAAATGATTTAATGTCTGCCGAGGGAGTTAAACAACAGGCTAACAGCAGGTGCAAAGGCCCGTTTATATATTTATTTCCATCTTCCTGTGCACTGAACCCCGACTTTACACTGTTTACGGCGTGAGTGGGAGGCTTGGAAAGGATGCGGGCTTCCTTAGAAGCTCTCACAACTGGCATCCTTTCAACCAGTCAAAGGGCTAATGGGAGTGGGAGAGGGACTATTATTTGTAAATATACTATTCCCGTGCCAGGCTAGAGATACGGTGGGCAAAACAACAACAGAGGAGCAGGAAAAACCGCAACCTGCTTTCCCGGTGAACTCAAAACTGTGTGGTTTTTCTTTCTTTTCTTTTTTTTGGGAGGGGGGAAATAAATGGGTTTGTTTGGACGGATGTCAAAAATGGGGCAAAAACAACAGCAACTGGACGAAAATACACACATGGTTAGAGAAAATGATAATGCAACACATAGATTGAAAGCCAGAAATATTTTTTGTTAGGCGTAAAGGTAAAAAAAGATTCCCCTTGCACATTTGTGCTAGTCGTTCCGGACTCTAGGGGGCGGTGCTCATCTCCGTTTCAAAGCCGAAGAGCCAGCGCTGTCCGAAGACGTCTCCGTGGTCATGTGGCCGGCATGACTCAATGCCAAAGGCGCACGGAACGCTGTTCCCTTCCCACCAAAGGTGGTCCCTATTTTTCTACTTGCATTTTTTTTTACGTGTTTTCGAACTGCTAGGTTGGCAGAAGCTGGGACAAGTCACGGGAGCTCACCCCGTTACGTGGCACCAGGGATTCGAACTGCTGAACTGCCGACCCTTTCGATCGACAAGCTCAGCGTCTTAGCCGCTGAGCCACCGCGTCCTTCTTTTGTTAGGCATAGTACCAGAAAAATATGACAAGAGAAGTCAATGGGGAAGCCAGATTCGCTTAACAGCTGTTGGATTAGCTTTAGAAATGCGGTGTTTCACTCAACAGCAGTTGTTAAGTGGGACAAAGCTCACTTACGGAATGTTGGGAATTGTGGTCGTAAATCGAGGACTACCTCTGGCTGCAGATGCAGCGGGCAAAACAAGAGCCCGAAGAGCAGCGAGGATGGCAAAATTTTACTCGCGTGGGCTGCGTTTGAAAAGCAAAGCGTAGCAAAAGGAAGTTCCAAGGAACCGAATCCATTCCTAAGCAATCTCTCGTCACCGAGCGTCTCGTATTATACGAGGGATGGCAGGAAGAGACACAAGAGGGAAAGCCTCCTGATTATCCCGATTAAACGGGAATCGGAAAAACAATCTCTTATTTTCCTTACGTTCTCTCAAAATTGCAGCCCCTGGTTCCTTGGCCAGCGAAAAATGATTACCGTAAGTGAGCTGTGTCTCCCAAATCATTAATAAAGAATGGAGACTCGGTGCATCTTAAAGTATAAAGATATTTCCTACCCCCACTCCTACAGATACCGCTTTAGAAGGATGTGTGATGTTAGCAACGAAGGGGGGGCGGGCGGTAAATATCACATTTTTTGCAAGAACGCATCAACAGTTTGTCAGCTGCAGCTTTCTGAAGTCTCTAGAGTGGAGGATAGTTAAAAAAAAAAAGACAACACCACCTCCTATTCCTGGCCGGATTGCCATTGTTCCTAAATCCAAGAGTCTCTCAATCCGGCTCCTTCAAGCAAAAGATGTTTTCTCTGCTATTGACATAAGGCTCTTGGCAATGTGTGTCAATTCCCAGGTACTTGACACAAGAAGAGAGACGAAGGGTGGGAGGAGAAAAGGGACTCCTTTCTCGGGGTAATTGAAAAACATCAACGCTGGAAAAATAGATTCGCAAATCAAGCAGGGATGCTTGGAGGTGGACACATCAGGAGGAGGAGGAGGAAGATGAAGAGGAAAAAAGGAGGATGGGAAGGAAGAAAAAGAAGAGGAGGAGGAAAGAAGAAGAGGAGGAGGAGGAGGAAGAAGAAGAGGAGGAGGAGGAAAGAAGAGGAGGAGGAAGGAGAGGGAGGAGGAGGAAAGAAGAGGAGGAAGAAGAGGAGGAGGAGGAGAAGAAGAGGAAAGAAGAAGAGGAGGGAGAGGGAGAAGGAGAAAGAGGAGGAGGAGAGAAGAAGAGGAGGAGGGAGAGGGAGAAGGAGGAGAGAAGAAGAGGAGGAGGAAAGGAGGAGGAGGAGGAGGAAAGAAGAGGAGGAGGAGGAGGGAGAGGGAGAAGGAGAAAGAGGAGGAGGAAAGAAGAAGAAGGTTGAGGAGGAGGGAGAGGGAGAAGGAGAAAGAGGAGGAGGAGGAGAGAAGAAGAGGAGGAAGAGGAGGGAGAGGGAGAAGGAGGAAGAAGAGAAAGAAGAAGAGGAGGAGGAAAGAAGAACAGGAGGAGGGAGAGGGAGAAGGAGGAGGAGGAAGAAGAGGAGGAAAGAAGAAGAGGAGGAGGAGGGAGAGGGAGAAGGAGAAAGAGGAGGAGGAAAGAATAAGAAGGTTGAGGAGGAGGAGGGAGAGGGAGAAGGAGGAAGAAGAAGAGGAGGAGGAGGAGAAGAAGACGAAGAGGAGGGAGAGGGAGAAGGAAAAAGAGGAGAAGGAGAAGGAGGAGGAGAGATTTTTATGAAAGAAATCTTAGCAAATCGGCTCTATCCATCTTCTCCAACCTGGGTGTCTTCCAGGTGGACAACTGGAGAATGGCAACCAGCTTAGCCATGGCTGAAATGTCTAAATGGCGGGCTGGGGGGTGGGGGGTGTTCCTCGAGAAAAAAAGCTCCCCTTTTCCGAGAAGGCAGAATTATTCTCCCTGAATATTTTAAGCCAATAAGCACTGGGGGGGGGGGGGTTTGGAGGGGGGGGAAAGGGAAGAAACCGCCACACTTATAAATTAGACCAACAAATCTGTTTTCTCGACTCCTGCCTGCAAAGAGCATTCGATCAATAGAGCGAAATGCTAATCTCCTAATTAACAACCTAATTAGGTAATTATGCCTTTGCAGAGGGACGCCTAAATGAAATATGACAACGTGGTCACCTCTTGATGTGGCACCTGTGGGCCTTTTCAGCTGTCACCGCGAAAGAGTGGGACATCAATTGGAACAGATGACAAAACGGAGGCCATTTTTCATTTCAATATTGCTCGGAACAGGAGGGGAGAATTTTGTCGTTTGTTGTTGTTGTTGTTATTTTGGGGGGTTTGTTTCCCCCCCCCAAAAAAAATGCAGCCTCTTGTTTTTGATTCAGCTGCATTTTGAAGCCTCGCACTCTTCCTTCTTTGGAACCAGGCTGTGACGGTTTTAACGCTGGCCGGGTTCGCGTGTTATGCTGCGCCCACCACATTTAACCGCGATGTCTTAAAACAACAATGGTCTAATTCCGTGATGGCGAACCTGTGGCACGCGGAGCCATGTCTAGCTAGATAGTTAGATATGGATGGATAGATAGGTAGGTAGGTAGATTAGATTGATGATAGATAGATAGATAGATAGATAGATAGATAGATAGATAGATAGATAGATAGATAGATAGACAGACAGACAGACAGACAGACAGACACAGATAGAGATGGATGGATGAATAGGTAGGTAGGTAGATTAGATTGGTGATAGATAGATAGATAGATAGATAGATAGATAGATAGATAGATAGATAGATAGATAGATAGATAGATAGATAGACAGACAGACAGACAGACAGACACAGATAGATAGTTAGATATGGATGGATAGGTAGGTAGGTAGGTAGATTAGATTGATGATAGATAGATAGATAGATAGACAGACAGACAGACAGACAGACAGACATAGATAGAGATGGATGGATGGATAGGTAGGTAGGTAGGTAGATTAGATTGATGATAGATAGATAGATAGATAGATAGACAGACAGACAGACAGACAGACAGACAGACAGACATAGATAGAGATGGATGGATGGATAGGTAGGTAGGTAGATTAGATTGATGATAGATAGATAGACAGACAGACAGACAGACAGACAGACACAGATAGATAGAGATGGATGGATGGATAGGTAGGTAGATTAGATAGATAGGTAGGTTAAGGTTTCCCTGTCCAGTTGTATCCGACTCCAGACCAAGGTGCTGGGAGTTTCTCGGCCAGGAGAGTCAGCGTTCTCCAAAGACATTTTCCATGGTCATTTGGCCAGCACGGCTATACATCAAGGGCGCATGGAGCGCTGCTATACTAAACTGAAAATCAGGCTAATTTGCATAGGAAAATTCACATAATTATTGATGGAACGAGATTAAGTTTTAGTGAAATTTCTCTCACTCCTCACCCCCGGTCTTCCGACTGATTTTGGTGAAGAACAAGCTGCACCCTTACCATAACCGACCAATTCACCTCATCGACAGCCGATAAATTTAAATAACCGGCGAGGAAAAATCCGTGACAACAGCTGGACTGATCAATTGCTGGAAGCACCCCGGATCCAGCTGAAAGACGTGCTAAAGAGTTCAATAGCCAAACGGAGCCCACGCATCTTTCCTTCATCCTCCTCCAGAGTTCAAGACCGGAAAACACAAGTGGGCGGAAAAAAGGAAATCAGGTTTGAAATTATTTGCTTACGATCCCACCTCTGACCACGGTTTCTCAGCAACCACGGAACAGCCACGGAACAACACACAAGCCAGGAAACAAATGTTTATGCCACAATACCGAACGAGGCCACCGGCAACATGTCCGTAGCGTGACGTCACGGCAATTTGTTCCTATCCCCAGAAATGCTGATTTGCGGCAAACGTTATTCGCATTTGCACCAATCGTTTTGTTTGGCATTATTTTCGCTACCATTTTCACTACCGTGGCAATTTCAAGACTTTTGGACTTCAACTCTCGGCGGCTCCCTAAGTGGCTCAGCGGCTAAGACGCTGAGCTTGCCGATCAGAAAGGTTGGCGGTTCAAATCTCTCGTATAGGACTCCTGTCTAAAATGAGGGTTGGACTATATGCCTAAAGTGAGGGTTGGACTATATGACCTCCAAGGTCCCTTCCAACTCTGTTACTATTACTCCCAGAATTCCTCAGCCAGCCATTCATGTCTGGAGACCCCCGTTTCTACAGCCCCTCCAACCCTATTCCGAAACAACGGAAATCTGGACAGGTTTTGCCTCACTTTAAAGATGAATAAAGGATGAGGAAGCTAAAGGTAAAGGTTCCCCTCGCACATACGTGATAGTCGTTCCCGACTCTAGGGGGTGGTGCTCATCTCCATTTCAAAGCCGAAGAGCCAGCGCTGTCCGAAGACGTCTCCGTGGTCATGTGGCCGGCATGACTCAACGCCAAAGGCGCACAGAACGCTGTTCCCTTCCCACCAAAGGTGGTCCCTATTTTTCTACTTGCATTTTTTACCTGCTTTCGAACTGCTAGGTTGGCAGAAGCTGGGACAAGTCACGGGAGCTCACCCCGTTATGCGGCACCAGGGATTCAAACTGCTTTTGATTGACAAGCTCAGCGTCTTAGCCACTGAGTCACCGCGCACTGAGTACACACCTAAGTACTCACCGTGTACTGAGACGCCACTGAGCCACCGCACACCGTACTGTCAGGTAAACTCACACAACGCCTAGAGCAAATCACAATCACAATTCAAGGTGAAAATTCAGTGTAGGAACATTTCAGCATTGAAGGGGTAACAACAAAGGAACCGACTTCTGCTATTCAAACTCTAGAAATACCAAAGCTATAAAAGTTGACATCAAAACCCACGGACACATCGTTAAAATTATTATAGTGATGGGTGGACCGAGAAGAAATTTGAATTAGCTGGGATCTTCACTATCATTTGTAAATATATATATATATATACATTTAACTCAATGTCAAGGCCATTCGACTCCTTAAGAACCCTGGGCGGATTGCAATTAATAACAGAAAAACAACACAGACAGGAAAGAAGAAAAAGAAAAGAAAAAATCGCAGCCAACTAAAAGATGACTCACAACCAATAAAAAATACCAAACCTCAAAACACAGAGAACTCTGCAATCAACCAACCAACCAACAGCAAAGCCTAAGAGAACAATGAATTTTTTTTAAAGAAAGATTTTATGAACATCATTAGGATGGAAGCTGGATGAATATTTGACGAAATGTCATTCTAGAGGCCGGGGCCACAACAGGGAAAGCATGCTCCTGGAGTGTGTTGAAAAATGGCAGTGTTGGGTTAGTTCATATAACAGGGTAAGATGCAACTCGTGCTGCTACCCCACAAGATATGGAAATGTCTAGATTAATGAAAAGAAGGATGAGGGGAGACACGATAGCAGTCTTCCAATATCTCAGGGGCTGCCCCAAAGAAGAGGGAGTCAAGCTATTCTCCAAAGCATTTGAGGGCAGGACAAGAAGCAATGGGTGGAAAATAATCAAGGAGAGAACCACCGTAGAACTAAGGAGGAATTTCCTGACAGTTAGAACAATTAATCAGTGGAACGACTTGCCTCCAGAAGCTGTGAATGCTCCAACACTGGAAGTTTTTAAGAAGAAGTTGGATAACCATTTGTCTGAAGTGGTGTAGGGTTACCTGCCTAAGCAGGGGGTTGGACTAGAAGACCTCCAAGGTCCCTTCCAACTCTGTTATTCTATATTTCAAAGTGGGGAAGACTGAATCAGATCAATATCTTCTATTCCAAATAAAAACAAGAAAGCATTTTAACAAAAGTAGGTTTTTTCACTACGCGTTTCCCACCCTTCCCGTCGATTTCACGTCAATATTACATCCATAGGAGACGCCCACTATCCCGTGTCTTGTGGCAGGAAGTAATATTTTTTTTCTGCTACAATTCACATTTCCCCAAAGTGAACAGGACTTGAAACCAAGCAGGCTCCAATTTAGGGAAGGGGGGAAGCATTTGATTAAAAAAAAAGAAAGAAAGAAAAAGAGATGGCACTAACTCTTTTAAAGTTTTGATAAAACTTATGCTGGTTGCATACAGTTCTCTAACCCTGGGAAAAATCATCATTGGCTCGCCTTAGGGAAAAGTTTGGGAGACAGCAAAATGAGTTTTAACAGTTCACATGTCCGGTATTCCAAATACACAACAACAACAACAACAACAACACATTAGCATATTGGCTCCTCCCCCTTTCCCTTATTTTTGCATCACTGTGGCCTAGGGAAGTCAACAACAAGGAACAGGAGAAAAAAAAACGAACCCATTTTCTTGGGAGGTGGGGAAAAGAGGCAGGGGACAGGACCGCCCGGCCACCCAATAACCCTTGGCAGAGCCCCTCGGCGTCAAAGGGCAGCTTTAGGGGGTGAGTGAGGTGGAAAGGGTCAAGTTTCGGAAGTCAAAAGTCCCCGGCCTGGAATAAAGTCCTCTCCCTTCCATCCCATCCCTGCAAAATAACCGAGAGCGTAGGCACCAAAGACAAATTCCTCGTGTGTCCAATCACACTTGGCCAATAAAGAATTCAATAATTCAATTCAATTCAGTTTTCAGTTCAGTTCAGTTCAGTTCTAATTTCTATTCTATTCTATTCTATTCTATTCTATTCTATTCTATTCTATTCTATTCTATTCTATTCTAAACTATTTCCATATTCTATTCTATTTCCATATTCTATTCTATTCCATTCTATTCTATTATTCTATCATTCCACTCCACTCTCCATTCCATTCCATTCTTCATTATTCCATTCCATTCCATTTTATTCCATTCTATTCCATTCTATTATTCTATTCCATTCTATTATTCTATTCTATTCTATTCTATTCTATTCTATTCTATTCTATTCTATTCTATTCTATTCTATTCTATTCTATTCTATTCTATTCTATTCTATTCTATTCTATTCTATTCTATTCTATTCTTCTACTCTACTCTACTCTACTCTACTCTACTCTACTCTACTCTACTCTACTCTACTCTACTCTACTCTACTCTACTCTACTCTACTCTACTCTACTCTACTCTCCATTCTCTATTTATTCCAATCTCCTATTCTTTCTCTTCTACTCTACTCTACTCTACTCTGGAAGAGTCTAGGCTGGGCAAAGGCAGTGGGGCTACTAAGAGCTCCCCTTTGACAACCTGTGGACTCCAACTCCCAGCATCCCTACAGCCACAAGGAGAGAAGCAGGAATGCTGGGAGTTGAAGTCCACCCATTGTCAAAGCCTGGCAGCTGGTCCTGTGGGGGTGGGGTGGGGGGTTTGAAGCCAGCTGCCTCTTGGGTCAGTATGGGAAGGTGGAGGGGGGGGGGAAAGACTAATGGAGGGAGGGAGGGTCGAGGAGGGGGGAGGAGATTTGGGGAGGGGAAAAAAAGAGAGAACCCCCCCTCCCCCATGCTTGCCAGAGTTGGGATGGGTGGGAAGGGAGGGGGAGGGGCTGCAACTAGCCCCTCCCCCTCAGGAGCAGGACGACCAATGGGGGCTCTTAGGGGGGAAATAGGGGCCCCTCCGCACCCCTCCCCCACAGCCCCTCCCCCTCCCCCCCATAGGGCCGCTCCGTCCATCCAGGGCTTCTCCTGTGGGCCGACGAGGCCCGAGGACACGCACCATGGGACCTGGAGTCCAGGAGGAAGAGGAGGAGGAGGAGGCGAGGCCCTCAATGGACTTACGGGCCGGGCGGGCGCCGCCGTCGCCGCTACCGTCTCCCCCACCCTCCCCAGGCGTGGGGCGTGTGTGCGGGGTGGGGGTGAGTGGGGGAAAAAAAAAAATCCGCGGGCGTGGGGAGGAGGCTCGCTCCACGGAGTCACGGGCAGGCAACGCCGCCGGGTTCAGCCACGGACGCGCCGACCCGGAAGTACTAGTGCCGCCATTCGGAAGTGGCCGGAAGCCGGGTTTGGGGAGGAGGAGGAGGAGGGGGGGCTGTTTCTAGGATGGGTGTGCTTGTGCGCATGCGCTTCGCGGAGGGCGGGTGGGGGGAAAACAGAGGGGCGGCCATAAAGGCGCCGTCTGCGTAGGAGAGGAGGAGGCGGCGGCAGGAGAGGTCCGCCGGGTCCTAGTGCTCTCCGTTTCTTTTGATTCAAACATATATATGTTTATATATGTATGTTTATATATATATATATATATATATGGATATTTATTTATTTATTTGTTTGTTTGTTTGTTTCCATTTCTATACCGCCCTTCTCCAAATAGGACTCAGGGCGGTGAACAGCCAAAGTAAAAAACAGATAGATAGATAGATAGAGAGATAGAGAGAGAGAGAGAGAGAGAGAGAGATACCTCCACCATCCACCCCCCCCCCCAAAATCTGATAAACCCTAGAAAGAAATCCTGCTGGGTCTCCATCCCCAAAGGCCTCAAATCCAGACCTCCTCAGCTTCAGTGAACTAAGGGAGCCACGAGGGACGCTTGAAGCAGGGCGAAGTCTTCACTCAGGTCCTCCTGTGTGGAATATAGTCAGGCAGCTTTGTCGCTGTGGACCCTGAAGTCTTCACTCAGGTCCTCTGGTATAGATGATAAAAAAATAGATAAAAGTTACAGTACTAAGTTCTGCTGTACTGGGTGTACCTCCCATCTATATATACATGCATTACACATAATCCAACACCTAAAAACACTTCATATTTCCTTAGGTAGACATTTCTGCTTCACAGTGAGGCCAATTCAAACAAGCCCAGGCTGCCTCGCTCTCCCTCCCTCTAAAGATAGGAAGTACTATGCACTGTGAAGTCTTCACTCAGGTCCTCATGTGTAGCTTAAATAGATAGGCATAGATGTAAACCACAGTACTTTGCATTGTGAAGTCTTCACTCAGGTCCATCTCTCTCTCTCTCTCTCTGTCTCCCTCTCTCTCTCTCTCTCTCTCTCTCTCTCTCCACTAAAGATATAAATTACTGTCCACCATGAAGTCTTCACTCAGGTCCTCATATACTCATTAAATAGATAGGCGTAGATATAAGCTAAACTACTGTACATTGTGAAGTTTTCACTCAGGTCCTCTGGTATAGATGATAAAAATAGATAAAAGTTACAGTACTAAGTTGTGCTGTTGACTTGTGTATCTATATATACATACATTACACATAATCCAATATCTAAAAACACTTCATATTTCCTTAGGTAGACATTTCTGCTTCACAGTGAGGCCAATTCAAACAAGCCCAGGCTGCCTCGCTCTCCCTCCCTCTAAAGATAGGAAGTACTAGGCACTGTGAAGTCTTCACTCAAGTCCTCATGTGTAGCTTAAATAGATAGGCATAGCTATAAACCACAGTACTTTGCATTGTGAAGTCTTCACTCAGGTCCATCTCTCTCTCTCTCTCTCTCTCTCTCTCTCTCTCTCTCTCTCTCTCTCCACTAAAGATACAAATTACTGTCCACCATGAAGTCTTCACTCAGGTCCTCATATACTTATTAAATAGATAGGCGTAGATATAAGCTAAACTACTGTACATTGTGAAGTCTTCCACTCAGGTCCATTTACACACCCACAAACGCCAAAAACACACAAGAAACAAAAGAGAGAGTCATGTCTTTACCGAGGTCTGAGACTGCCCCTTAAATTCAAAGATATAAATTATTTACTATTTAATTTTCTCTCAGTTCCTCATACATAGAAGTCTTCACTCAGGTCCATCTCTCTCTCTCTCTCTCTCCCTCCCTCCCTCCCTCCCTCCCTTTATACATAGTAAGTTCTACTTCAGACTGAGGTCTTCACTCAGGTCCTCACTTACAGATTAAAAAGGTAGGAACAACTATACGCCATAGTACTATATGCACTGTGAAGTTTTCACTCAGGTCCACCTCTTTCTCCACCTTCCCCTCCCTCTCTCTTTCTCCCCCCCCCCCCCCACATAACCCCAACTAGATTCTTCTTCCTATGAGAATCTGAGGGAGAAGAAGAAAAGTTGCCAATCAACCACGGACCCTTAAAAAAAAACCCATTGAAACTGCCTATTTTTTTGTCTAGGTTTTTAACTGCTAAGAATGGGATTTTATTGGTCCCCGAATCCTCCCTGGAGTAAGGGGGAAAAAAAGCATAAGCATCAAATAAAATCAACCCATTGGCTCCCCCCACCCATCAATCCTCAAGGGGAGGGACGACCTCGATCTTCCTTGTAGCTGCTATCCAGAGGTTTTAAGGACAAGGAAAAGTTAAACTCCAGAGTTTTTCTTCCAAGTAGTAAATCTTCCGGTTGCAAATTGGTTGCTTTTTTAAAAATTTATTTATTGTTTGAGAGTTCAGGCTTGCCTCGGCCTCTTCCTGGCAAACTTTCCCATGGACCTCTTCACCTGTATCTAAGTAAATGTTGTAATTGTGCAACTACACACCCATAATTCAATGCGCCCCACCCCCCTGTGCATGCACGCGTGACCCCCCCCATGCTCCTCCCACTTTTGGCATGTGGTGGCACGGTGGGTCCGGTAGGCCCATTTTTTGCCCTCCCCAGGCTCCAGAGACTTTCTAGGAGCCTGGGGAGGGCGAAAACTGCCTTCCCCATCCCCCAGAGGCTCTCTGAAGGCCAAAAACAGCCCATTTCCCAACATCCGGTAGGCCCAGAAGGCCGGAAAATTAGGTGGCCGGCACACGGATGTGCGTTGGAGCTGAGCTAGGGCAACGCTTGTGTGCCCACAGATATGGCTCCACATGTCACCTGTGGCACGCGTGCCATAGATTGGCCATCATGGGTCTAGAGTCTAGTTAAGGCATTAGGCTAGAAAGCAGGAGACTGGGAGTTCTAGTCCTAGTTTAGAGGCATCAAAGTCAATTGGGTGACTTTGGGCCAGTTCCTTTCTCTCTAGGCCCAACCTCAAAGGATTGTTGTTGTGGGACGATGTAACAATGGAAGCTAGTTGGATTCGATTGGTTAAGCTACAAGTCTACGAATAAAAGCACCACGGATTCTCTAGTCCTTGCTTTAAAGCCTTGAAAGTTGGTTGGGTGACTTTGGGCCAATCCATCACAACTCCTCTCAGGAAATTTCTCCTTAATTCTAGGTTGGAGATGCCTCCTTGGGTAGTTTCCATCCATTGTTTCTGGCCTTCTGTGCTTTGAAAAATAGGTTGACCCCTTCTTCTCTGTGTCAGCCCATCAGATTTTGGATTGCTATCATGTCACCCCCTAGTCCTTCTTTTCACTAGAGTCGACCTACCCAATTCCCACAACCGATGAAGGGCCCAGGGAAAAGGCGAGCAGAAGGATGTCCCGTTTTGTGACCTTCTAGCAAGCAAAGTCAGTGGGGAAGCCAGATTCACTTAACAACCGGGTTAGTAACTTAACAACTGCAGTGAATTACACTTCACCACTGGGGCAAGAAAGCTCGTGAAATGGGGGCAAAACTCACTTAACAACAGTCTTGCTCAGCAGCAGACATTGTGGTCATAAGTCGAGGACTACATAGTAATAGACTCCGCCCTCCATCAAGTTCCGAAGACTTTGCCTCCATTACAAAGATATTCTCTATGATTTATTTTATTTTATTTATTTATTTTTCAGATTTATATACCGCCCTTTCTCCTTTCGGACTCAGGGCGGTGAACAGCCAAAGTAAAACACTTTACACACAAAAGTTAAAATGGATTTAAAATAATTAAATAATTTGGCCCATAATTAATCTAAACGCCCGTCTGCAACCTGTTTATTTATTTATTTTTTTAAACAAATGGTACAATTGTGCAGAAACCTATAGCTCCTTTCTACCACCTTGGTGAGCTCTATATGTGACAGAATTGCGATTTCCAGAATTCCCAACTTTTAAGCCGCATCTCGGTGACACCCAATTGGGAAAAGCTGTTCTAGGAACGCAAAAGTTTGTGTTATGTGTTCGTTGCTGCTTCTTGGCCAGCTGATGAATGAAGACGGAGAGGTAATGGAAGAATGGTTGCTCCCTATAATTCTGTTTGAAACAACCCCGCCTCCCCCTTAATATTTTGTAACATGTAATGTCCAAGAATACTTAATTAAGAGTGTCTCCAATTATATATGCAGCCCTGCAAACGGGGAGCATTTGCAACCATAAATAAAAGGAGGCAGGAATAAATTCATAATTAAAAATGCATTAGGAATTACAAGCGTAATTTACTAATGCGCATTGGAATAAATTTCCAGCTGTAATATTTTTAAATATGGCATTAATAAATAATGGTAAACAGAACGTTGATAAAAAAAAAATTATATATTTCCATAAATAACTACAGTCCAACACGCCACGTTGTTTAAAAGAGTTGGCCGGGATATAAATTTGATCTGGCAGAAGCAGGATTTTTTTTTTTCCTTTTTTTAAAAAAATACACAATGAAGGAAGAAGCCGCTCCGAGGATGGGCAAGTTGGATGGCAAAGTTGGCAGGCTCTGAAATTGCCTTGTGTGGTGGTGTTAGTTTTGTTTTTTGTTTTTTTTGCAAAAAGTTTTTTTATTTTTTTCCCCAAACATACAAATTACATCCTTTCGGATGTTTTCTTTTTCTTCCAAGGATTTAAATTCAAAACATTCCTGTTTCAGCAGGCCGGCCTGGCCTAACTTTCCCTTTATATTGCTTTCAATTTTATTTTAAACTGGGATGTCTTGAATTATCTAGGACCAGAGTGTTTAGTATATTTTAATTGGTTTTTGTTTAATTAACATTTGTATTACATGTATTTTTTATCGTTCGCTGTTCACCGCCCTGAGTCCCTCAGGAATAGGGCGGTATATAAATGTAATAAATAAATAAATAAATAAATAAATAAATAAAATAAATCCCAATAATGATGTTGTAGGGCCAGCAGGGAATTGCCCTCCGAGTATCCATCTCCGAGGACTCCGATGGATGGGAGATGCAGGCGGGAACAGATCCTGGGAAGTTGTTTTTTTTTAATTTAATAGGAGATTTTTGGGCAGGAGGTTTTAAGATTCAGAGAGTTCATTTCCAAGAGATTATTTGCAGGGTTTTGGTTTGGGTGGGTTGAAGAACCCTCAGATCAGAGCGCTTCTTCTTCGGAGGCGTCTTGCATGGGCTTTGCAGTCCTTGGCATGGGTGCCTGGCAGGGGATGATGGGTTTGGTGGTCCTCCTGAAATTCCAGAGGGCGTCCTCAAGTCCTGGTTTTGAATTCTCACGCCCTGCAAGGAGGCAAGCCAGGTCGTGGGGAAAGGGCATCCCCGGGTGCGATGGGGGAGCCTCCCCGGAGAAGCCAAGCGGGGCCCTGCGGGTGGGCAAGGCGGGAGGGTTGCAGGCCGAGACGGGCAACTGGAGGCAGGGAGGCGGAGAGGATGCAAAAGGGTCGGGTTGCCCCCCGGATGGAGCCTCCCCGGCCGCTTGGGCGGAGGGAGGTCGTGAGGAGGCAGCCAGGGCGGACGCGTGTATAAAGATGCGAGGATGCCGGGCCGCGTCGTCGCTATGGCAACCCCTCCGCCTGTGCCGCGTCACGTGCCCAGTTCGAACGCGCCAATGGCAAGTCGCGCCGCGGAGTTGGGGCGGGGCCAGGAGAACGTCCTCTATAAAGCTCCGCCTCCTTTCCATCCCAAGCCGTCTCGGATTGGCGGGGAGCGGCTCCGTGCCCTCCCTCGGAGAGCGCTGATTGGCCCCGCCGCGGATTCCCTCTGAGCGGGGGGGTGGGAAAACGGGCGGTTTTTTTTTTTTTGCCTCTGTGGCGAGGCGTCCGTTAGGGTCGTCGGGCGAAAAAAACATGTCCGTCGGGCATAAATCACCTCAGGGCGGTGTGGCCGGGGGAAGCGAGCCCGACCTTCAACCCTTTTGGCCAGGTGACCCACCACGGCTCCTCCTCCCCCCCCCACACCTCGCTCCCTTGGCAACAAGGAAAAAAAAAAAAGCCAAGCCGGGGCACTAAACCACGCCCCCCTAGAGGGCGGGGCTAAAAGAGGCTGACGCGCGCGGCCGAGTGGGAGGAGCCACACACAAAGCAGAGAGAGAGAATGAGAGATGGGAGGGGGCGGAGCCGTCAGGGGGGCGTGGCCCGCTGCGAAAGGCGTCCTGACCGGTGGGAAGGGCGGGCGGGTGGAGGGGGCGTGGCCTGCGGGGGCGTGGCGGGGCGTGGCCCCCTATAAAAAAGGCCGGCTCGCGGAAGCCGGGCCATATAAAGCCAAGTGGCGGGAGGAGCGATGTGGCAGCTTGGCGGCGCCGCCTGGGAGGCGGGGCGGAGTTCCTGGTTGGGGGGCCAGGTAAGGGGCGGGGCTTAGGTGGGCCAGGTAAGGGGCGGGGCTTAGGTGGGCCAGGTGTGTGTGCCGGGGGGAGGGGAGGGTTAACTTCCTTCCTTCCCTCCTTCCTTCCTTTCTTCCTTCCTTCCTTTCTTCCTTCCTTCCTTTCTTTTTCGTTCTTCCTTCCCTCCTTCCTTCCTTTCTTCCTTTCTTCCTTCCTTTCTTTCTTTTTCTTTCTTCCTTCCTTCCTTCCTCCCTTCCTTCCTTCCTCTTTTCCTCTTTCTTGCTTCCTTCCTTTCTTCCTTCCTTCCTTTCCCTTCCTTCCTTCCTTTCCCTTCCTTCCTTCCTTTCTCTTCCTTCCTTCCTTCCTCCCTCCCTCCCTCCTTCCTTCCTTCCTCTTTTCCTCTTTCTTGCTTCCTTCCTTTCTTGCTTCCTTCCTTTCCCTTCCTTCCTTCCTTCCTTTCCCTTCCTTCCTTCCTTCCTTCCTTCCTTCCTTTCTCTTCCTTCCTTCCTTCCTCCCTCCCTCCCTCCTTCCTTCCTTCCTCTTTTCCTCTTTCTTTCTTTCTTTCTTTCTTTCTTTCTTTCTTTCTTTCTTTCTTTCTTTCTTTCTTTCTTTCTTTCTTTCTTTCTTTCTTTCTTTCTTTCTTTCTTTCTTTCTTTCTTTCTTTCTTTCTTTCTTTCTTTCTTTCTTTCTTTCTTTCTTTCTTTCTTTCTTTCTTTCTTTCTTTCTTTCTTTCTTTCTTCTTCCTTCCTTCCTTCCTTCCTTCCTTTCCCTCCCTCCCTTCCTTCCTTCCTTCCTTTCCCTTCCTTCTTTCCTTCCTTCCCCTTCTTAACTTTCATTCAGCCCGGGCAAAAGCAGCCCCACCTTCCGGGGGCCCCCAAACTGGGCTTGGGGGCGGGTGGGGGGGTGCAGAAGGGGCGAAGAGAGGACCCCCCCCCACCAGCCATTGGCTGCGCTCAGACCCCCGGGTCTCCTTCCAAGGAGGGGAGGCGTGGCCAAGGGGCGTGTGGGCGGGGCTCCGGGAGAGGGGGGCGTGGCTCCCCCTCCCCGTCCCCTCCGGCGGCTCTTTGCTGGCCGCCGCTCGCCTCCTTCGCCGGGCGACACGTAGGCAAGGCTGAGTGAACGGCGTTGGCAGCCTGTCAATCGCTCACCCCGATCAAACAACACAAAACACACACACACACACACACACACACAAAGCGGCCGGACTCATCAATTCCAGCCGGCTGCTCTCTTTTTTTTCTTTTCTTTTCTTTTTTTTTTTTTTTTTGCCTTTTTTTTAGGGGCACTTGCAATTATTATTATTATTATTATTATTATTATTATTATTATTATTATTATTATTATTATTATTATTATTATTATTATTATTATTATTATTATTATTCTCCCACACCCCCTTTTTTTTCTTTCCCCCTTTCCCCCTCTTTCCCTCTCCCTCTCCTCCGCTTTTATTCTTTTCCTTTCCTTTCTTCTTTTTTCCCCCCCTTTTTCTTTTTTGGCTTTGCCCAAGTTCAAACTTTTTTTTTTCTTCTTCTTCTCCCCTCCGGCTTCTCTCTCTCTCTCCCTCTCCCTCTCCCTCTCTCTCTCTCTCTCTCTCTCTCTCTCTTTTCCTTTTCTTTCTCAGCTTTTGACCCCGCCGGGACCGAGACTCCGAGATCGCTGGTGATGCTTTTGTTGTCCCTTCTCCGGCCGAAGAAGGACGAGGGCGACTCTTCTCCTTCTTTCCCCCTCTCTCCTCCCTTCTCTGGGGGAGAAGGCGGCGGCTCCCCTCCGCTTGTCAATGTGGCCCATCCTTAAGAGCCGGGGATGCCCGCTCAGATACCGGCTGCTGCTGCTTGGTTGCTTCCCAAAAGAAGACGAGAAATCCCTGGACCAGACTCGCCTTCTTCTTCGTCATCGTCGTCGTAACTTTTTCAGGATTTGAAAAAAAAAAAACAAAAACCCCTTTTCCTTCTTTTTTTTTTGAAGGGAGGGGGTGTCTCGCTTTTGGGGGGCGACCCCCTCCTCCCCTGCGACTCCTTTGTTTCCAAGAAGGGGGGAGGGAAGAAAAAAAAGAAAGAAATCGGAGGAAGTGAGAAGAAGAAGAAGAAGAAGAAGAAGAGGGGAAGGGAAAGAAGAAAAAAAGAGAGAGAGAGAGAAAAGCCAGACACTCGCACCGACAACCCAAGAGGAGCCGAATCCGAGCCTTCCTCCTCCGCTCCCACCGCCTCTGCTTCCGAAGCTCCCAGATCCAGAAACGAGGCTCCCAGAGCCTCCGAGAGCCGCTCTGCCGGGCGAGGAAGAGGAAGGAGGAGGAGGAAAAAGAAGAAACGCGACTTGAAAAAAAAAATAACAAGGGAGGACCCCCCCTCTCTCTCTTTCTCCGCCAGCCCCCCCCCCTTCTCTCACTCCCCGCAGCTGCTTCTGCAGAGGCCGGCGGGCTCGGCACCCACCGATCGCCGCTGGAGCCTCGCCGGAGCTTTTGGAACTTAAAAAGGAGGAGGCTTTTTTTTTTGGGGGGGGGGGGGAAACCAAGCCGGAGAGCGGGAGAGAGAAAGAGCAAGAAAGAAAGAAAGAGAGAGAGAGAGATCCACCGCCAAGCCGGAGCGATGTCAGGCTCGGGGATTTAGCTTTTCGGCTCGCTCTCTCTCTTTTCCCCCCTTCCCTTTTTTTTTCCTCTTTTTTTTTTCCTTTTTTGTTTCTTCCGTCCTTCTTTTTTTTCTCCGAGAGCGGCGGGAACTGCGGCTGAGATTTTACTTTCCCCTTCCTTGCTTTTTGCCCGCTTGCCAGCCAAGGAACGCTGCCGTTTTTGCGTCCATCCGCTCCCCCAAAACCCCTTGCTTTCTCCGGCTCTCCTTCCTTCCCTTCCCTTCCTTCCCTTCTCCTTCCTTTCTTCCTTTCCTTTCTTCTCCTTCCTTTCTCCCTCTTCCTTTCTCCCCTTCTTCTCCTTCCTTTCTCTCCTTCCTTCCCTTCCTTTCCTCCCTTCTCCTTCCTTTCTTCCTCTTCCTTCCTTTCTCTCCTTCTCTCTCCTTCCCTTCCTTTCCTCCCTTCTCCTTCCTTTTTTCCTTTCCTTCTTCTTCCTTTCTTCCTCTTCCTTTCTCCCCTTCTTCCTTTCTCTCCTTCTCTCCCCTTCCCTTCCTTTCCTCCCTTCTCCTTCCTTTCTTCCTTTCCTTCTCCTTCCTTTCTCTCCTTCTCTGTCCTTCCTTCCCTTCCTTTCCTCCCTTCTCCTTCCTTTCTTCCTTTCCTTCTTCTCCTTCCTTTCTTCCTCTTGCTTCTCCTTCCTTTCTTCCTCTTCCTTCCTCTCCTTCTTCTCCTTCCTTTCTCTCCTTCTCTCCCTTCCTTTCCTCCCTTCTCCTTCCTTTCTTCCTCTTCCCTTCCTTTCTCCCCTTCTTCTCCTTCTTCTCTCTCCTTTCCTTCCTTCCTTCCTTCCTCCCAGTCCCCCCCCACCCCCCCCATCTCGCCCGCCCCGCTGCCGTCCCCAAAGTGCGATCGTCGCGGCGGGCAGCATGGACGAGCAGACGCGGATGCTGCAGACGCTGGCCGGCGTGAACCTGGCGAGCCACGCGGTGCAAGGGGGCATGGCTCTGCCGCCTCCCCACGGGCACGAGGGCGCCGATGGCGACGGCCGCAAGCAGGACATTGGCGACATCCTCCACCAGATCATGACCATCACCGACCAGAGCCTGGACGAGGCGCAAGCAAAGTTGGTCTTTTTTTCGAACCGGCCTGGGGTTTTTTTTGGGTGGGGGGCTTGGGGTGGGGGTGGGGGGGGTCTGCGCGCCGATTGTCTGGGGCGTTGTGTTTTGTGGATGTGTGGATGGATAGATGGATAGATAGAGAGAGAGAGAGAGAGAGAGAAATAGATAGATAGATAGATAGATAGATAGATAGATAGACAGAGAGAGAGAGAGAAATAGATAGATAGAGAGAGAGAGAGAGAGAGACAGAGAGAGAGAGAGAGAGATAAATAGATAGAGAGATAGATAGAGAGAGAGAGAGATAAATAGATAGATAGAGAGATAGATAGATAGATAGAGAGAGAGAGAGAGAGAGATAGACAGAGAGAGAGAGAGAGAGAAATAGATAGATAGAGAGAGAGAGAGATAAATAGAGAGAGAGAGAGATAGACAGAGAGAGAGAGAGAGAGAGAAATAGATAGATAGATAGAGAGAGAGAGAGAGAGAGACAGAGAGAGAGAGAGAGAGAGATATAAATAGATAGATAGATAGATAGATAGATAGATAGATAGATAGAAAGACAGAGGGACAGATACACTGTTGATCCACTAAACTATTTATTTATTTGCTGGCTGGCTTGTTGTTTGCCTGCCACCTGGCAAAGTCCAGCTGGAATTTAAAAACTGCTTCTCTTAAAAGGCAGCCTGGAGAAACCAGAGGGGACAAAACGTGACAATTCCGCCCCTTCCTCAAAAGGAAAACCTCCACCGCTGGGAAAGCCAAAAATGGCAATGAAGCAAAGACCACCCCCCCCAGATTAGCATCCCCTCCGGGTGCCAGTTGTTTATGTTGCTGGGTTGAGTGTGTATGTGGGGAGGGGGGAGGGGGGAAAAGGATTGATCCCCTTCCCAAATCCATAATCCCGAAGCAGAGCTTCCTTCCTGCCTTCCTTCCCGTTCCACTCTCCCCTTTTTCTTTCCTTCGTTCCTTCGTTCCTTCCTTCCTTCCTTCCCTCCCATTCCTATCTATCTCCTTCCTCCCTCCCTCCCTTCTTTCCTCCCTTCTTTCCTTCCTATTCCTAACTCCTTCCTTCCTTCCTTTCCATTCTATCTCCATTTTCCTTCCTTCCTTCCTTCTTTCCTTTTTTCTTACTTATTCCTCCTTCCTTCCTTCCTTCCCATTCCTATCTCCATTTTCCTTCCTTCCTTCCTTCTTTCCTTCTTTCCTTCCTATTCCTATCTGCTTCCTTCCTTCCTTTCCATTCCTCTCTCTCTCCTTCCTTCCCATTCCTATCTCTCTCCTTCCTTCCCATTCCCATCTCCATTTTCTTTCCTTCCTTCCTTCCTTCCTTCCTTCCTTCCTTCCTTCCTTCCTTCCTTCCTTCCTTCCTTCCTTCTTTCCTTCCTATTCCTATCTCCTTCCTTCTTTCCTTTCCATTCCTATCTCTCTCCTTCCTTCCCATTCCCATCTCCATTTTCTTTCCTTCCTTCCTTCTTTCCTTCTTTCCTTCCTATTCCTATCTCTCTCCTTCCTTTCCATTCCTATCTCTCTCCTTCCTTCCCATTCCCATTCCCATTCCCATTCCCATTCCCATTCCCATCTCCATTTTCTTTTCTTTTCTTCCTTCCTTCCTTCCTTCCTTCCTTCCTTCCTTCCTTCCTTCCTTCTTTCCTTCCTATTTCTATCTCCTTCCTTCCTTCCTTTCCATTCCTATCTCTCTCCTTCCTTCCTTCCTACCTTCCTTTTCCTTCCTTCCTATTCCTATCTCCTTCCTTCCTTCCAAATAACCCAAGCGATACCCGAGCTCTTGAAAGACGGGGAATAGCAGCTTCAATCCCCACCCCCAACCCCCTTCAACCCGGCATCATCTAGTTAGACATACCTAGGAAGGCCGGGGGGGGGGGGGGGAGAAACGGCCTGGCACCCCCCATACAGCAGTCTGCTGTTGAAGGAGTTGCATCTCCCCTCTTTTTTTTAAAAAAAAAAAAGTAGAAAAGTGGACTCTCTCTAAAGTAAACATTGCAACCAAGTTATCAGGCAGAAAAGCAAGCAAGCAAAACAAAAATAAAATAAATACAATAAAATAAAAAATAGACGGAAACTCAAAAAGTTTGAGATTCTGTCTCTTCAAATGTTTGTTTGTTTGTTTATGGAGGGAATTCCTGGAGTTAAGTGGAGGCATGGCTGCAAAGAGCTGGGGGAGGCGAGTAGAGGAAAACTTCGCTTGCTTGCCTCTCTCTCTCTCTCTGGGTCCTCCTGGGCCTCCCCCAATCTTGTGTGTTTTCTTTTTCCTTTAGAAAATTGTGAGCCTGGGAGGGAGGCGCAGTCTGCCTGGGTTCTTGCTTTTCTCAAAAAAAAAACCTGTCCCAGTCTGTTCGGCCTCTTCTCTCTCACTCCTTTCCTTCCCTGAGTTTTTTTTCTTTTCTTTCGGTACTCTTAAGTAAACATTGGCCTGCCGAAGAACAAGAGAGAAAGAGAGGAGTGGGGTGGGGGTGGGGGGGGTGGGGGGGGTGGGAGTGACATTTAATTAATTCATTTATTTTGGAACTCCTTTTTGCAAGGCCCCGTCCCGTTCCTATGAGAGACCCGCCGAAGGCCCACGGAGTTGAACTCTTAGAAGTTCCTTCTCTCTCCATAAATCACGACTGCTGATGAAGAGCGGCGTGACAAGCTGTGATTTATTTTCCCCAAGAAAGAAAGGGTTGGGAGATATTTTCAGGAGTGGCTTTGGATTTGGGATTGGTGGGGGGGGGGAAAGAATCAAGAGGAACCCCCCTTCCAAACTCTTAGGTAGCGGCCTCCGACCGACTTCTCCCGTGTCCCTCAATTCTCACCCTTTTCCTGCTTTCCCATCGAACTTCTCCCTTTTTCGAATGCCTCTTTTTGTAGGCGGGAAAGGATGCCCTGCTGGTACTTAAAAAAATACCCCCTCTCCACACCCCACCACCCAAAAAAAAGTCTTAGGACAAGAAACGGTGACCTCTTCACCCCCCTCCGCTCGGGCTAATCCATCTCCCCCCCCCTTTTTTTTTTTATCCCTGGGTGTTTATTTTCCTTCCATTTTTTTTTCTCTCTCTCTCTTTTTTTGCAGAAAGCACGCTCTCAATTGCCATAGAATGAAACCCGCTTTGTTCAGCGTCCTGTGTGAGATCAAAGAGAAAACAGGTAGGAAAAGACCGACTCGGGGTTTGGGGGGGGGCGGAGGGGGTGAAGCAAAACACAAACAAACAGGCCCTCGTCTCTCTCTCTCTCTCTCTGGTACCCTCATTCTCCCTCCTCCTCCTCTCCATCCCCCCCACCCCTTACACCTTCCCTGGATAAACAGGGTCACAGACCCCTTCCCCCTTCCCCCAGCTCTGGGAGAAAAGCTGTGTTTGGCGCTGCAGCCATCTTGATCTGTTCTCATCGTGGGTCGTTGATCTCGAGGGTCCCTGAGCATCCTTTGCAACCAACCTAATTTGCTTTGGCCGGCTTTCGATGTTCGCGCTCTGGTTTTGTTCGGACGCTTGTTTTGCAAAACGCGGTGAAAAAAATGGTGAAGCCTCTGTGTCACCCCCCCCACCACCACCACCATCCCTCCCTTCCCTGTGTTTCTATGGAAGCGGACGTGGATTCAGCTGGCTTCCTTTTTCCCTCTTATCTTCCTTCGCCTTCCTCTCCTCCTGATCGAAGTAACAGGGGAGCTAATTACAATTACAGAGGGTGGCTGAGCTAGGAATTTGCTGGATTTCCCCTCCGGTGTTTTAATTTGTTGTGCTTGCCGGGCGAGAGGAGATCTCGCTGCAAAAGCTCCTTGCTGCTTCAGATTTATTTATTTTTTTCCCCCTCCTCCTAGGGAAAAGAAAACAAAACAAAACTCCTGGTTGTTTCCAAAATGCTTTTAGAGGCTGCACAAACACCTCCCCCCTCCCCAACCAGGATTTTATTTTATTTTATTTACAAAGGGGGTGAATCTGTGGAGAGCTTTCAACTCGGTGGTTTTTGATCTCCCCCACAATAGGGATGGGGTGGAGAAAAAGAGAGATTTTTCTTTGAGAGTCTTAAGGTTGATAAAGCAGGGGTCCAAGAAATCAAGATTTTATTTGCAGGCCCGTTTAAGAGCTGGGAAAAAAATCCTCCCAGGTTCTTAATAGTAAAAGTCGCCTGCCGTCAACTTTGTTTGAAAGCTCTATTTTCATCCTTCCCAATTTGCAGAGAGTTGGCCTCTTACAGTTGCAAGTTGCTCCTTCTAAGGGGCGAAGTAGCAACACTCGGTATCCCTGCGGGACTTCTGTGTTTAAAAAAAAAAAAAAATCTATTTAATTTCCTAGGAGGGTGTAACTCCAGGTTTGTTCGACATTGTCTCGGTTGGCGTGTGACTAAAGTCGGTGCTTTCATG
>JAXLNS010000017.1:287594-339594 GCA_037215915.1 Pantherophis vulpinus | reverse complement strand
TCCATCACTGGAGATTTTTTAAGAAGAGACCGGACAGCCACTTGTCTGGAATGATATAGGCAGTAGTGGGATTCAGCCGGTTCGCACCACTTCGGGAGAACCGGTTGTTCACTTTCTGAGCAGTTTGGCGAACCGGTTGTTGGAAGAAATCATTAGGGCAGAGAACCGGTTGTTAAATTACTTGAATCCCACCACTGGGTATAGGGTCTCCTGCTCGATCAGGGGGGTCAGACTAGAAGACCTCCAGGGTCCCTTCCCGACTCTGTTATTCACAATTTGCTCTCTTGTTCAAAGCAGCTTGTCCAGGTGTAGAAGGGAGGGGGTGGATCGTAATCCTCAGCTTATTCCTTATTCCTTCTGCTGGCAGTTCGGATCCTGTAACTCGCCTCGGCTCTTGAAGCGCCTGGCTTAAATCTTTCTTCTCCAACTCTTCTTCCTCGGGCCGCTTTCCATGACGCTCAGGTATCGTCCGGACACCATTGTTTTCCTTCTCTGCAGAGAAGGGGAAACTAAGTCACTCCCCCACTGCCCCCCCACCCACCTCCCGAAGGAAATCTTTGCAGGCCGATTCCACAGCAAGAAGAAGCAGGATTGCAAGGGAAGTTTTTGCCGTGTTTAAGCGCCGCCGACTGACACCAGTTGTTGGCGAGCGAGCGCTTTTGGCAGTAAAATAAAACAACAGAAAGAGACAAGGCTTTTGGAGGCTTGCCTGTTTTCAACAAAAAACCGATGGTCGGAACGCTCTGTTTAAAAGTAAATAGACTGTGACATATTGTGCAGCTGTTTTAAAGAGATTTCGGTGTCCATCTGTATGTTCTGAATGGTAACCATCCTGGCTTGGGGGATGGGTGGGTGGGGGGGGGGCTTAAGGTTTTAAGGACGGAGCAAAAATTCGGTCTTTTGTGAGTCTTTTTTTTCCTGCTAAATCCTCGCCGAAAAAGAGAAAATTATTCCGTCCGGATTTAGGAATAGACTCCCGGTGTCTTTTCTCTCCCTCTCTGTTTCCCTGATGAGGAAAGGAGGGCGGGGGGGTGTTAACATAAATATTTGCCGCTTTCCCAATTGTTGCTTCCTTTCCTCAAAGGTTCTGAAACCCGGTGGACTCATTTCAAAGGAGTTTGAAGCGGGGGGGTCTCGTGGTTATATTTGGGTCTCGGAGGCCCCGCGGGTTAGCCAGTAACCTCAGGGTTGCCCAACACCGTAGCAAATCAGGTGTGAACGTCGTGCCGTCCTTTGCGTGCGGTGGCATGTGCTCGGTACACAAAAGGTTCTTCTGCAGCTCCCTTCCTCTTGTGCGGCTCGTTCTTGACGGCCCAAGATCTGACCGTTGGGTTGCCAAGAGTGTCCCTTGATTGTGTGTCGCCGATCAATTCGATTATCCTTCCTCTTCCAAACCCAAGCCATCAGCCCTGCTTGTCAATACTTCTCTCTTCTGGTTTTTTTTTTTCCTTCTATTATTGTTATTCTTATTTAAAAGAAAGAAGCTTAATTTGCAAGCTCGGCTTGGGAATAGCCTCGCATATTTTAAAATATATTAAACCGGGTGCGACAGGCCGTCCGTGGGTCTATTTATGCGCCGTGGAGTTCTAGCGCCAGCTTTCTTTCGCATCTAATCAAGAATGAATTAAAGCCCGGTGTTGGGAAAGATCTCGGGTTTGCCGTGCCGTATTTTTTTTTTTTTATAAAAAAATAGATCTGTCAATTTTGACCACGCTCAATGAGAGTTGTCTGTTACATGGTCTCGGCTCTGTTTCAACCACATTTGCCGGTGTTGTGTTGGTGTGTGTGGGTTTTTTTTTTTTTTTTTTTTGCTCTCCGTGTGTAGCTGTATGATAAGGTATTTAACCACGTAGAAGTCTGTAAATATTTAACTGTCGATAAAACCATTGTTATTTATCTAAAAGGCTCTGTGTGTTGTGTTTTGCTCCTGGGTTTATCTTGTTATACTAGTTACGCTGCCTAAACTCTGACAGTTTTTTTTTTTTTTTTTTTTGCAAAAGGCAAAATTAGGGATGCAAACTTGCGACTTCCGAAAGGGGCTTTGCGTGACAACCTGCAAAAGCCCCCTCCCCCCCCACTCTTCCTCCTTGTGGCTTATTTAATCTATATAGTTAGTTTGGTTTTGGAGCCTAGGCGGATCCGAATGTTTTGAGAAGAAACCAGAGATTGATGTGAATTCGGACCTTCGTGGTTCCTTCCTGGTTTCCCTTCCCTTGCGGATCAGCCTAGAAAACGAGGTGGTCTCTGTGAATTGATGGAGGAAGATGGATATGAGAGTATGGGTCTTCTGTTTCCCCCCATCCTCAGCTGCTCAAGCATACACATTGAACGGCATTCACCGCTCAGTGATACAGGCCCACCTTACGCTAAAACTTGCTCGGGGCTCTCTTCGGCCTTGTCTCCCCCCCCTCTTTAAAACCCCGCCAGGCTGACCTTTTTGTCCTGTTTCTGGTTTTCTCCGATCGGCCCTTTGTTATCCCTTAGACACAGGAGAAAAATTGAAACTGGATGTGACTAGGAACAGATTTTTCTCTTTGCTCGCGTGTCTCGCAAAGGGACTTCCTTAGAAATAACTAGCTTGGCCAAAGGATCAATTCTCCAAAAAGTTCATCTTTTTTGTGAGGGAGGGAGGGAGGGGTGTCAGCCACATCAAAGGGGGTGAGGGCCAGGCTGTAGTCGACCTCTTAGCTGCTTTGTTTCAACCTTATTTATTTATATCCTGCATTTATTATTTTTGCAAATAACGCGAGGTGCCAAGCATAATCAATACTCCTTCCTCCTCCTGTTTTTCTCACAACAAGAGTGTTGAGTTGGGCTGAGAGAGGGAGAGAGGGACCGGCCCAAACTCACTTAGCTGGCCTTCATGGGTAAGGCAGGGCTAGAACTCACCGTCGCCTGGTGATTGGCCCAAGCCACCCGGCTGACTTTCATTGCTAAGACAGAACTAGAACTCCCAGTCACCTGCCCAAAGTCACCTAGCCAGCTCTCATGCCTAAGGCGGGGTTATAATTTATCATCTCCTGGGGTGATTGGTCCAAAGTCATCCAGCTGACTTTCATTGCTAAGACAGAACTAGAACTCCCAGTCGCCTGGTGACTGGCCCAAAATCACCTAGCCAGCTCTCATGTCTAAGGCGGGGTTATAATTTACCATCTCCTGGTGATTGGCCCAAAACCACCCGACTGACTTTCATTGCTAAGATAGAACTAGAACTCCCAGTCGCCTGGTGACTGGCCTAAAGTCACCTAGCCAGCTTTCATGCCTAAAGCGGGGATTATAATTTACCGTCTCCTGGTGATTGGCCCAAAGTCACCCGGCTGACTTTCATTACTAAGACAGAACTAGAACTCTCTGACGCCTGGTTTTTCGGTTTCACCACTAGGCCAAATGGGCTCTATTATGCAACCCCTTGGAATATATAACAATATGTGTGTGTGTGTGTGTGTGTGTTTACTGGGTTCCTTTGGGCTTTGGGGTCAGTGTTGACTCCTGCAGTACTTATTCTACGTACACAGGTTTTACAGTTCATGCATAGCTGGGTATGTTCCTTCCTGGCCAGGAACATCCATTGTCAACTTTTATCCGCCTCTAACAAATGTGGGCGGTCCTTCTTTCATACTGTCAATCTTGATCCAGCAGGTGGTTACGCCCTCTGAGCCGCAGGAGGGAGGCTGGGGTTCTTGAGAGAGAGAGAGAGAGAGAGAGGGAGAGGGACAGAGAAAGAGAGCAGGAGAAGGAGGGAGAAAGGGAGAAAGAGAAAATGAGAGAGAGATAGGGAGGGAGAAAGAGAGAATGAGAAAGAGGGAGGGAGGGAGAAAGAGAAAACGAGAGAGATAGGGAGGGAGAAAGAGAGAATGAGAAAGAGGGAGGGAGGAAGAGAAAACAAGAGAGAGATAGGGAGGGAGAAAGAGAGCAGGAGAAGGAGGGAGAAAGGGAGAAAGAGAAAATGAGAGAGAGATAGGGAGGGAGAAAGAGAGAATGAGAAAGAGGGAGGGAGGGGAGAAAGAGAAAACGAGAGAGATAGGGAGGGAGAAAGAGAGAATGAGAAAGAGGGAGGGAGGAAGAGAAAACAAGAGAGAGATAGGGAGGGAGAAAGAGAGCAGGAGAAGGAGGGAGAAAGGGAGAAAGAGAAAATGAGAGAGAGATAGGGAGGGAGAAAGAGAGAATGAGAAAGAGGGAGAGAGGAGAAAGAGAAAACGAGAGAGATAGGGAGGGAGAAAGAGAGAATGAGAAAGAGGGAGGGAGGAAGAGAAAACAAGAGAGAGAGAGAGGGAGAAAGAGAGAATGAGAAAGAGGGAGGGAGGAAGAGAAAACAAGAGAGAGATAGGGAGGGAGAAAGAGAGAATGAGAAAGAGGGAGGGAGGAAGAGAAAACAAGAGAGATAGGAAGGGAGAAAGAGAGAACAAGAAAGAGGGAGGAAAGAAGAAAGAGAAAACGAGAGAGAGAGATAGGGAGGGAGAAAGAGAGAATGAGAAAGGGAACGAGGGAGAAAGGGAGAGAGAGAGAGAGATAGGGAGGAAGGGAGAAAGAGAGAACGAAAGAGAGAGGGGGAGAGAGAGAGAGAAAGAGCATCCTATAAGAGTGTTAAATAGATTCCACTCCCCCTTCCTTTATTTTATTTTTTTTAATTTCTGAGAAAACCCACCGTTTCGATTCTGAGCCGGGGGGGGGGGGGGGGGGGGGGGCTCAGCCCGCATGAAACTATTCTGCCAGTGGATGTTTTTTGTTTGTTTGTTTGTTTCTTTCTTTCTTTCTTTGTTTTTCCCCCCCCCCCTCCCTCTTTTCTCCCAAATTAAGATTCTGCACGGGCCTTTACAGATGCCGCTAACTTTGGGCAATTATCATTTTGTTTGGGGGGAAAAGTAGTAAAACAGTGTGCGGTAAAAATGTTTAGAGAGGGAGAAGGGATAGATAAATGGGACGGTTTTGCAATGCAAAATGATTTGGGGTGTGTGTATATACATATATATACATATATATATATGTATATATATATATATATATACATACACTAGAATAGTTTGTTATATATATATATATATGTATATACACATATATATGTATGTATGTATATATATATGTATATCGGGGGGGGGGAAGGATTTTTTGGCTGTTGCTTAACTGCTATTGTGAAGCTTAGAACAGATTTCTCTCTCCCCCCCCCCTCATCGCTAATGCCCTAGAAGTATTAATTCACTTTGATATGCTAATTAGAGGGCATTATGCAAGAAATGAGATTAAGTGGCAGCAGGAAACCATTTGCCTGTCACTAAATTGAGAGTGTTACCATCAGGAGGAGCTTTGTATATATCTGCATTTCCACCCCCCCCCCACTCTCTCTCTCTGTCTTCTTCCCCCACCCCGATTTTGCATATAAATAAAAATTGATTGAAAGGTCTAGAGAAGCTTCTGGAACATCCGTGTGTGTGCGCGGCTCCTCTCCTTTCTTTTCCTTCGCCCTCCTCTTTGCCTTTTATGATTATTTAAACTTCATGTTAAAGAGACTTTCCCTGAATATTAATTGATCTAATGGGAGACGGCGGAGGGGAAACCAACCCTCTCCTCGCCCTTTGTGTCCCTCCGGCAGCAGACGGAGGAGAGAAAGAGAGAGGCTGTCCTGCACGTTTTCCCAGCCCCCCCCCTCCCCAACCCCCAGCCCCCCGTTCTTTTCATCCAGAGCGTCCCAGAGCTGGATGAAGATAAAATCAATCAGAATAGAGCTTGAAGGGACCTCGGAGGTCTTCTAGTCCAACCCCCTGCTTAGGCAGGAAACCCAACACCACTTCGGACAAATGGTGATCCAACCTCTTCTTCAAAGCCTCCAGTGATGGAGACTCCCACAACTTCTTGGAGGCAACTGATTGAATCTTCTCACGCTCCTTCGTTCCGGGTTGCTTCTCTCCTCGATTGAGTTTCCATCCGTTGCTTCTTGTCCTGGTGCTTTGGAGAATAATTTGACCCCCCCTCCTCTTCTTTGTGGCAGCCCCTCAAATACTGGTACACTGCTATCATGTCACCCCTCATTCTTCTTTTCTTTAGACTAGCCCAGGGGTCTGCAACCTTAAGCACTCAGAGGGCCATTTGGACCCGTTTCCCACAGAAAAGAAAACAACCGGGAGCCACAAAATCTGGGTGGGCGTGGCCAACTCGACGTCACTCACTTCCACCAGTCATATGATCCCCTAGCTATGCCTACCCAGCTGGTCATTAGGGCAGAGAACTAGTTGTTAAAAAACACCGGGAACCACAAAATCCTTTTGACATATATCTCTCTCCCGTCCCTTCCTCTCCCCCCCTCTCTGTATCTCTGTACGTCTCTCTCTCTCTTCCCCTCTCTCTGTATCTCTCTCTGTCTCTCTCTCTTCCCCTCTCTCTGTATCTCTCTCTGTCTCTCTCTCTTCCCCTCTCTCTGTATCTCTCTATGTCTCTCTCTCTCTTCCCCCTCTCTGTATCTCTCTATGTCTCTCTCTCTTCCCTCTCTCTGTATCTCTCTCTGTCTCTCTCGCTTCCCATCTCTCTGTATCTCTCTATGTCTCTCTCTCTCTTCCCCTCTCTCTGTATCTCTCTATGTCACTCTCTCTTCCCCTCTCTCTGTATCTCTCTATGTCTCTCTCTCTCTTCCCCTCTCTCTGTATCTCTCTCTGTCTCTCTCTCTTCCCCTCTCTCTGTATCTCTCTAGGTCTCGCTTCCCCTCTCTCTCTATCTCTCTATGTCTCTCTCTCTCTTCCCCTCTCTCTGTATCTCTCTATGTCTCTCTCTCTTCCCCTCTCTCTGTATCTCTCTAGGTCTCTCTCTCTTCCCCTCTCTCTGTATCTCTCTAGGTCTCGCTTCCCCTCTCTCTCTATCTCTCTATGTCTCTCTCTCTCTTCCCCTCTCTCTGTATCTCTCTATGTCTCTCTCTCTTCCCCTCTCTCTGTATCTCTCTAGGTCTCTCTCTCTTCCCCTCTCTCTGTATCTGTATCTATCATTCTGTGTCCAGAATGATAGAGGATCTCCTGTTTCAAGCGGGGTTGGACTAGAAGACCTCCAAAGTCCCTTCCAATTCTGTTATTCTGGACCTCGCTTTTTTCCCGCTGAAGGGCTACCAGAGTGAGCGCATGTAGAAATTGCCCAGTTCTGATTAAAGCTCATGTTTTGATCACCACTGTTCTGTCCCCGTCCCACACACGCACCCCCACAAACGGCCTGGAGTTAATAAGCCACACGACAAAATCTTTGAAGATAAAGCTGGTAGCAACCCAGTGGCTAGCTGCCAAATCAGACTACTCACACAAAACAAAGATTAGACTGCAAGCATTCCGATAAATCAGGCAAAGTTTCCGCAATACAAGGATTAGTCCAAATGCAGTCCGACAAGGCAGGCAGAAGTCTAGTAACGCAGAGATCATGGATTATTTATAGTTTTTGCTCGTCACAAACTGAACCGGCCACCACACCCACATTTATACCCTGTGGGGTGTGGTCCAGTGACTCAGCTAATCTCTGGCACGCCTTCCCCTCTGCTGCGCACGCTTCTCCCTGCGCCTCTGCCGAGGATCCAGCCAGCACTTAATCTCCTTCGTCACTGTCCACCTGTGACTGCGGGGACGTGCTTGGCTCTGGGCCTATCTTTTGGCCTTCAGTGTCCTCCGGAGGCATTGCCAGAGAGGAGGGTCCTGGAGAGGGAGGCCTTGCCAACTCCTCCCCCTCACTCTCAGAGTCTGCATCTGTCGATAGCCCAGGCTCAGGCAACGGAGCCACAACAAACACCAACAGTAAGAATTTGAGTGTAAGAAACATGTCCCCCCCCCCCACGAAGGAAAACTACCTAGTCTTTTTCTGGGCCTAACTCAAGAGGTGGGATTTTTAACTTTCCTGAACCAAACGCTCAACACCCCGGAGTGGTTCTCTTTTGATATCGAGCGGATTTCCACGCGAGGAAATTGGTTCGTTTGCGGGCGGATGTGCTGGGCCGTTATTGCTTGTTCGACAAATCCAGCTGTCGAAAGAACTAGGCTTGACATGATATGTTGCAAAGCCATTCCACAGTAGCCATTTTTTTTTTTTCTAAGAAGCCAGATGGGGGAAATAAATTTCAGCACCACGGAGAGCTCCACGGAGAGCAACTTTGCCCCGGGATGTTTTAAGACAAGGGTGTCAAATTCGCGGCGACACGTGACGTGTTGGGACCTTTGTTAAACCGGCCGGGGGGCGGGGCCAGCACGTGACGCATCTGCCCCCCCCTCCCCGGACTGCGAGTTTGACACCCCTGTTTTAGGATGTATCTTTCGAGCAATTTCTTCCTATTTTCTCCAGGAAATAAAACTTTTTGAGATGGGAGTGGGCTTTAGCCGATGGAGTGCCAGCCAGCCTTTCTGAGCGGGATTGTTCTAATGATCATGTGAACGAGAAATCAAGAAACTTCAGGCTTGTATGGTAGACTGGCGAGGCAGAAAAGCCTCCTAGGTGAAGGCAGGAGATAATATCCCCTCTACCCTCCCAAAAAACAAGCCCAAAATTCAGCTTCAGGGAGGCTTTATCCTTACAAGTAAGTCCTTGACTTAAAGCCACTCGTTTAGTGACCGCTCCAAGTTACAACGGCACTGAAAAAAAGGGCCTTATGACTTGTGACCATTGCAGCGTCCCTGCGGTCGCATGATCGAAATGTGGACGCATGGCAACTGGCATGTACTTATGACGGCTGCAGTGTCCCGGGGGCCACGTGATCCTCTTTTGCAACCTTCTGATGAGGAAAGTCAATGGGGGGGGGGGGGAAGCTGGATTCGCTTAACGACCGTCTTATTGATTTTAACAACTGCTGAGATTCACAACTGTGGCAAGGTAATGGGGCAAAATTCTTGCTTGGCAACAGAAATTTTGGCTTTGGTTGTAGTCATATGTTGGCCAAGTACTTAGCTTAAGAGAGACAGACAGAGAGAGATAAAGAGAGAGAGAGAGAGATGAGATATGTTAGATAGATAGATAATTAGAGAGATTGATGATAGATAGATATTAGTGTGATAAATAGATATTAGAGAGATTGATAAGATAGATATTAGTGAGATAGATAGATAGATAGATAGATAGATAGATAGATAGATAGATAGATAGATAGATAGATAGATAGATAGATATTAGAGAGATTGATAAGATAGATATTAGTGATATAGGTAGATGGGATGGATGGATGGATAGATAGATAGATATAAAGAGAGAGATGAGAGAGAGATATTACAGAGATAATTGATATTAGAGAGATTGATTAGATAGATATTAGGGAGATAGATAGGTAGGTAGGTAGGAACAAGACAACAGTTGGACCTTGGAGAATAGATAGATAAATAGATGATAGATAGATAGATAGATAGATAGATAGATAGACAGACAGACAGACAGACAGACAGACAGACAGACAGACAGAGGTTAGATAGATAGATATTAGTGATATATATATAGAGAGAGAGAGGGGGGGGAAGAGAGGGGGAGAGAGAGGGTGGGGGAGAAAGGCACACACACACAAATACCAACACAAACATACACACAGTGTAGTGTACTTCTCTAGGTTTGGGGTACATGCTACGAGTTCAATGCACACAAGGCGAAAAGCTAGCTTTGCACGTCTCGTGCCGGCCCCAATGCGCTTGACTTGAAGTACCTGTCAGGACTTGGGAATCTTTTAATGCAGGTTCTACCCATTTGGCGAGCGCCTCCTTCACCTAATTTAATTTTTTTTAATTCAATTCAGCGCGATGCTTCCATTCTAGTTCCGCCCCATTTGCGCGAAGGGCTTCCGAGTTGACTCTCCAAAGTGACGATGTGCCCCGTAAATTGAATAAAGGATATATATTTCTGGTTATGCTTTCTGGTCCTTGAGTTTAATGACGTCGTCCAATCGGTAGGCACCTCGCCTTCTAGCCCCCCCCCCTCCCGCCCGAGGACCAATCGGCAATAAAAATTATGTTTTAACTTGTAATTGCAGGAAGGGTAAGTCCTTCGCTGCTGCTGCTTCTTTTTTTTTCCTCCTTTTTTCTCAGCTGGGCCAAGGACGATGTTTTGAAACTTGGGGGTTACGAGCGTGAATTCGAGACGTTTTTATTTCTTTTTCATCAGAACAGCTCCAGGTGATGTACAGCCAAGGGCCGGTTATGGAGAAGAAACCTTCTCTTTTTGTTCCCTCCCGTAATTTGATCGTAATTTGGAGCTCAGCTTGCCGTCCTTTGGATGGCCAAGCATAATTAAAAACAAGGATAACAACCCCGTTCAACTCCCTGCAAAATGAACGCTTCTTGCGTTTTGGCTCGAGGGCTGCTAACAACCAGGGGTGAAATCCAGCAGGTCCTGACAGGTTCTGGAGAACTGGTAGCGGAAATTTTGAGTCGTTCGGAGAACTGGAAAATACCACCTTTGGCTGGCCCCAAAACGGGATGGGAATGGAGATTTTGCAATATCCTTCCCCCTGAAATCTGGCTTGTTGACTTTGAGCCAATCACCAGGAGATTGGAAGTTCTAGTCCCGCCTTAGCCATGAAATCTGGCTAGTTGACTTTGAGCCAATCACCAGGAGATTGGAAGTTCTAGTCCCGCCTTAGCCATGAAATCTGGCTAGTTGACTTTGAGCCAATCACCAGGAGACAGTGAGTTCTAGTCCCGTCTTAGCCATGAAATCTGGCTTGTTGACTTTGAGCCAATCACCAGGAGATTGGAAGTTCTAGTCCCGCCTTAGCCATGAAATCTGGCTAGTTGACTTTGAGCCAATCACCAGGAGATTGGAAGTTCTAGTCCTGCCTTAGCCATGAAATCTGGCTAGTTGACTTTGAGCCAATCACCAGGAGACAGTGAGTTCTAGTCCCGTCTTAGCCATGAAATCTGGCTTGTTGACTTTGAGCCAATCACCAGGAGATTGGAAGTTCTAGTCCCGCCTTAGCCATGAAATCTGGCTTGTTGACTTTGAGCCAATCACCAGGAGATTGGAAGTTCTAGTCCCGCCTTAGCCATGAAATCTGGCTTGTTGACTTTGAGCCAATCACCAGGAGACAGTGAGTTCTAGTCCCGTCTTAGCCATGAAATCTGGCTAGTTGACTTTGAGCCAATCACCAGGAGATTGGAAGTTCTAGTCCCGCCTTAGCCATGAAATCTGGCTAGTTGACTTTGAGCCAATCACCAGGAGATTGGAAGTTCTAGTCCTGCCTTAGCCATGAAATCTGGCTAGTTGACTTTGAGCCAATCACCAGGAGACAGTGAGTTCTAGTCTCGCCTTAGCCATGAAATCTGGCTAGTTGACTTTGAGCCAATCACCAGGAGATTGGAAGTTCTAGTCCCATCTTAGGCAGGGAAGCCGGCTGGGTGACTTTGGGCCAATCACCAGGCGACGGTGAGTTCTAGTCCCATCTTAGCCATGAAACCAGCTTGGGGCCGAAAAAGCCAAGCTGAGAGAATCACCCATCGGCTTAGACTCCTCTAACCAGCCTTTGGTTGGGCTATACTTCATCCTAGGTTGGCGAAAGGGGAAATTTGTTTTGAATGAGTTCTCACCGGCTTCCCACTTGTTAGATCCCTGACGTCTTATCAATAGGTTCCTTGGGAAGGTATCGACTGGCTCGTTCTTGACCTTTCGGCTATGCCCGACTCCCAAGAATCGAAGGGCTGCAAGTGAAATGATAGGCTGCATATACATAAATTCTGGGGTGTCAGTGTATTACACGGACTAATTTCAGTTTACTAGGATTTATGGCCAAAGAGTGTTCAATAAAGGAAATTCGTCTTCCTTTCAGAATCTGGAGAGCCTAATAATATTGTAGTGGCCAGGGCTAAGACAATCAATTTTTTTTTTTTTTAAACGGGTTGATTATCATAACAGCAGCTGTTTAATCACCTTAATTGTTAGGTAACTTTTCAATTGTCTGGTAAACATTTTGGGGAAGGAGGAGGCGGGGACGGGGACGGGGGCATATCGACTTGCCTGGGGGCAGAGTGCAGAATTCGAAGTGTCCCCCTCTTTAAAATCGGTATTATTATTTTAGGGTGGGATTTTTTTTTTTTATTGATTTGTAGCAGTGGTGAAATCTAAAATTTGTTACTACCGGTTCTGTGGGCATGGCTTGGCGGGGGGGGGGGGGGGCGGTAATGTGACGGTGGGTGTGGCCAATTTTTTTTTTAACTTTTAAAACCATTTTTTCTACAACCTCTTCGGCGAAGAGGTTGTAAAAAAAAAAAATGCTTTTAAAAGCCTCTGACGATCCAAGCTGAGTTGCCTGATCGGCAGAGGCTTTTTTTTCTTTTAAAAGCCTCTGACGATCCCAGCTGAGTTGCCTGATCAGCAGAGGCTTTTTTTTTCTTTTAAAAGCCTTTGACGATCCCAGCTGAGTTGCCTGATCAGCAGAGGCTTTTTTTTTCTTTTAAAAGCCTCTGACGATCCCAGCTGAGTTGCCTGATCAGCAGAGGCTTTTTTTTTCTTTTAAAAGCCTTTGACGATCCCAGCTGAGCCGTGCGATCATCAGAAGCTTTTTTTTTTTTTACTTTTAAAAGCATTTTTTCGGCCGAAGAAGTGATCCGGTCCAAACCGGGAGCATTTCATCCCTGATTTGTAGCCTGCCTTTATTATTTTTATAAATTACTCAAGGTGGCGAACATATCCAGCGCACCTTTCTATTTTCCCCACAACAGCGATGATCCTGTGGGGTGGGGTGGGCTGAGAGAGAGAGAGGGGGGGGATTGGCCCAAAGTCACCCAGCCAGAATTCGTGCCTAAGGCAGAACTATAACTCGCCATCTCCTGGCGATTGGCTCAAAGTCACTTGGCTGGCTTTCATGGCTAAGACGGGACTCGAACTCATGACCTCCTGCTTCCTAGCCTGGTGTAATAGGCAAACTGAATGTCTATGGAGATTCTCAGTCATCCAGGTCGTGGTTGTCTCAAAGATGCCTTTTCAAAAGGCAGCTGGACTTTTTTTGGGGGGGGGGGGGGGCTTGAAGACGTTTCGCTTCTCATCCGAGAAGCTTCTTCAGTTCTGCAGTCCTCTGGTCATTGGTAGTCTTTCTGAGAGTTGCTGAGGCCACTTGCAAGTTTATCTGTGCACTCTGAATCGGAGTGCAAATGGGCGTGGAACAATTTTGGACATTTGGACACTTTGAACATTGCTGAAAGGACTGTGTTGTAAACAGGAGGTAGGGGGTGTCATATCCTTCCCCCCCCTGGGGATTTGGGGAGGGGTCAAAGAGGCCGTCTACATTAAGATTGAGCAGCCCCTCTCTCAACAACCCTCTCTCTTTTCACTTAGATCCACTGAGTTGTACGTACTATACTGTTGGTCCTTGACAAATTAGATTTCTGCCTTAACATTGAAGATAAGTTACATTTCTGCCTTAATATTTTGTTCTTTCTGTGGTTTTTTCTTTTTCTTTTTTTTTAAAAAAGTTTTTTATTATAAACCCATTAAAACAAGGCACAGACATACAACATTTATATACATTTTTTAAACAGCTCTTTCGAAGTGGTCCTTTCTTACTATTTACACATATTTTAACTTTATCATGTTCCGCATTGATATCTATCCTCCCTTATTTCGTCTACGTTTTACCTTGATCTTTAACATTTTTCTCCCTCTCTCCTTTATTCCTCTTTCTCATTTTTCCTAGTCTCCAACCATTCATACCATCTACACCACACTTTATAATATTCTGTATCCTCAGTTCTTTTGTTAGTTTGTCCATCTCTGCGCACTCTAAAAAATTTTTTAATTAAATCTTCTATGGAACATACTACCATCTCTGATGGATTTGCCCAGTGGCAAAGAAATTCTGGGCCAAAGTCAAAAAGTGGCTAGAGGAGATAACCCAGAAATCAATAAAGGGAGAACCAGAGCCATTCTTACTAGGGATTCCCATAGAAAATTACACAAAGGAAATACAATATTTAACATTACGCATATTAGCAGCAGCCCACGTAGTCTATGCACAAAATTGGAAGAAGGAAAACTGTTCTGTGGGTTTTTCAGTAAGCATCATAGGGTTGAATTTTGGCCAGAAAACTGCTGGAGAATCTCCTTTGCGCTGAACATCTGCAGACAAAACAGAGTTTTGTTTTGTTTTTCGCACGTGAAGAAGAGGCGAGATAACTTAGCTTAGTCTTGTACTTGTCATTTGTAGTGGTGTCACCTGTCTTGACAATTGGCTGTGTTGTCACTGACCTATTTCACTTGTCTCTCCGAGTGTGTGTGTGTGTGTGTGTGTGTGTGTAGCTTTTCGAAGGAGCGAGGGACCTGGGCTTGTCAGCCGTTTGGGGGACTATAGTTCCTATCATCCAAGTTTCAGGCCAGCTGGGGTTGATAGGAAGTGCCGTCTTAACATCTGGAGGGGGAGGATTTGAAAATTCTCTTTTTTTCAACCATGGATGGCCACCAGTTCATTTTCGAATATTAAGATTGGCTTCTGGGTTGAAGCCAGGAGTGAAATCCAGCAGGTTCTGACAGGTTTGGGAGAACCGGTAGCGGAAATTTTGAGTCGTTCGGAGAACCGGCAAATACCACCTCTAGCTGGGCCCTGGAGTGGGGTGGGAATGGAGATTTTGCATTATCCTTCCCCTGGAGTGGGGTGGGAATGGGGATTTTGCAATATCCTTCCCCCAGGAGTGGGGTGGGAATGGGGATTTTGCAATATCCTTCCCCCCAGAAGTGGGGTGGGAATGGGGATTTTGCAATATCCTTCCCCCAGGAGTGGGGAGGGAATGGGGATTTTGCAATATCCTTCCCCCCAGAAGTGGGGTGGGAATGGGGATTTTGCAATATCCTTCTCCCCAGAAGTGGGGTGGGAATGGAGATTTTGCAGTATTCTTCCCTTGCCATGCCCACCAAGCCACACTATGCCCACCAAGCTACGCCCACAGAACCAGTAGTAAAAAAACATTTGAATTCCACCACTGGTTGAAGCAGAGAGATAAACATTTAGAGGGCATCTCTCTTGGCTGGAGGCAAGTTGGTGGACACCTCCGGGCAACAATTTTGCTTGGCAACCACATGGAAATCGCTTGTCGTGGTCTTCTTCTAGGACATGTCCTGGAATACTTTGATGGTCTCCTTGCCTATCTTCCTCGCAACAACATCTGAAGGTTGGGTTAATCTCGACTCCTGCCTCAACGTGCCATTTTCTTGGCAAGGTTTTTGGGAGGTAGTGTGGTGCCCTTCTTAGGGCTGAGAAAGAGGGGCTGGCTCAAAGTTGGCACATCTGTGTTTCCCCAGGGATGGTCCCCAGGCCCTGTCAGAGTTGGACCAGAAACATCCAAATGTTCTGATGCCTTGAAACTAGTTTGCAAACCAAGTTGTTGTTGATATTAAATAAACTCACGCCGAGTCTTCCGTCACTCTGGCTACAACCATGTCTAATATCTTCTCTTCCTCTTCTTCTTCCTCCTCCTCCTCCTCTCCTCCAGGTTGGAGAAGAAGGATAGAGCTGATTTGCTAGGATTTCTTTCATAATAATCTCCTCCTCCTCCTCCTCCTCCTCCTCCTCCTCCTCCTCCTCCTCCTCCTCCTCCTCCTCCTCCTCCTCCTCCTTCTTCTTCTTCTTCCTCCTCCTCCTCCTCCTCCTCGTCCTCTTCCTCCTCTTCCTCCTCTTCCTTCTCCTCCTCAGGACAATTAATCAGTGGAACAACTTGCCTCCAGAAGTTGTGAATGTTCCAACACTGGAAATTTTAAAGAAGATGTTGGATAACCATTTGTCCGAAGTGGTGTAGGATTTCCTGCCTAAACGGGGTTGGACTAGAAGACCTCCAAGGTCCCTTCCAACCCTGTTATTCTATACCACCACCACCTCCTCCTCCTCCTCCTCCTCCTCCTCCTCCTCCTCCTCCTCCTCCTCCTCCTTTGGGTAGAGTAAAATGTCTGGGCAAATGGGTGTTTAAGGGAGAAAAACAGAGACAACGAAAATTGGGTTGGAGATGGATCAAATGAACATCACTTTTGAAGGATGTGAACTCAAGGGGGTCTCTTTAGAAAACCCCTAGGTAAAATCTGTGGTCTCCGCCTAGCTGGAAACCTGCGGAGACTGCCGAATCAGTCAAAGGGTCCTCAGTCCGAACCTGGGCGAAAGGTGGAAATTCAGATAGGGCCTGAGACTTCACTCCTTCTTCTGAATAACTTGAATGGTCCACCAGGAGAGCTCCGTCCTGCTTGTTGCCTGCTTAAAAGTACTATAAACACTTTCCTCCCTGTAAACTCCTCCATGGAACTGACCCCTTCGTAGAGAGAACTCTTGAGACATAGCATTGCTAGTTGCTCTTAACCTCCGGCAAGGGCTTGGCGGAGCTGAGCAGCGAGGATGTGTCTCTTCAGCACTCGGGAACGGGGGACGACGGCGGGGGGGGGGGGGAAATGGGGACTTTGAGCTTTGTAGCGCAGGAAGAATGGCAGAAGGCAAAGCTTTCTGTCCCTGCTTTTTTCCAGGATCTGTACTGGATGAGAACGGAGGAGTTTTCAACGGGAAGAGAAAGAAGCCATAATCGCGCCCCGTCTACATATGCTTCTAATTGTTGATTTGGGGATTTTCTGATGAATATTGCATTGCAAAACAGATGCTGTAGAAGTGGATACAATAAGGAGGGGAAATCTCTCTCCCTCCCTCCCTCTCTCTCTCTCTTTTGGGGTAGGCCGTGCTTGAAGTGTTTTTTTTTTGCGGCCTTCTCATCCGTAGCTGGGAGCGGTTTGTGGGCCGCATCCGTTCGTTCCCGTTCCTCCTTGCTTGCCACCGCGGCGGGTAATTGTTTTTCACACATAAGTTATGCAAATGAGCCTTTATGGCAACTGGCATAACAATTAGCATCCTCCAGCAATATTTTAGCAGGTTAATTGCAAAATTTCTAAATTGTACATCTGACTTGTTAATTAGGCATGACAGAGGTGGTAAAACAGTTATCTTCAGGCGGGTGTCAGCCAGGGGCTGTTTCAAATGCAAAAAAGCGGACGATTGATTAGATCGGAGGGGTTCAGACATGCTCCACGTCTGCCGTCGGAAAACCTACCGCGGCAAAGTCGCCGAGGCGCGCACAGACCGCAGGTTTAGCAACATCTTCTCGCTTGGACGATGCTAAGTTTTGAGTCTTTTTCCCAATGCCTTTTAAAAACGACCATTTTCGTTTTCCCTAAAGGAAGGAGATCGGTTGTGTGCTGGGGAGGGGGGAACGCCAGTTGAAGAATTCAAGGAACCTAATTTGATTTCAGGAGGAGGAATCATGGCACACCGATCCCAACTATTCCAACCCAACATTTCCGAAGAAGCAAGCCAGCCACACTTGTTTCTGGCAAACTCAGGTGACCTCCTTGTTAAACGGCCTTAGGGATTTTTCACACCCGTCCCCACCAATCGGTGGGGCTCCTGTACGTGTTGCCATGTGACTCTGCCGGCTCAGTTTTTTTTTTTTTTTTAAATTTCCTGGAGGAAATCTGTTCGGGAGAGGCCGGTGAACCTAGTCAGTCCAGAAGGAGATCATCTCCTGAGGTTGGGTGAGGAAGAGAAAGAGGGCAAGACTGGGCAGCAGTCTCCTTCTGGGTCCTCCACCCACTTGATCAACGATGGCTTCCTGTAGCTTTAGGGAAGTCGATCAGATATCGTACGGCATCGATGATACTTTGCCAGCACCAAGAATATGCGTCAAATTAAGCTGGTGTGAAATTGGGTGCTCCTTTTAACACATACCTTGGATAATGCCGGGTAGCTCTTAATGCTGAAATCTTAAAATCAGTCTTTCTTTCTTTCTTTCTTTCTTTCTTTCTTTCTTTCTTTCTTTCTTTCTTTCTTTCTTTCTTTCTTTCTTTCTTTCTTTCTTTCTTTCTTTCCTTCTTTCTTTCTTTCTTTCTTTCTTTCTTTCCTTCCTTCCTTCCTTTTTCTTTCTTTCTTTCTCTCTCTTTTTCTTTCTTTTTCTTTTTCTTTTTCTCTTTCTCTTTCTCTTTCTCTTTCTCTTTCTTTCTTTCTTTCTTTCCTTCCTTCCTCTTTCTTTCTTTCTTTCCTTCCTTCCTTCCTTCCTTCCTTCCTTCCTTCCTTCCTTCCTTCCTTCCTTCCTTCCTTCCTTCCTTCCTTTTTCTTTCTTTCTTTCTCTCTCTTTTTCTTTCTTTTTCTTTTTCTCTTTCTCTTTCTTTCTCTCTTTCTTTCTTTCCCTTTCTCTTTCTCTTCTTTTTCTCTTTTTCTTTCCCCCCACTCTCTTTCTTTCTTTTTCTTTTTCTCTTTCTATCTTTCTCTCTCTCCCTTCCTTCCTTCCTTCTTTCCCTCCCTCCCTCCCTTCCCTTTCCTTTCCTTCCTTCCTTCCCATTCGTATCTCCCTTTTCCTTCCTTCCTTCCTTCCTTCTTCCCTCCCTCCCTCCCTCCCTCCCCCCTTTCTCTTTTCTCTCTCTCTCTCTCATCCTTTCTGCATTTCTCCTCCTTCCTTGCTACTTAAAAAGTAGACACAGTTGCGTACTTGACTGTCTTAATATTTTATTTTTTCCCTCTCGTCCTCTTTATGACGTGTTTACCCAGGAAAGTGCCATTTGTGATAGGTTGTCATCATTAATTTTGTCACGGGGATAATACCCTCATCTGCCCACTGGCATTTTAAAAATTTTTTATCATCTTTATTTTTTTTTAGACATACAAAATTAGCAGCATCCCCCCCCCCCCCGAAGCTCTTATGATGTGTGGTATACAAATGTTGCTGGATATTTACCTTTAATGAAAGGCCGCATAAATATCTCAGCCTCAATAAATTATGCATCTGTGCTTGAGTGTTGGGAGAGGCAGCTAATAAATAGTTCCCGCTAAAGAATTCTTCACTTCTTCCCCTCCTGTTTCTCTTTTCTGAACAAGGCTCTAATCCTACAATATATATGAATGTAACAGTCTGACATTGGGCCCCGTCAATCATCATCATCATCATCATGTAATAATAAATGGCAAAAGTCAGATTTCTTTGGAACAGCTTACCATCCTGCAACCAGACCTTAAAACGCCATCAAAACATCAGCTCCTGCATATCGCAGGTTCTTGGGAAGGACTCGTAGGTGAACAAAAAAAAAATGCTAAACTCGCTCTAAACATCTGGCTGGCTGTGCGACGAACCGTCATAACAATACTTATGGACACTGTGGCATTGACAAAATCCCCATCGGTCAATTGCAAAAAGGCAGCTTGGCTTGCAACAGCTTACATCCCGCAACGAGAACTCGCATATCTTTAAACAGCAACATCTGCCCATCTCAGGTGTTTTTGGAAGGAACTCCATAGGTGGATAAAGCTGCCAAATCCAGCCCGAACGTCTCGCTGACTGTTCCCACCCCCTAAAATACTAATGTATATAACCCACAGCGCTGTTAAATGCTACTCTAGCCTCCTCTCCCTTCTATTTTGGCTGGGAATATTCTGCCTCCGGTAGAAAGCCAGGGGTAGACATCCAGATTCTCTCCGCTCAGCTGCCATCCATCCTGCTGGATTTTTGCAGGAAGGCGAGAACAGAGGAGTTCGAGGGGAAAAAAAAAAAAGAATGATGTCGCGAAGGTGTCACAGCAGGAGAGGCCTCTCCTCCTTATCCCTCCCTTCGCTTTTCTTTTCGCCGTTCTTCGTGCCAACCCTTTTCATCCGAGGACGCAAATGTAATTCCTCCTCTCTCTGTTTTTTTTTTTAATATCCACGTCTCTAACACGAAAAGCAACAGCTTCCCCTCCGGGTCTTTTATCTGGCTTAAGAGAATAAGAAACTCCTTAATAAGCACGGTGAAAAGGGAACCTGAATGTTTTCTTCTCCACGGGAGGGTCTCTCCCCATCTTTCCCCCCTCCTCCTCCTCCTCTTTTTCTTAGCCTGCTAATAAGTAAATATCTGCTATTGTTTAACCGTGAGTTCTGGCCATGCAGAAAGACGGTGTTTTCTAGGTAATCATGGGGAAGGGGGGGGAAGGGTCTTTATAGATCCCTTCCCCCATGTCGTTAGCCGCAAATTTCTTGAGGCTTTCCCCCCCCCTCCCCTCTGGGAGAAAGGAGAGTGGAATTTGATGTGTGGAAAGGCTGAGTGGGCAGGCAATTTTCCAGCAAGGACCTGGGTGGGTGGGTCGATGAGGTGCCTGCCTCCCTTGAGAAACGTCTGCTGATGGGTATCTACAGTCGTATGTCAGCATTCTGATGCTGCCATAAAAAGGAGGAGACGAGGCTTGACTTTTCACCTACTTATTTTCTCTGTAGATAATATCCCCTAGGAGATGGGATGGGAGGGGGGAACATTCCTGTGGGGTGAGGTCAGAAGCTGGGGGAGACTGACTTGGAAGATGGCCAATGAGAAGATGAGAATTGGGGAACGGAAAGGGAAGGGTTTGGGGGTCAGAGGGTTAGTATCGGCTACGACGAAGTCGGGGCCAGATCTGTCGTACTCAATAAATGGAATATTTCAGCAAAGATTAATTGTTTGGCAGTGCAATTTAGTTGAGATGACATCGAAACCTGACATCGTACCTGTTTTGGGCGCTCTAGTTGGCTCCAAAGAAGAGGACCTGGAATTTAGGGAAGATTGATATTTTCGGAAAGTGGCGGCATGGACCGAACCCTCTTTTCGTTGCATCATTTTTTTTAAAAAAAATCTAAAGCAACTGGCCCTGTTTAAGGATAACTTATTGAAGATGCCCCCTTGCAGAGAAATGCCGCTATTTCAAGGATTACAGCAGCCTGGGAGTTAACAGCAACTGCTCTGCCTTTATCTGGAGAGTATTTCTCATCCCCTTTAAAAAAAAGAGAGAGAAAATGACAGATCACATCTAAAGTGGCCCATAAAGGAGAATATTTGTAGCTCGGAGGGGTTGAAATGAAGGGATCAGAACTTGGTTGTTTTCTTGCAAGATGGGTTCACGACCCCAAAAAAATAGTTTGGCTCCATGAAACGATCCGAAGAATCGTTTTCCCCCCGAGAAGTTATTTTGTTTTCTGCAAGAAAAGAAAACCAAGCTCACGTCCAGACGGACAAAATGAATCTGGGTTTTGCAAGGATTCGGAGAATTTCAAGAGAAGGCAACACCTCTGAAGAGTTTTAACCCTTGCGAGGGATCGTTGTTACCAGGGTGTGAAAATTTGCCAGGCTCCCAAATATCTCTCTCGTCAGGGGCTCGTCAATTCTATAGAGCCGCGTTTCCAAAAAATAAACAGAGCTACCCCTCAAACCCTTCTCTGGTTTCCTTGACATTCAGATGGGGAAGCAAGCAATCTATTTATTTATTTATTGGTTGGTTAGTTGGAGCTGCATTTTGCTCATTGCTTTTTTCGGCTGCAATTCTTGACACTTTGAGTTATATTTTTTCCCCCCTTTAAGAGAATATTTACTTAGTTAGTATTCACTTAATTAGAACTGACTGTTTAATGTTTTATTTTGGGGAGGGTATTTATGGCATTTCCCGGGCCATATTTGCATTCCAGAAATTAAGTCACCCCCGCCATTATTCCGCTCGCCTTTCATACATTAGAATGATGAATGGAAAGCAGAAATGGGGGAAAGACTGCAATGCAATGAAAATTTAATCAGCGTCTTCTGCTGCTTTAATAAGGCAAATAATTCTTATTGGCCATTGCGTTAAGGCTTCTAATATTTAATTCATAACAAACCTCGCGTTATTTTGCAGCCGCATCGACAGGTCCACTTTGCTGCCTGCCAAAAGGCAACCATAAAAACTTAAAAGCAGATGTAAACGTCTGAAACAAGGAGAATGATTAGACCTAAGCGGTCTTGGGGAGGGGAGGGGGGAGGGGAGAAAAAAAAAAAAAGAAAGGAAAGGGAAAAAGAATCGCAAAGGGAAAAAAAAATAGCTTTGCAGAAGAGTTTGACGATTTTTTTTTTGGCTTGCTGTTTAGTAACGGGCAAACAATATTAAACTTCAGAGACTTCAGAGTTTTTGGGTTTTTTTTTTGAGGATTCGGAATGGCTCCCCTGGACTTAATCATGGCTTGGCCTGCGTAACTCCCTGAAAAGGACGTGGCAAAATGGCTTAAGAATTCAGCTGGTTTGCCAGCTTGTCAGTATTGCGCATTTAATACACAGATAAAACACGTGCGTGTTAAAAGGCAGGTAGGCCCTCTTGAAGGAGAGAGGGAGCAGCTCAAAAATGATACTTCTTTTTTTGTTTGTTTGTTTTCTGGTGCCGCAGTGATGACGTTACCTAGTTGGGTAATGAAACGTCTGCAAGAAAACAAGGAAGCTCAGAGAGGAACAAGGACCCCCCCAGTCCTCCTCCTCCACAAACCCCACTCCGTTATAGTGCTGATGACAGTAGAAAGGAATGTTTTGTAGCTCAGGATTGAACGATGGTGCTGATGATGGTACTTAGTTTGGTAATGAAACGTCTGCGAGAACACCACCAAGCTCGGAGAGTTCAGGGATCCCACCGTTGTCTTCCTCCTCCTCCTCCTCTCCACAAACCCCACTCCGTTCGAGCACTGATGACGTAACCTAGCTGGCTCATGAAACATCTCCAAGAAAACCACCCAGCTCAGAGAGCACCAAGGATCCCACTGTTAAACCCTGACAGGGGTGAGCGCATGTGCGCACGGCCTTCCGCGCATGTGCAGAGCGTCAAAAACGGCACGTGATGACATCCGGGCCGGTGGGTGAATACAAATATTCTCAGAACAGTTGGATCCCATTTGACGGGGAATCCTTGGGCAACCTCCTATCCTCCTCTTCCAAAGCCCCCATCTCTCTCATTCCTTCCAATCTCCAGTAATTAGCTAGGTTGTAATGTGTTGTGAGCTTCCAAAGGTTGTCGGCAGCAATGCCAGGGTGAACGCCAAGGCTCCAGAAAGTGGCATCATGCCAAGGATAAATGTGCTCTCGTTACATCAAATGTATTTATTTATTTGTTTGTTTTTTGGTTTTTTTTTTTGCTTGCTTGCTTGTTCTGTTTTCTTTTTGGAGCCACTTAATTGGTGTCAGCACATACACACACCCTCCCCCAGAGACCCGGGGTTTCTAACACGGAGATCGGCACCCATCGCCCTGCTTCTGTTCAGCGTCGGCGGAAGCCGCAGTTGAATGTAGACCAAATGCCATCGCAACAATGCCAGCCGGTGTTTCAGATGACAGAAATTAATACGCACTCACTCGTAGAATGCGGTGATTAATGACCGCCCCGTGCGAGAAGCGATTCCTGCCTTAAACTCCTCTTTGACGGGGTGTGTGTCTCTCTCTCTCTCTGTGTGTTTTGAAAAGCAAAGCGATGGGTTTCCTTCTCCCCCAAAAGCAGAGGTTATCCAAAGTACATTACTGCCATGTGTTCTGCGCCTGGTTTTTATTTTTGTGAATATTGTGATAAGCAAGCATTAGGTGAGGCTCTTCCCCCACATTCCCCCCCCTGGTTAGAAAAGCTTAAGGCCTTTGGGAGGTATTGCAAAGCTTGTCAAACCAAGTTTCCTTTCTTTCTTTCTTTCTTTCTTTCTTTCTTTCTTTCTTTCTTTCTTTCTTTCTTTCTTTCTTTCTTTCTTTCTTTCTTTCTTTCCTTCCTTCCTTCCTTCCTTCCTTCCTTCCTTCCTTCCTTCCTTCCTTCCTTCCTTCCTTCCTTCCTTCCTTCCTTCCTTCCTTCCTTCCTAAACTGGACTAAAAAGGGATGCAGTGACTCAGTGGCTAAGACGCTGAGCTTGTCGATCGAAAGATTGGCAGTTCAGCAGTTTGAATCCCTAGTGCCGTGGAACGCGGTGAGCTCCCGTTCCTTGTCCCAGCTTCTACCCACCTAGCAGTTCGTAAAAAATGCAAGTAGAAAAATAGGGACCACCTTTGGTGGGAAGGGAACAGCGTTCCGTGCGCCTTTGGCGTTGAGTCATGCCGGCCACATGACCACGGACACGTCTTCGGACAGCGCTGGCTCTTCGGCTTTGAAAACGGAGATGACCACCGCCCTCTAGAGTCGGGAACGACTAGCACATATGTGCGAGGGGAACCTTTTTCCTCCTCGATGCTCCGACACTCCACTCATTGGGACTTCTTTCACTCTCATTAAACCGACTGAGTGAAAAGACTGAGTGGAGTGTCGGATTATCGAGGACAAAATGGACGTTCAGGTAAGACAACGTCCCTTTACCTTTACTATAGCCGAAAATGAGTCTGGCGTTTTCCTTCATGAATGTTGATGATGGCTTTGTTGTCATCTGTTGTATGGAAATCCGTTTTTCTCGAGGTTGCTTTGAGAGGGGATGGAAAAAGTTTAGGGGGTCACAAATCCGCCTCCCTTATCTGGGAGATTTTCTTTCAGATTTTAACAAGCCCATTGAAGCAGCTTTTGTCCAGGATCTTTGGATAAAGGAGAAGAATATTTGTTGCTCAGGGTTGAAATGAGGGGGCCTTGGTACTGATGATGTTACATAGTTTGGTAATGAAATGTCTGTGAGAAAACCACCAAGCTGAGCTCTCTGAGCTTGGCGGTTACCTTGCAGACGTTTCATTACCCAGTTAGGTAACATCATCAGTGCTAGCGGGTGTGACTTGCTCCCTGTTAATATACAGTAAGTTCTGAGCTCGATTGGTTTTCTTGCATTTCATTACCCAACTAGGGAACATCACCTGTGTTGGTGGGTGTGACTTGCTTCCTGTTTATATACAGTAGCTCTGAGCTTGGTTGGTTTTCTTGAAGACGTTTCATGACCCAACTAGGTAACATCATCAGTGCTAGTAGTGTGACTTGCTCCCTGTTAATATACAGTAGCTCTGAGCTTGGTTGTTTGAATAGTAGACATTTCATTATCCAGCTAAGTAACACGATCAGTGCTGCTAGTGTGACTTGCTCCCTGTTTATGTATTGTAGCTCTGAACTGAGTTATTTTCTTGCAAGCTGGTTCCTGACCCAAACGGGTAAGCACCAGCGCCAGCACTGATGACGTGACCTAGTTGGGTCATAAAACGTCTGCAAGAAAAAACAAGCAAGCTCAGAGAGCACCAAAGGACCCCGATCGTCTTCCGAGTTTGAAATTGCAACGTTGACCTGCCGCGATCAGGCTTTCTTCGGCTGAAGCCTACGTCAACCCAGATTTCGAAACCACTGTTTTGCATTCCAAAGTGCATTTCCATCGAAGCCGCTCTGCAATGCCTTTCTGGCGAGTGATGTATTATTTAGCTCCCTTTTTATTTTCAAGGATTCCTTCAAAGAGACGGGGGGGGGGGTCCGAATGCGCCGTGCATTTCAATGCTTTTTAAACAGGCCAAGGTGGATTTAACCGGAGATCTCTACAAGGCCAGGCTGAACCCTTTACTTATTCATTCACGGCGGGTTGTCTGGGTCTGCACCAAAGAGATCAGGCAATTCTGGGACCAATTAAAAACACAACCAAACCCCAACAACAGTCCGATCCAGTCTTTTGATTCAGAAAAATCGCATGAATTTTGTGTCGACGTTGACAAAGAGTCAAAAGCAATTTGTAAGGTGTTCTGTCCCCGTCCCACACACTCACACGCCAACAGACGTCCAAGAGTTAAAAACCAAACCAGCCGACAATATCCTTTTCCTTAGGATAACGGAACTTGGCAGCAACCTAGTGGCTGCCTGCCAAGAGTTTATTACTCACGAAGGGAAGAGATAACTTCTCTCCACTTCTGGTACATCAAAATAAAATGTTCAATAATTACAGAGTAAATCAAGTCCAAATATAATCCAGCAAAGCCTATAGCAAAAGTCCGGCAATGCAGAATGCCGTGGAAGCTTTCAGCTTTGTTCGTCACAAAGTTTGACTGGCCACCACGCTTCCTTTTATACCCTGTGGGGTGTGGTCCAGTGACTCAGCCTAATCTCTGGCACGCCTTTTCTTCTGTTGCGCGCGCTTATCTCTGCGACGCTGTCGAGGATCCAGCCAAGACTCATTACTCTCATCACTGTCCACCTATGGCTGCGTGGACGTGCTTGGCCCCGGCCCTATCTCTTGTCCTTCGGCGGACACTGAAGGCATGGCCAAAGAAGAGGGTCCTGGAGAGGGAGGCCTTGCCAACTCCTCCCCTTCACTCTCGGAGTCCTCTCCTGCCGATGACACAGGCTCAGGTAACGGAGCCACAACATAAGGTTGCAAGCATAGATGATTTATTCAAGTCCATACCCAGGTATCTGGTGAACTAAAATTCAATACTAAATTGGCACCAGAATTCAGGTAAGGTTGCCTGTGACTGTTGGTGGGAACGTATTGACTCTAAGCTGTTGTCTTGCTTAACTCCGCCCCTCCCAGCTCTGCCTTCCCTTCTCCTATATCTGGCATCCGTTTGATCAAAATGCACAGCGTGTGGGGTCTGCCAGGCTTCTTAACTGGGTCCAAATTTTTGTAGACTTGATTGGGAAATGGGAGTCCAGCTGATCGGAAAGGCGATTTTCACATCCCTTTGTTGTTGGATTTCTTGCGCTCGCAAAGAGCAGGAAGATGGAGGAGGAATCGAATAACAAGAAGGGACCTTGGAGGTCTTCTGGTCTAACCCCCTGCTTAGGCAGGAAATCCTACGCCACTTCAGACAGTTTATATCCTACGCCACTCTCAGTTTATATTTCCCTGTCAGTGTTGGTGTGAATGGTCTTGGAGTTCTTTGGTTGGGCTGTTTACTGTTAGCTTGCTGGGCAGTTCCTTGACTGGGGTATTGTCTTCTAGTTGATTGTTGGTCTGGTGTTAATTTTGGTGTTAATCTTTGTTCATCTGGGTGTTGATTGCTAGTGAGGCTCAGGTGTTTTAGTCTTTTTGCTCCCTTTTTTGGCTTCTTGAATGTCTCTTTTGCACAGTATGTAGATGTTATTTATGTCTATGTGTCTGTTAATGGCCAATTTGCCGAAGCAACAATGACTAAAGCAAGGAAAGCCATGGGGTAGGGGAAAGGGTTTTTGGAAGCGCCAAAAATGAATGTAATTCACCCCCAAAGTCAATTTTAACTTGACAAGTGAAGGAAGTATACCTGCAAAAGCTTGAAAACAGTATTACCAGGTTAACAGTATTATTATGAGCCATGGTGGTGCAGTGGTTAGAGCGCAGTACTGCAGGCTACTTCGGCTGACTGCCTGCAATTTGGCAGTTCGAATCTCACCAGGCTCAAGGTTGACTCAGCCTTCCATCCTTCCGAGGTGGGTAAAAATGAGGACCCAGATTGTTGGAGGGCAAGAGGCTGACTCTGTAAACCGCTTAGAGAGGGCTGTGAAAGCACTGTGAAGCGGTATATAAGTCTAAGTGCTATTGCTATTACTGACCTCGGAATATTGATGAAGGGAGAAATATGATAACGTGGTGGTGTTGAAATTATGGGTCAGCCATGAATATTCTTTCATGGAAGGTAATGAAAAGGTACCGATCAGTGGTGGTTCGGCCCGGTTCGGCTGAGCCGGTAGTGGTGACGATGTGACATCACTGAACCGGTTCTCTTTGACTGGGAGCTGCCCCCACCCCCACTTTAGTCCTACCTTTATTTCTTGTTTTTTAGCCCAGCTTGCACCTCGGCTGGCCTAGAAACCTAACACGCTTGCGCGGCGATTTGGGATTTGGTATTTGCCCAACCAGGAGTCAACTCTGACTCTCGAAAGCAATGAATAAGTAACCGTCTAGGGCCATGACAGCGAACCTATGGCACGGGTGCCAGAGGTGGAACACAGAGTCCTCTCTGTGGGCATTCACGCCGTTGGCAGTTGCGCTTCTGGTTTCCAGTGCATGCCAGCCAGCTGATCTTCGCGCGTACTGGAGCCCGGGAAACCTGAAGGACAGGAGGCCAGCACTTGTATGCTCACCGTCTCTGAGTTTCCAGAGCTCCGGCATGTGTGAAGACCATCTGGCCGACGCACATGGGCACGCCGGAAACCTGAAGATCAGGCGGCCAGCGTGCGCATGTGCACCAACCAGCTGGTTTTTGGGCTTCCGGGGCACCAGCTCGTGTGAAGACAAGCTGGCTGGCGTGCACCAGCCAGTTGGTCTCCAAGTTTGCGGGCTCCGGCACACGTGCACATACACAGATGCGTTCCGGTTTGGGCATTTGGTGCCGAAAAAGTTCACCATCACTGGTCTAGGGTAAACCTAGGCATTGTACTTCATAACCCACGGTTTTGAGTTAAAGTTGTGGTTAAGAATCCAACACAATAATGGTTTATTCCACGGTCTCTCAACTTTTAGGCAACTTTTAAGACGTGTGGACTTCCAGAATTCACACACGTCTTAAAAGCTGAAAGAGAAACCCCAGTTTATTCAATAAACCAGACCTGAGCAAGGTACGATTTGATGGCCAATGTGGCTCGTCCTAAGAAACCAGGATAGAAATAGGGAAAAATAAAACCCACAAACGGAATGAAATAAATCTCCCAATGTGGGCAATTCTGGACAGTGTTCACAACTTCGGATTCTTTAAAGTGGAGAAATGGGTGAGAAAGTAGGGGGGGGGTGTTTTCCCCCTCACTCAGGAAGAGAGAGAGAGAGAGAGAGGAAAAAAATGCATTGTGCCAACAAGCAACGCCGTCGGATGGAACATTTTCATAAACCATCATCAGTTAGGCGGCCGCCGCTCCGCAAATCAGAAATGATATCTTCAGGCACTGCTGTCAACTGTTATTCAAATAATACCAGCTCACATTTGAATAACAGCAGACATTTTGAATTAATTAATCAGACGAGATAGTTGAGGCCTGTTCTCATTAGTCTCTGGGCCCCGACATGGCAAGATATATGCGTCGGTGATGATACACTTGTCTTTAATCGTGATTTATGAAGATTTAGGATTCTGTGTGATTTGTCAAAAGGGAGGCGAAAGAAACTGGAGTGCATATTTCATTACCTAATCTGAGATTGATTTCCCGATGCTGGGAAATATAACCCCATTGTTAAGATGGGGTGGGGAAGGAGGAAGGAAGGCAAAGCATTCTGGGATATTCCTGGCTTATCTCCACGACTGTCAAAACGTTGCTACGGAGCGGTGGTTTAATTATGGGCAAATACTTCATTCTGTGTCATGCAAGGGAAGAGGGACCAGGGAAAGGAATAAACGAAAAGCAAACCGAGGAAGCTTCTTGGATGAGAAGCGAAATGTTTTCAAGGGGGAAAAAAAAAATCCAAGAAAGTCCAGAAAAGCAATTTTGGGGACTGGATCTCCATAGACAAATGAAAGCAAAGCTTTCTCACCTCCTTCCCCCACGGTTACCAGGCCTCCAAACCAAGCTTAAGGCAGTTTGGGAAAATATATTTGGATCCACTTCATCGATGGAACCGAAGGGATGAATCTGGTGGGTTGGGTTGGCTTTTCTGAATTGATTCATCGGCGGTCAGGAGCAAATAACCAGGAGCATCCTCAAAGCGCAGAAGGCTTTATTACTATTTATACACAAGAATGTAGTCCACTAACAATCGAAGCTAAATTGGTGCTAGATAAGGCTCGATGGAATTCACATAGAGCTGGCTGGACTTGAGTCTCTTTGGCGGCGCAACGATTCCAAACTAATGGCACGTTTCACTCCGCCTTCCAGCTCAGCCTGTTTTTTTTTTGTTTGTTTGTTTGTTTTTGTGGGCTGGCTCAAATTGCTGACGTTCAGTCTAACCTTCGAAACGGACTTCCTGTTTTGGACACGCTCTTGAATTTGGGGGTGCAGTGTCTTGCCGCAGCTGTTAAAGGGAACCCCCTGCTAAAGTCAGTAACACGGTGGCTAAGTAAATCTGGCTTCCCCATCGACTTGGCTTGTCAGAAGGCCGCAAAAAAGGCGACTCTGCGACGGTCATAAATGTGAGTCCGTTGCCAAGTGTCTGAATTTTGATCACGGGGATGCTACAATGGCCCTAAAAACCAGTCATACGTCCCTTTTTTCAGTGCCGTTGTTAACTTCGGTCACTAAACGAATTGTTACAAGTCGAGGATTACCTGCAGATCTCTATGTTTTGTGACCACTGAGCCCACTCACGCTTTCCACCAATGTTCTTGTTTTTCTTTTTCCTTTCCTTTTGTTTTTTTTTCCTTCTCCTTTTTAAGTGCACCCTTGGTCTCCTATCAGTAGCTCGAGAGACGCTGGACTAAGACCTTCCAGGGTGGCTTGTCCCTCGAAACGGGAGTCATTTTATCCCTGCGAGTTTCTAAATAGCTCTCCGTGTCCCTTTCCGTGGCCTCCTGTTCATAATAGCCTGTTTCCAGTGTGCATACGTGGCCCTTCCTTTCATTCCAGGGCGCAGAGTGCACCGCCGTTTAAAGGCAGACATATTACCGTATATTAAGTGAGTGTGTTAATCTATGATTAGGAGCGAGACTCATAACAAACAGTGGTTAGCCAGGGAAAGGGAAAAGGACAGAGTTCACTAGGAAACACTCCGACAGGCTAGTAATTACACAGACAGCTTGTCGTCAAGAAAACCACTCCAATCTGGGATTATGAACCTGTGCCGAAGGTTTGACGCCTGAAATGGAGATGCGAGGTGTCTTTTTCTCAATCCTGCGGTCTGCAGCCAGTCCTCTGCTTCAGAAGACAACATGGATGAGGGGAAGTAGAGGGAAAGAGGGAGGGGAAAAAAAAGACGGTCGAAGAGAAAGAATATTCGTAGTTCAGGGTCGAACTGCGAGGTCTTGGATGATGTTACCTGGTTGGGTAATAAAACGTCCGTAAGGAAACAACAGAGCTCAGAGAGCACCAAGGACCCTACAGTCCTCCTCCTCCCTTCTGAAAACCCCACTCCCTTCTAACACTGATGATAGTAACAGTAACAGTAACAGAGTTGGAAGGGACCTTGGAGGTCATCTAGTCCAACCCCCTTCAAACCGTCGAAACGGACAACCTTTCTGATCGACAAGCTCAGTGTCTTGAGCCACTGAGCCACCTAGTCAGGTAGTCGTAGTTCAGGGTTTAACTGTGGGGGTCTTGGATGATGTTACTTGGATGATGGTGTGGCTTGGTGGGCGTGGCTTGGTGTGGTTGGGGAAGGATACTGCAGAATCCCCATTCCCATCCCACTCCAGGGGAAGGATACTGCAAAATCCACATTCCCACCCCACTCCACGGGAAGGATACTGCAAAATCCACATTCCCACCCCACTCCAGGGGAAGGATATTGCAAAATCCACATTCCCACCCCACTCCATGGGAAGGATACTGCAAAATCCACATTCCCACTCCACTCTAGGACCAGCCAGAGGTGGTATTTGCTGGTTCTCCGAACTATTCAAAATTTCCGCTACCTGTTCTCCAGAACCTGTCAGAACCTGCTGGATTTCACCCCTGCCCTTGGGGATGCTGCAATGGCCGTAAAGTATGAAAAACGGTCGTACGTCACTTTTTCCCAGTGCTGTTGTAACTTCGGTCACTTAAAGAATGGTGGTTAAGCTCTCTGTATTCCAGATAAACCACTCTTCTCTATCCTGTTAAATGCCTTACTGTCCAAGGTCCTGAACCTGCCCTTTCTCAATTGCTCATCGCTTCATCGTTGTCAATCACTTGCCAAAACTCTCGATGATGGAATCTTTGTTCACGGCTTTCTTTTCGGTCGTTGTGATCATTTGTGTTTTACTTCCTCTTGTGGGAAAGACATTGTTTGTTTGTTTGTTTTTTCTGTTTTTTTCTAAAAGGAATTTGAAAGTGCCTGGCTTCTTTCCAGAGGCCAGTTCTCACTCATTAGCTATATATATATATATATATATATATATATATAAAATATTATAGAAAAACCTCTTTTGGCGAAGGCCACAGAAAATGGGTGTCTGTGCGTTGAAAGCCTAGCACCTTGGGAAACCTAGGCGCCATTTTCTAAAATTTAAGCCGCAGATTAAAGTTAATGGAGAGGAAAGGGCTCAGCCCACAAATTTCAGTGTATGTTCCAGAGTCTGGGCTGGATATTAATAGAGATTACAAAGAGGGCAACAATTTTGCGCTCTCGTAGGCGGGGATTTTTTTTATTCCCTCTCTGAATTCCTTAGAAAATCAATCCTTCTTCTTCTTCTTCTTCTTCTTCTTCTTCTTCTTCTTCTTCTTCTTCTTCTTCTTCTTCTTCTTCTTCTTCTTCTTCTTCTTCTTCTTCCTCTTCCTCTTCCTCTTCCTCTTCCTCTTCCTCTTCCTCCTCCTCCTCCTCCTCCTCTTCTTCCTCTTCCTCTTCCTCTTCCTCTCCTCCTCCTCCTCCTCCCCCTTCTCCTCCTCTCCCTCCTCCTCTTCTTTCTTCTAGGGGTTGGACTAGAAGACCTTTAAGGTCCCTTCCAACCCTATCAGATTCTGATTCTGATTCTGATTCTGATTCTATTCTATTCTATTCTATTCTATTCTATTCTATTCTATTCTATTCTATTCTATTCTATTCTATTCTATTCTATTCTATTCATAAATCATATTCTATTCTATTCATATTCTATTCTATTCATGTTATATTCTATTCTATTCATAAATCATATTCTATTCTATTCATGTCATATTTTATTCATAATTCATATTCTATTCTATTCATAAATCATATTCTATTCTATTCATATTCATATTCTATTCATGTCATATTCTATGCATAATTCATATTCTATTCTATTCTATTTATGTCATAACTCATATTATATTCATAATTTATATTCTATTCTATTCATAAGTTATTCTCTTCTACTCTATTCTACTCTACTTCATTTCTATTCTATTCTATTCTATTCTATTCTATTCTATTCTATTCTATTCTATTCTATTCTATTCTATTCTATTCTATTCTTTACTCTATATTCTATTCTATTCTATTCTTTACTCTATATTCTATTCTATTCTATTCTATTCCATTCCATTCCATTCCATTCCATTCCATTCCATTCCATTCCATTCCATTCTGCATTCTATTCTATTCTATTCATCTCAAACAAGCTATTCTTCAAAGCACCCGAGGGCAGAACAAGAAATAACAGGTGGAAGATCATTAAAAGGAGATTCAGTCTAGAACTGAGGAGAAATTGCCTGACAGTGAGAGCCAGCCATTAATCTTGGCTCCAAGAGTTCTGGGTGCTCCATCCCTGGAGGTCTTGAAGAGAAGATTGGACAGCCATTTGTCTGGGGTGGTAAAGGGTCTCCTGCTTGAGCAGGGGGTTGGACTAGAAGACCTCCAAGGTCCCTTCCAGCTCTCTTATTCCGTATGCCAAAACTCCCCACAGATCGAACTCCCCTGCCTCTCTTTCCACGTTCCCCCCGCTCCCTCCCCAGCCGACACGCGTACCCCCTTCCATCTCCAACCTGTAGCATCTGGCAACGTTGAAAAACACAGGAATCTTTCGTTGGCACCCCTGCGCGGTGTGGTAAAGAATCCCATATTGTGACAACGCTTCAAAATAAATTGCTGTCAACAGACCAAAACACCAAGTGTTCTGATTTTATCTGACGCGTGAGAGTCAAGACAGCCCCACTTGACAAGCTGTGGCGGAGCACCTGCGATCGGCAGGCGCCGGCGATATAAATCTGATTTGCGTGATTTGTGAGATATATAACGTTAATGCCGGTGACAATATATCTGCATAAAATTTCCAAGCTGCAAACCCTGGACCCGTCTATTTTCCCTTGCTCTTTCCGTTGCTTTTTTTTTTTTTTTTAAAGCTTGTAGCGTGGCCACGATTTGCAATGCTAGCCTTGTCTCCTTGTCTTTCTTCTCCTTCTCCTTCTCCTTCTCCACCTCCTCCTTCTCCTTTCTCCTCCTCTTCCTCCTTCTCCTTCTCCTTCTCCTCCTTCTCCTTTCTCCTTCTCCTTGTCCTCCACCTTCTCCTCCTCCTTCTCCTCCTCCTTCTCCTCCTTCTCTTCTTTCTACTTCTACTTCTCCTCCCTCCTCCCTCCCCCTTCCCCTTCTTCCTCCTTCCTCCTCCTCCTCCTTCTCCTTCTCCTCCTCCTTCTCCTTCTCCTCCTCCTTCTCCTTCTTCTCCTTCTCCTCCTCCTTCTCCTTCTTTCTTTCTACTTCTCCTTCTCCTCTTTCCTCCCTCCTCCTTCCCCTTCCGCTTCTTCCTCCTCCTCCTCCTCCTTCTCCTCCTTCTCCTTCCTCCTCCTCCTCCTCCTTCCCCTTCCTCGTCCTCCTCCTCCTTCCCCTTCCTCGTCCTCCTCCTCTTAAAAAAATTACAATTTTGCATAATCATATTTAACACTCCTGTATATTTAAAAGCTGCAGGAAGACAGAACAGAACGAGGCCCATCTGCCAGTTCTGAAGCCTTGGATTTACCGTTTTTCCCTCTTTCGGTTTCTTTCTTTTGATTCCTTCCTTTCAATTCCTGCTTGCTACCTCTCTCTCTCTCTCCCTCCCTCCCTCCCTCTCTCTCTCTCTTTCTCTTTCTCTCTCTCTTTCCTTCCCTCCCTCCCTCTGTCTCTGTCTCTGTCTCTGTCTCTCTCTCTCTTTCTCTCTCTCTTTCCTTCCCTCCCTCCCTCTGTCTGTCTGTCTGTCTGTCTGTCTCTCTCTCTCTCTCCCTCTCCCCCTCTCTCTAGTAGAAGACGGGCATAAAATAAGAATGGATCATTTCTACCCTTGTATTAATTTCATAACCCATTGCCCAACCGCTGGGAAAGAGAGGTGGCGTGGGTTTTTTGACAAATCCTGACAGGCATTCATAGACTTAAAAAAATCCGACGCCGGATGGGGGGCCGAAGAGGAGGTGGACTGAATTGATGGTTAATTTTTACCTTACATTACCAATAAATGGTAATTCTTTACAACAGCCTCATATATCAGCCCGCATTTACGGATGCATAAAACATACCTTGACTCCTGAATTTAATTATTAGGACTATCTTGTCTGTTTCAGCCCTTCCCTACAAGAATAAATGTGGTATATTTCATCGAGGGGTTGGCAGGTACTAGAAATCAAGCGGGTATGTAAATTTGACATTCAGGTTGATCGGTTTTCTTTCAAGCACACTTTAAAAGTCCTCGGGATTTAATTCTGAAGCTGGGAACTCTCCAAGTACAGTTGACAAGCCATCTCTTCTTGGGTCAAATTCAACTATTGCACCTTGGAGCTGATGGCTTTCTTCTTTCTTCTTCTTTTTTTTTTCCCCCCTCCCAAAGGATTAGATGGAGGTTTGGGTGTCAGCAAAGACATCTTTGTAAACACAGTTTCCAGGAGGAGGGTATTAAAACGGGCTGATTGAATCCCGAGTAGCAAAAGCAGTGCGTTTTAAAACGTTCCCCTCCGTCAAAAGGAAGAGTCTTGTAGTTCTTTGTGATTTATCTTCCAGATCGCTCCCACCAACGCTGACAGGGCGAGCCTCTTGTCTATAAAAATAAAAGCAAATCTCACTCCCTTCTAGCACTGATGGCGCTACCTAGTTGGGTCATGAAAGATGTCAGCATTCTGATGCTGCCATAAAAAGGAGGAGACGAGGCTTGACTTTTCACCTACTTATTTTCTCCGTAGATAATATCCCCTAGGAGATGGGATGGGAGGGGGGAACATTCCTGTGGGGTGGGGTCAGAAGCTGGGGGAGACTGACTTGGAAGATGGCCAATGAGAAGATGAGAATTGGGGAACGGAAAGGGAAGGGTTTGGGGGTCAGAGGGTTAGTATCGGCTACGACGAAGTCGTAAAGGTCTGTAAGAAAGCAACCAAGGTCAGGGATTACCAAAGATCCCATAGTCATCGCCCTCCCCTCCATGCACTCTACTCTCTACTAGCACTGATGTGGTTACCTAGTTGGGTAGCGAAATGTCTCCAAGAAAACCGCCAAGTTCAGAGAAACATGATTTAACATCAATTTCAGCTTTCATGGATCACAGGCTCCTTGGTCAACTGGTCAAGCTCCTCTAAGGAGAAGTCGTATTTAAAAAATAATATATACGCAGGGCTTACCGTACTTTTCGGAGTATAAGACGCACTTCCCCCCACCCTGAAAATTAGGGTGTGTCTTATACACTGAATGTAGCCCTGCCCACCCACTGGCCCCCACACAGCAATTTGCCTGATAGCAAACAGCCTGTTTCAGTTTCCGCTTCAGCACAGCCTGATTAGCACAAGCAGCTGATTGTCTCATCGGCCTCCCGACAATCAGCTGTTTCAGGCTGCAGGGATTGCCATTGCCTATTGCCGCCTCCGTACGTCCCATTTTTGGCCTCCGCATCCTGTTTTCAGCCTCCACAAGTGTGCTGCCCATGTTTTAATCAAGGTTGGAAAGCGTATCTATCCAAGCTTATATTCTTGCACAATTTTTACTAACTAAGCCGCAATATAGCTTGTGACTTCGTCCGTGGCGCAAAGTGATTTATTCAAGGGAAGACATCGTTTTAAAAAAAGCAGACCGTGTAAATCCACTGCGGCCGGTTTCCCTGATTTCAGTAAGAACGTTTGCGCTCCATAAAGAGTCCAAAGTTAATATAAGACAACGGCGCTGTGCCCTCCGAAGAAATATTTGATCCGGTCGACTTTAACCCTCTTGAACGCTGTCGTTCTGTAACAGGTAGTTCGAGGGATCAGCAACCTGTGGCTCTGGAGCCGCATGTGGCTCTTTCATCCCTCTGCTGCGGCTCCCTGTAGCCAGTTGGCTCCACAATTGATAGGGCTTTCGGTTAGGAGAAGTAGAGGAAGAAGGATGCTGCACTAGGAGGAGACTCTATGGTGGGGGAAGTGGACTTCCGGTCAGCATAGGAAAAAGAATGCCGCACGAGGAGGAGACTCTATGGTGGGGGAACCAGACTTCCGGTCGGCTCCAGAATTGAACGGGGGGCTCCTGGTTAGGATCTCTGTGGCTCTTTGAGTATTTAAGGTTGCCTACCCCTGAGGTAGTCCTTGACTTACAGAAGTTCATTTAATAACTGTTCAACATTACCACATCCCTGAAAAACGACTGTTTTTCACACTTTACGACCATTGCAGCATCCCCATGATCACGTAATCCGAATCTGGATGCTTGGCGACTGGTTCATAGTTACGACGGTCGTCGTATCCCAGGGACATGCTGATCCCCTTTTGCGACTTTCTGACAAGCAATAGGGGGTGGGGGGTGGGGAAAGAACCAGATTTATTGAACAGCCCTGCCGCTAACCGGGTCACTGCGATGACTCACTTAACAACGGCAGCAAGGAAGTTCGTAAGACGAGGCAAAGTTCATTTGACAACCTTAGCAACTGGAAAATGTTGGGTTCAGTAAAATCTGTGCATCGGATCGAAAACTTTGGCGAGCGGAGGTGAGACTGATGCATCTTATCGTGGTGACCATGTCAGTTTCAAGAACTTTGAAGTAAAAAAAAAAAAAAAAAGGATATGTTCAAGAAGTATATATTTAAAAAAAAATAAAAAATTCCATCCATACTTGTCTGTATTGTTGTTTTATCCCTTAAAGGCTTCTAATGAGAAATAGAGCCTCATTATGATTTTAAGGATGAGAGAGGAAGGCTTTTAATTAATGATATGTAAATGGTCTTGAATTGATTACGTTAGAATATCAAGAGAGATGGGTAGAAGCTGTGGTGTAATATATTTTAATTAAGAATTAATTAAAAATGATGGCAATTTCATAAAGCCTCACAGAAAATAGTGGAATTTACTTTCTGTCAGGAGTAAATTAGCCAGTGATTAAATAAAAAAGGGGCCCCGGCATTAATAGCGGAGTTATTTTTAAACTCGGCAGCGAAAGAAGTTGTGTTAATTTTATCCTCCGTCCCTCCCCTCACTCCCTCCCCGCCTTCACCCCCCCCAAGAATAAATTTATTTTTTTTAATATTTGCAAACATTAAATATTTGCAAAGACTTTGAACAACGCGTTTTGCCGAGAGGATGGTGGCCAGGCGGGGAAGTCTGGCTTGGTAGCAGCTGGAGATCTTGAGTTTTCTTTTTGTTTTTTTAAAGAGGAGATTTGCCTGACGAGGTGGCTCAAGTGGCTAAAACGCTGAGCTTTCGTCGATCAGAAAGGTCGACAGTTCGGCGGTTCGAATCCCTACTACAGGTCTCCTGCGTGATTAGGGGGTAGGATTAGATGACCTCTAAGGCCCCTTCCAACTCTGTTACTGTAACTGTAACTAGTCAGAAGTTACGTTATTTGCAGGCCTAGATCGACACGATTTTTTTTTTTACCGCCAATCGTCAGAAAAAAAAAAAAATCGGTGGGATGAAGTCCCCCAACCTTTTTTTTTTTTTTTAATTTGATTTATATGCCGCCCTTCTCCAGAGACTCAGGGCGGCTTACAATGTGCTCAGCAATAGCCTTCATCCTTTTGTATATTTATACAAAGTCAGCTTATTGCCCCCACAATCTGGGTCCTCAATTTACCTACCTTAGAAAGGATGGAAGGCTGAGTCAATCCTGAGCCTTGGTGAGATTCGAACCTGCAGTAATTGCAGGCAGCTGGTCTTAATAACCAGCTTAATAACAGGGTGCCTTAGACCTCTGTACTACCAAGGCTCTTTGTCCTTGTCCTACCTTGTCCTACCCATCCTTTGGAGTTTTTCTTCTCTTTTCTTTTGAAGTGTGGACATTCATTCCTTCCAGACTTATTGAATGATAAAATTATGAGCTGGTGGGTAGCTAGTGCTATTAAAATGGGCTATTAATCCAACTGCTTCTACCTTTTTAAAAAAAACAAATAATAATAATATTGCTGTAACTTCCAAGGGCCAGTGGGAGGGAGCAGCTTGTCCCTTGATACCACTAGATGAGATTGCTAGGACCTGCTGCCTTAGAAGAGTTTACTCTTAGAAGAGTATCCCAGAGCTATAATTGCACTCAACAATGAACTAAAGGGCCACCATCAGTGAGCTGTTGGACAGCATGACTTGGTCTGTTGTGTGGTTTACGGGCGGGTAATTTGTGGTGGGTGGGAGGGTGTTTGGGGATTGTTATGAGTGTTGGACCTGGTCTTTGGATGTTAAGTGAATTTCGTTGTATGGGTATACTGTGTATACACGTACAATGCAGAGGTGGATTTCACCCGGTTCTGACAAGTTCTGGAGAACCGGTAGCGGAAATTTTGAGTAGTTCGGAGAGCCGGTCGCAGAAATTTTGAGTAGTTTGGAGAACCGGTAGTGGAAATTTTGAGTAATTTGGAGAACCGGTAAATACCACCTCTGACTGGCCCCACCCCCATCTATGCTCTGCCTCCCGAATCCCAGCTGATTGGGAGGGAATGGAGATTTTGCAGTATCCTTCCCCTGGAGCAGGGTGGGAATGGAGATTTTGCTGTATCCTTACCCTGGAGTGGGGTGGGAATGGAGATTTTGCAGTATCCTTCCCCCAGGAGTGGGGAGGGAATAGGGATTTTGCAGTATCCTTCCCCTGGAGTGGGGAGGGAATGGGGATTTTGCAGTATCCTTCCCCTGCCACGCCCACCAAGCCACACCACGCCCACCAAGCCACACCACGCCCACCAAGCCACATCCACAGAACTGGTAATAAAAAAAAATTGGATTTCACCACTGTCTCAAACAGGCAACCCCTTCCTCTGGCATCCTTTCTAATTTTTATCTTTTTTGAGTGGAGCAATCTCTCGCTAGACCTTAGCAACTTTAAGCCGGGTGGACTTCAACTCCCAGAATTCCCAGCATGCTGTCTGAGGAATTCTGGGGGTTGAAGTCCGCCCGGCTTAAAGTCGCCGAGGTGGAGAAACAGGTTTGAATCCGGACAGGTGTGTAGGGAGCACAATTCGCTTTGGAGAAAAGGCTGCTGTCTCATCCAAACTCCAGATTATTCTACTGAAAAGTTTTCTAGGTTAAACACTTGACTTACCCTGCTTAGAGCGTCAGCTGGTTCCCCGCAGCTCATTAGCATTAACGATGCAGCGATGTGACTGCGATCAAGGTAATTAGTCTCTTATTGTCTGAATCGTGGGTTGAGTTCCTTCTTTAGCCGGCTTGAGCACTGCAAGAGCGGATTCTCCCTCCCCGCCTCAGTCGAGCTCCAAACAGCTGAGCTTTGAAAGAGGGGGTGCTTTTTAGGGACGGTGAGGAGTGGCGGGGCCCCTATCTGTACCCGCCCTCATTTAACCAAAAGACGGTTTGTTTCATAACCAACCTTGTGAAACGGTGTAAATCCTAAGCAGGTAAGACCTGCAATTAACATTAATTTTGTATTTTGCGTCTTTATTCCCCCCCCCTTTTCTTAATAATTAACAGAGTTGTCCTATGGGCCAATCAATTTGAGAAATTGAGAAATTTTGAGAAGTAGTTCTCTGAACTACTCAAAATTTCCGCTACTACTCAAAATTTCCGCTACCGGTTCTCTGAACTACTCAAAATTTCCACTACCGGTTCTCCGAACTACTCAAAATTTCTGCTACCGGTTCTCTGAACTACTCAAAATTTCCGCTACTGGTTCTCTGAACTACTCAAAATTTCCGCTACCGGTTCTCTGAACTACTCAAAATTTCCACTACCGGTTCTCTGAACTACTCAAAATTTCCGCTACTGGTTATCTGAACTACTCAAAATTTCCGCTACTACTCAAAATTTCCATTACCGGTTCTCCGAACTACTCAAAATTGATGCTACCGGTTCTCCGAACTACTCAAAATTTCCACTTCTGATTCTCTGAACTACTCAAAATTTCCGCTACTGGTTCTCTGAACTACTCAAAATTTCCGCTACCGGTTCTCCGAACTACTCAAAATTTATGCTACCGGTTCTCTGAACTACTCAAAATTTCCTCTACTACTCAAAATTTCCGCTACCGGTTCTCCGAACTACTCAAACTTTCCACTACCGGTTCTCCAGAACTGGTCAGAACCTGCTGAAACCCAGCTCTGAAAGTATCTGAAGGCAGGACAAGAAGCAATGGGTTGAAGTCCACTAAAGAGAGATCCAACTAAGAGGAGATTTTCTTTGGACAGGCAGAGCAATCAATCAATCAATCAATCAATCAGTGGAACAGCTTACCTCCAGAACTTGTGGGTGCTCCATCACTGGAGGAGGTCTTCAAAAATAGGCCGGACAACCGTTTGACCAGGTTGCGTATACGTTCTCCTGCCTTGAGCAGGGCGTTGGACTAGAAGATTTCCGAAATCCCTTCCAGCCCTGTGATTTTACCTTCCCGATGGTTGCAGCGTTGGGCGAATTTTGGGTTGGGTTGCTCTCGCCAAACTCTGAAGATACAGCTCTCTCGCCGACAAGTCTCATTTCCTCCGTTTCTTAGCCTTCCTCCCTGTAACATTAACACGCGATAGGGAAAAAAGAAAAAAAAGAAAAGTTCAAAGCAAGGAAGCCAACCTCTCCCGAGTGCCACGGGTTTGTTAATAAGATTATAATTGGAGAGTTAAAAAGCCGGTGATTGAGTTGAAGCTTATTCGGGTGGTGTTTTTGATGCTTCGGTTAACCGGGCCCCAGGTGCTCGGCCAAGCGTTCCTCGCCGACATCTGGAACCCGTTTGCAATACATCACTGTCAAAAGCGGCTTTCTATAGGTATCTGCATTTGCACATTAGTTACTCACGCAGCACTCATCAAAAAAGCTGAACAATCTTGACACGGTGTCCCCGGTGTAGCGACAAAGGTGAAGGGAAGTTGGGAGGCAGAATCGCACGTCACTGTCGGCTGCGCTTGTACAACAGGGAAGCTGATTAAAACTGAAAGGAAAAATGCATTGTCAGTTTCGGCTTTTGTATCTGGATTTTTCTTCTTCTTCTTCTTCTTCTTCTTCTTCTTCTTCTTCTTCTTCTTCTTCTTCTTCTTCTTCTTCTTCTTCTTCTTCTTCTTCTTCTTCTTCTTCTTCTTCTTCTTCTTCTTCTTCTTCTTTTTAAAAAAACGATTTGGGGTGAAGAGCTGGAAGAGTCCTCTTCGGCTCCCTTTTCTTTAGCTTGATGGTGGGGTCTTTCTTCCTTCTTCCTTCCTTCCTTCCTTCCTTCCTCCCTTCCCTCCCTTCCTTCCTTCCTTCCTTCCTTCCTTCCTTCCTTCCTTCCCTTTCTTTTTCTTTTTTTTTTTTTTATTTGATTTATATGCCGCCCTTCTCCGAAGACTCAGGGCGGCTTACAATGTGCTCAGCAATAGCCTTCATCCTTTTGTATATTTATACAAAGTCAGCTTATTGCCCCCACAAACTGGGTCCTCATTTCACCTACCTTAGAAAGGATGGAAGGCTGAGTCAACCTTGAGCCTTGGCGAGATTCGAACCCTGCAGTAATTGCAGGCAGCTGGTCTTAAGCAGCTTAATAATAGGGTGCCTTAAACCCTTGTACTACCAAGGCTCTTTCCTTTCCTTTCCTTTTCCTTCCTTCCTTCCTTCCTTCCTTCCCCTTCCCTCCCCTCCCCTCCCCTCCCCTCCTTCCTTCCTTCCTTCCTTCCTTCCCTTTCCTTTCCTTTCCCCTTCCTTCCTTCCTTCCTTCCTTCCTTCCTCCTTCCTTCCTTCCTTCCTTCCTTCCTTCCTTCCTTCCTCCCTTCCCTTCCCTTCCTTCCTTCCTTCCCTTTCCTTTTCCTTCCTTCCTTCCTTCCTTCCTTCCTTCCTTCCTTCCTTCCTTCCTTCCTTCCTTCCTTCCTTCCTTTCTTTTCTATCTGTGGGGTCCTTGGTGCTCCCTGAGCTGGCTTGTTTTCCTGCAGACGTTTCATTACCCAACGAGCTAACATCATCAGCGCGAGAGAGTGTGGAGCTTGCTCCTTGTTTACAAACAGTAGCTTGTTCTGCAACCCACTACCTAGCTAAGCAGGGACCAACAAGCAGAAAACAGTGCCCTCGTCAAGGATCTACCCACACTTCCCCCCAACATTGACATAGCAAGCCACTGTAAACCCATGCCCCTCTAACACTGCTGAAGTTATCTAGTTGGGTCACGAAACGTCCTCAAGAAACCTCCCAAGCTCAAATGATCTATCAGTTTCGTGTCTCCTTGGAGGCTAATTTGTTGTTGTTGTTTTTTTTAAAGTCATTAACTATTGTGCTGCCTAACCAATATTTGGATGGGGGGGGGGCTTTCAGGGAGGAGGGGTTAGCTTGGGGCTGCCCACTCCTGGTTCACTCTATTGAAGAAGGGTAGATAGATGGACAGGACCAGTTTGATAACAGGAATGTCCTTGGGAAAGCTATGAGTTATTACTGAGACAAGGGCAAGTTAGCAAGCATTTCTCCACACCCGCCCCGTCACCATGACTCAAATCTGACTTGATGGCTCTGAATTAAGTAACTGAGATTTGTGCCTGCATTTGGGGGAACAGGAGAGAGAGAGAGAGAGAGAGAGAGAGAGAGGGAGGGAGAGAAAGAGAGAGAGAAACAGGGAGCGAGATCGAGAAAGAGAGAGAGGTGAGAGAAAGAGAAGAGAGGGAGGGAGAGAGAGAGGAGAGAGAGAGGAAGAGAGAGAGGAGAGAGAGAGAGAGAAAAACGGAGCGAGAACGAGAAAGAGAGAGAGGTGAGAGAAAGAGAAGAGAGAGAGAGAGAAAGAGAGGAGAGAGAGAGAGAAAGAGAGAAAGAGAGGAGAGAGAGAGAAACGGAGCGAGATAGAGAAAGAGGAGAGAGAGGGAGAAAGAGAGGAGAGAGAGGGAGAAAGAGAGAGAAAGAGAGGAGAGAGGTGAGAGAAAGAGAAGAGAGAGAGGGAGAAAGAGAGGAGAGAGAGGAGAGAGAGAAACGGAGTGAGATAGAGAGAGATGAGAGAAAGAGAGAGAGAGAGAAAGAGGAGAGAGAGAGAAACGGAGCGAGATAGAGAAAGAGAAGAGAGAGAGAGGGAGAAAGAGGAGAGAGAGGGAGAAAGAGAGGAGAGAGAGGGAGAAAGAGAAAGGGAGGAGAGAGAGGAGAGAGAGAAACAGCGAGAGAGAAAGAGAGAGATGAGAGAAAGAGAAGAGAGAGAGGGAGAAAGAGAGAGAGAGAGAAAGAGGAGAGAGAGGAGAGAGAGAGAAAAAAACAGGGAGCGAGATAGAGAAAAAGAGAGGTGAGAGAAAAAGAGGAGGGAGAAAGAGAGGAGAGAGAGAGAAGAAAGAGAGAGAGAGATGGAGAGAGAGAGAGGTCAGTGGGGAAGGAACATCTGTAAAAATAGACCCATATTTGAAATGGCTTATTGACAATGTAGCAAGAAGCATGTTCAGAAGGAAAATGTCTAAAACCTCTCAGGATTTTTTTTTCCCCTACTGAGAATAGATAAGCTGCTTGAATACCATTCTAGATTGAATTGAAAAGGCAAACAACAAGAGAGAGGGAAAGGAGTAGAGAGAGAGAGGAAGGGAGAAGAGAGGAAAGGAGAGGGAGAAGAGAGGGAAAAGGAGAGGAAGAAAAAGGAGGGGAAAGAGGAGTAGGAGAGAGGGTTAGAAAGGGAGGAAGAAGAGAGGAGTGGGTGAAGGGAAGGGAAGGGGAAATAGGAAAAAGAAGGAGAGGAAGAACGAAGAAAGTAGGAAGAGATGGAGGAAGGAAGAGAAGGGGAGGACAAGAGGAAAGGTTGTGGTAAAATAAAGGAGGGTAAATGGTAAAAGAGCATCCCCGAACAACTAAAAATGAAAGTTAAAAGATAAGATGAATGAGAAATGATGGATAAAATCATTTTCCTCAAATATGCTTATGAGAAATAAAAATAAAAGACCTTTTTTAAAAAAAAGTAGGTAACATCATCAGTGTTAGAAGGGAGTGGGGTTTGCGGGGAAGAAAAGGAGGATTGTGACGTCTTTGGCACTCTCTGAGCTTGGTTCTTTTCCTGAGACATTTCATGACCCAACTAGGTAACATCATCAGTGCTGGAAGGGAGTGGGGCTTGCTCTCATTTTATTTGCTAGTAGCTTTCCCTGTTTGGCATTGGCGGAAGTGTTCTTGCTGGTTCTTTTGATTAAGAACTGTGCAATATTTTTTGCGGGGTTCGGCCTTTAAAAAAAATGACGCCGATCTGAAGTGGCTTTGCAGAAGCCCGGAAGGAGAGAGTTAAACGAAACAATGGAACCAGTCGCGTTCATTTCTATTCCCTTCCTTTCGGCTTCGGAGAAGGACCTCAGAAATTTACAGCCAGGTTGTCACTTCTGCAGATTTGCAAGTTGAGGTTCCGATGCCATTTGAATCATAGGGGCAGGTCTAATTGGATAATATTACAAATCCTGCAATAAAAATAAGGGAGGGAGGGAGGGGGTGGTGGAGAAGAGAGGTTGGCGGAATGAATGGTGAGTTTGTCAGCGCATTCCAATTACTGTTGTTTACAGCTATTAATAATAAGCACCGTCAAAGCTGGAGGTGGGGGGGGGAGGAATATATTTACCCAGGTGAGCTGAACACTTTGTCACTGTGGGTCCGAGAATCTGCTTGGCTCAGACAAAAGAGGTTTTGTGTTGCGGCGTGTGACCGGAGTTGAGGACCAGGGTTTTAATCTCTGGTGGTCTCGTTTGATTTTGCTGCCTGGGTTTTGTTTTTTCCTCTCCACTCCCTATTCTGTGGCTTGGGGTATTCCCCTTCCAATCCATAAATTCCTCCTGGCCCTGATTCTTTGCGTTCGACAAGTTCCCATCGATTTAAACAAGACCATCTGGTGGGACCCAGGAGGTGCGTCATCTCAGTTGGAGCACCTGCTCCTTGGAGCGCCATAACCCCTGACGTTTTTCTTGTGGTGGCGTCTCATAAGTCCTTCAAGACCTGATGCTACCTTAAGGCGTGGGACCCGAAAGTTGGACGAGGAGATCCATGTTATTTTTCTCAAGACAACTGTCACTGCGTTGGGTTGGATTGGATTCGAACTATCCTTGGGTGCCGTGATGGGTGATTGCGGATTTGTTGCTTTGATTTTATTGCACCGGTTGACCAGAAGGGTGGCTATCTACATATCCAGTCAATCAATTAGGGCAAGGTGCTGGTCACCAAGACAGAAAATGGGTAGAATTGCCTTCCTTAGAATGACCAGCTGTGGGATAGTTTGGAGGAGGTTTGAATACCATTGTTATCCAGCATGGAGGATCAAGGTCACACATAAATTCCAGTTCAGAAGAAGTCTATGCACAACGATCTGGTCGAAAACCACACAGTGCTAAATTGGCACCAGATAAGGGTCAATGGAATTCAAGAGGGTTGAACTTAAGACTGTTTGTGGCAATGTAATGACTCTAGGTCGATGACTTGCTTAACACCGCCCCCTGCTCTTCTCCTACATCAGTGTAGCAAACAGAAGGAAGGACCTTCCAGAATGGCTTCTAACTTTGCATTGAGGTTCTCCTGCTGGTTGCTGGTTGATGTAGAGCTGAGTTGCTCGGACCTCCCTTCCATTTGGATCCCTCTCGGGGCAAAACACTTTGATCCCACAGAGACCGGATGAAAGACAGCCCCAGCTGGGGATCACTGACTCTCGAGTGAGCCAGAAAGCTCGCCGCTGGTAGGAGAAGAACACCTGGGCCTACCTAGCTGTCTTTTCCAAACCTCTCCCGTAGAACGCAGCTATCCACTGTTGTGGGACCGCTCCATAACTCCCACGGCGCCTGGCGGAGCAGTCCTGTGGCTGTCCTAGTTAAATGAGAAAAGTCACAGAATGGTGGAAGTGGGTGAAGCATGAACGGAGCACAACAGCTGTGCTGGAAGTGTCCCACAGAAATGCTTTCACAGATGGGGGAACTCTTCGAAATAAATAGATCATCCTCCCCCACCCTGTTGAAGATTTTTTTAAAACCCTGCTCGCTTCCCACTTTCTCATTGCCTTCGCTTCCCAAGCACCTGCAGCTTCCAAGGGACCCTTGTCTCCTGCTTTAATGGACGTCTGCTCCTTCCTTTTTTTTTTTCCTGTTGTTTTGTTTTTGCATTAAATTTATATCCCACCTTCCCAGCTGTCATGATTCACCGGTGGACAGAGTTCGCTATGGGATTCATTATCCATTCTGCTGCGGCCCTGCGGCGAAATTTGGAGGTGGAAGCCTTACAGATACAAATGTGAGCTTTTCAAGTTCAGCTCTTTGAAAGTCTCCCCTTTGGAGACAAAACACCATTTTCATCGATCTGCAAAGTTTCTTGGGCCGCAGCTGGTACCTAAAAGTTGGGGCAGTTTTCCCAACTGCTTCCTTTTTTTTTTTTTCTCCCCCTGGCTAATTATTCAAAAGAGGTGGCATTTTGCAAGGGCTTAATGCCCAGCGCCAGCAAAATATCTGATTGGATATAGAAGACCTCAGCAGTTTTCCAGCCCAAAACCCTGCTTAAGGTGGATTAATTTTATTTTATTTTTTTTTTAAAAAGGGGGAGAAAATATGCAAATGGCTAGGATTCTAATTAGGCCATCTTGCAAGGCAAGAATTCAAAAGATGAGATAACCACTTTAGTGCAAGGGCCATGTGCAAATGAAGTAAAGAATGTTTTTTTTTTAAAAAAAATACAGCATCCGTCTAAATTTTAGACCCGTGAAGGATTTGTCAAGGTGGGGTTTTATGGGGTTTTTTTTTTAAACCCCCCCTTTTTTAGGCAGTTTTTTTTAGAAAGCCAGACCTCATCAAGGAGAGAAGCAACTTAGAAACTAAGGAGGAATTTCCTGACAGAACAATTAATCAGTGGAACAACTGGCCTCCAGAAGTTGTAAACGCTCCAGCACTGGAAGTTTTCACTACTGGATAGGCACACTAGGGCTTATTTTCAGAATAGGTCTTATTTTCAGGGAAACAGGGTAGAAAAAAGAACTTCCATCCCTGGAGGCTTTCAAAGAGCGTTTGGACAACCCGTTCGTCCAGAAACGGAACGGGGGTCTCCCGGGTTGGACTAGAAGACCTCCGAGGTCCCTTCCTTCCAACTCTGTTTCTTCTGTTACTTAAAGGCTTTCGTGGTCTTTGTGAAAAGGCAAGTAGATGGGGCTGAGGACGCTCTTTTGCCGTTGCAGGGTTTTCCCTCTGCGCCAAATAGCTGGAGGTTGCCTTATTGAAGCCGAATATCACCGTGCGTGACAACTTCACTCAATTGTAGCCTGCCGCGACTGCATTAGCCTGCAGGGAAACATCAGATCCACGTTGGCCGTGACACTCAATTTTACTGTAAAACACATTCATGTTGACACGGCATCAGTTTTCAGAAGCATTATTGCATACGGGAGCATCTCTCTCTCTCTCTCTCTCTCTCTCTCTCCTTGTTGGTATGATTGTTTGTGTGTGTCTCTCTCTCTTTCTCTCGTTGGTGTTATTTGGTTTCTTCTCCGGCTCGGAGCCAAAGCTGTTAGAAATGTTTTTTTTTTTTTTTTTTATCTCCTTGCAAAGACTTCTCTTTAGTCCTGGGACCCTAGCGTTCGATTCATTGGCGTTGAGCCTTTTTAAGTCATTGCGATCAAAGTAGAGACTCTCGGGGTTGAACGGTTGGGTTCTGGTAACCTCTGAGCTTCATGGTTTTCCTGCGGGCGTTTCGTTACCCAACTAGGTAACATCATCCGAAGGGAGTGTGGGAGGAGGAGGAGGAAGAGGAAGACTATGGAGTCCTTGGTGGTCTCTGAGCTGCGTGGTTTTCTTGGAGACATTTCATGACCCAACTAGGGAACATCATCAGTGCTAGGTGGTTGGTTGGCAGGGAGGAGGAAGAGGAAGAGGATGATGACTATGGGGTCCTTGGTGCTCTCTGAGCTGGATTGTTGCAGACATTTCATGACCCAACTAGGGAACATCATCAGTGCTAGGAGGTTGGCAGGGAGGAGGAAGAGGAAGAGGAGGAGGAGGACAACGACAACAACTATGGGGTCCTTGGTGCTCTCTGAACTCGGTTGTTTGCTTGCGGATGTTTTATTCCCATACCAGCCAACATCATCGGTGCTGGGTAATGACTAAGGATGATCATCAGTGCCCTACTGTATGTAAACAGGGAGCAAACCACACTCACTAGCACTGATGATGTTACCTGGTTGGGTCATAAAATGTCCACAAGGAAACAACCCAGCTCAAACAGCACCAAGGACTCCCCAGTTCAACCTTGAGCTACAGGTATTCTCTTCTACTGGATACACACACATACACAAAAACAAACACACACGCACACTAAGACTGCTGTGGGAGGGAAAGAAAAATCATTTTGAGACAGACTCCTTCAACGGAGGAGCCGTGATGGAGCTTGAAAGCATCTCTGGAGTTTTGCTTCCGATCCGGAGTTTTCTCGCCAGAAACGTGCTGTCAAGAACTTTGCGGCGTAGCAAGATAGCGTGTTAAACTCACGCTGAGAAGATCAGGATTCAAACACTCATCCAGCCATGAAGTTCAGGGAAGACATGTCAACCTTTCTGCTTCATAGTGCACTTTAAAGAGCCAGGAGATCCTAATATTTAGGCCTCGGGCAATTTCCTTCTTCTTTTTCTTCTTCTTTTTTCTTTCCTTCTTTTTCTACCAATCTGGAGGAAAGGGGTTGACGGGAAAAAAAAAAACAACCCAGTTTGAAGAGATGCCTAGCCTTTGTCATCAAGGTTTGCAGATTTTTGACCTACAGTATAAGAAAACCTCCTTCTGCTCTTCCTCCCAATCCCATGGGGTTCTGAAAGGAAGAGAAAGAAAGGAGGGAGGGAGGGAGGGAAGGAAGGATGGATGGAAAAAGGAAGGAAGGGACAAAGAGAGAAAGGAAGAAAAAGAAGGGGAAGGAATGAAGGGAGGGAGGAGGGAGGGAGGGAGGAGAAAAGGAGGAAGCGAGAAAAGGAGAAGAAGGAAGAAAGGAAGGGAAGGAAGGAAGGAAGGAAGGAAAAGGAAGGAAAGGACAAAGAGAGGAAAGGAAGAAAAGAAGGGGAAGGGAGGGAGGAAGAGAAAAGAAGAAAGCAAGGAAAGGAAGAGAGGAAGGAAGGAAGAGAGGAAGGAAGGAAGGAAGGAAAAAGGGAAGGAAGGGACAAAGAGAGGAAAGGAAGAAAAAGAAGGGAAAGGAATGAAGGGAAGGGAGTGAGGAGGAAGGAGAAAAGGAGAAAGCAAGAAAGGAAGAGAAGAAGGAAGGAAGGAAGGAAAAAGGGAAGGAAGGGACAAAGAGAGGAAAGGAAGAAAAGGAAGGGGAAGGGAGGGAGGGGAGAAAGAGAAAAGGAGAGAAAGCAAGGAAAGGAAGAGAGGAAGGAAGAGAGGAAGGAAGGAAGAAAAAAGGGAAGGAAGGACAAAGAGAGGGAAGGAAGAAAAAGAAGGGGAAGGAATGAGGGAGGGAGGGAGGAAAGAGAAAAGGAGAAAGCAAGGAAAGGAAGAGAAGAAGGAAGGAAGGAAGAAAAAAGGGAAGGAAGGGACAAAGAAAAAATGAAGAAAAGAAGGAAGGGAGGATGGAGGGAGGGAGGAGAAAAGTAGGAAGGAAGGAAAGGAAGAGAAGGAAGGAAGGAAGGACAAAGGAAGGGAAAAAAGAAAAAGGGGAAGGAAGGTGAAGGGAAATGAAAGGAAGGGGAGGAAGGAGGGAAGAGAAAGAAAGAAAGAAAAAAAGAAAAAAAAAACAACCCTAAGGGAACAAAAGACCATAATGGCTGGTCTTTGATATCCTTGACAATGATCCTCAAAGAACATTACATTCAGGGTCTGGCAGATTTTTATTTTTTATTATTTAAAAAAAAAAGAAAAAAGAAAAAAAAAAGTCAGAAGAAGTAATGGCATTCTGTCTCGGCGATGCTTTCCGTCGTCATTCTGGCCACGGAACAGCGAGGTCATAAGCTGAGCTCGGCGAAGGGAGCCAGAAGTTGAAATGACGCTGAGAGAACGTCTGGGAGATGAGAGGACAGAATTACAAGCAAAAGTGCAGGCCTGCTGAGGCAATTACGGCTTAATGGGGTCATTTGGAAGGCAATTGCCAGGGGTTAATGTAGTATGGAGAAACGAGGTGAGATTGCACTGAAATTTGGGCCAGAGAATGTGTTAAGATGAAAGATCAGAGCGCCTTGGATTCTGCAGTGGGCAGGGTGGGTGGGTGGGAGGGAGGGTGGGGTGGGTGAGTAGGGAGAAAGGCTTTATAGCATGCTATATATACACATATATATACTGTGTTCCCCCGAAAATAAGACCCTGTCTTACACTTTTTTGAACCCTGAAATAAGTGCCTTATTGCCATGCGTTCAAAAGTCCGATTGGACTTATTATCAGGGGAGGTCTTATTTTGGGGGAAACAGGAAACTCTGCCTTTCTATATCCTATCTATCTCTCTATCTCTCTATCTCTCTATCTCTCTCTCTCTCTCTCTCTCTCTCTCTCTATCTATCTATCTATCTATCTATCTATCTATCTATCTATTTATCTATCTATCTACCGTGTTCCCCGAAAATAAGACCCTGTCTTATATTTTTTTTGAACCCTGAAATAAGCGCTCGGCCTTATTGCCACGCACTCAAAAGCCTGATTGGGCTTATTATCAGTGGACGTCTTATTTTGGGAGAAACAGGATAGATAGATAGATAGATAGATAGATAGATAGATAGATAGATAGATAGATAGATAGAAGATAGACAGTAGATAGACAGATATGATAGATACCGTGTTTCCCCAAAATAAGACCCTGTCTTGTATTTTTTTGAACCCTGAAATAAGCGCTTGGCCTTATTGCCATACACTCAAAAGCCTGATTGGGCTTATTATCAGGGGATGTCTTATTTTGGGGAAAAACAGGGTATCTATACCTTCTATCATCTCTTTCTCTTTCTATATACTATCTATCTATCTATCTATCTATCTATCTATCTATCTATCTATCTATCTATCTATCTATCTATCTATCCTGCATATTGACCTTGGAATCTTCCTCCAATGGACTCGTCTTTGAAATGCATGGAGATGGCCTAGGAGTCACTGCGGGTAATAAATGCTAATTAAATGTTTCTTCCCATAGTCTACCTTGGCCACTTGAAGATGGGTGGACTGCGACTCCCAGAATTCTCCAGCCAGCAAGCTGGTTCCTCAAACCAGCAGTCAACACGCCAGCTGGCTGGAGAATTCTGGGAGTCGAAGTCCACCCATCTTCGAGCGGCCAAGGATGGGAAGCATCGGCAGTCCCTTCTCCCTCAAGTGGGTCCCACACGTATCCTCCCTCTGCTTGGGGTTTATTGCGCAAGGAACACGCCGACAGAACCACGAATGCGCGTGCATACTGATGCGTTTCCAGTCGATCTGTCCCATTATTTCTTCCAGAAACCGAAAACAATCCTTGGCAAAATGTCACAATATTGCCAGAGAATCTTAAATTGGCGTGGGTTCGAGCGGGAGAGCGGCAGTGTGTCGTGAAATATTGTAGGTGTGTGTAAATTATAAAGAGAAGTGAAAACCCCCGAGAAGGCGTAATGGAAGCCGATCTGTATTTTCACCCCCCCCCCCCCTTGCAAGCTGTGTGCAGAAAACACAACCTCTGGGAG
>JAXLNS010000017.1:240045-282545 GCA_037215915.1 Pantherophis vulpinus | reverse complement strand
CCCCTTTCCTTCACTCCCCGGGGCAGGACCTGTCTTCCCAGCTGTGTGGTCGCGAAGCAGCTCCATAAAAAAATAATTCGCCAAGCATCTGGTTCGTATCTCCTCCCTAAACAGCACAGATCCAGGGGTTTCCTCTTCATGCCCTCACTGTAGAGGTGGGAGAACTCATCGTCCTCTGTGGCCCACCGGATCTCTTTGCACAGGGCGTTGGGTTTGGACACACAACCGGGCAGTTAATTTGCCTTTTTTTAATGCTTCCCTTCTATGGGTGTGTCTATCTCTCCATCTACAAATAGCCACACAGAGTCCCCACGTGAAGCTCATTGCTTCAAAATCTAATTTTGGTGGTGATTTGGAAATTCCCAGTTTAATTTATAGGGTTTTTTTTTTAATGAGTGTATCTCTTCCTTCTTTCCTTCTTCTTTCCTCCTTTCCTCCTTTCCTCCCTCCCTCCCTTCCTCACTTATGACTAGATTCCTCCCTCCCTCCTTCCCTTCCCTTCCCTTCCCTTCCCTTCCCTTCCCTTCCCTTCCCTTCCCTTCCCTTCCCTTCCCTTCCCTTCCTAATTTCTATTCTATTCTATTCTATTCTATTCTATTCTATTCTATTCTATTCTATTCTATTCTATTCTACTCTACTCTACTCTACTCTACTCTACTCTACTCTACTCTACTCTACTTCATTTCTATTTATTTCTATTTCTATCCTATTCTGCATTCTATTCCATTCTATTCATAATTCATATTCTATTCTATTCTATCCTGTTCATAATTCATATTCTATTCTATTCTATTCTATTCTACTCTACTCTACTTCATTTCTATTTCTATTTCTATTGTATTCATAATTCATATTCTATTCTATTCTATTCTATTTCTATTTCTATTTCTATTCTATTCTATTCTGCATTCTTTTCTGCATTCTTTTCTGCATTCTTTTCTGCATTCTATTCTATTCTATTCTATTCTATTCTATTCTATTCTATTCTATTCTATTCTATTCTATTCTATTCTGCATTCTATTCTATTCTGCATTCTATTCTATTCTATTCATCTCAAGCAAGCTATTCTTCAAAGCACCCGAGGGCAGAACAAGAAATAACAGGTGGAAGATCATTAAAAAGAGATTCAGCCTAGAACTGAGGAGAAATTGCCTGACAGTGAGAGCCAGCCATTAATCTTGGCTCCAAGAGTTCTGGGTGCTCCATCCCTTCTCTTGAAGAGAAGAGAAGATTGGACAGCCATTTGTCTGGGGTGGAATAGGGTCTCCTGCTTGAGCAGGGGGTTGGACGAGAAGTTGCGTTGAGTGGTGCGCTTATGCACATAAACAACTGAAGAACTGAATTACGGCTGTAATTGCCCGGCTCCATTATGGTCATAACTTGAGGACCATCTGAATGTAGGCATCTTCCTTTTCCTCTTTATAAGACATGGCAGTGAGGTCCTTCACTGGCCATTTTTCTCTTGCTCTACTGCAAAAACTTCTATGTAAGGTAAAAAAATGAGTTTCTTCTTCAGGTTTTGAGATGGTTTGAGAGTAATTCTTGGTAGTGAACCGTTGCTGTGAAGTATTAAAGGCATGCTTGTTGGTGACCAAATATTTGCAACGGGGAAACATCTTTTAAATCTGATGCCAAACCCCTGTGAGCTAACAGAGAGCCATCCCCTCCCTTGTCTTCGATCTTTCAGCCAATGCGCTGTGTTAATTTTAGACAGTTCCTAGAAATAAACCCCACTGATTAAAAGCAGAAAGCACAAACCTTTGTACCACAATCAATGTTTGATATCAGGCTAGGGAAAAAAAAAAAGACTCTATTTCCTTTCCGTTCAAGCTTTCTTCTTTGCGAGAGGCATTGACCAAAAGGAGGGGTGTGTGGGGGAGGGAAGAAAAAAATTGATTTGGTTGAAGGGTGTTAAAGAGCCCGACAACCAAACGTCAGAAACAATGAATGGTTGTGATGTTGGGGAGGGGGGGGGGAGGGGGAAATCAATAGGGAGGTTAAAGCTGAACCAGAAAAAGGTTTAGCAGAGGCCTCTCTTTTCCAGGACAAATTTGTCTCCCAGCTTTGGTGTTACATAGTCCGAAGGAAATAATAATAATAATAATAATAATAATAATAATAATAATAATAATAATAATAATAATAATAATAATAATAATAATAATAATAATAATAATGTGTTGTCCCGATTGTAATTGGAGCCCTCGGAGCAATACCCAAAGGGCTACCCCGCTATTTAGAAATTCTAAATTTGCCGGACTTGAACATTTTGACTCTACAAAAAACCACCTTACTCGAACAGCTTACATCCTCCGACGATACCTTAACAGTTCCTAGGTCCTTGGTTAGGACTCGAGCTGCTGAGCTATTAACCAGCCTCAAAGGCTGTGAATCTCACTAAAGATTATCCAATAAATAATAATAATAATAATAATAATAGTAATAAACCCTTCTTTGATATAAGAAAGGAGAGGGCTGCAAAATGCGACAAGGGAAATATAGATGGGATGTGAAACCTTTCGATAGAGGGGGGGGGGGAAATAAAAAGAATGGGTAAAGATGTCAATAGAATTGGAGAGAAAGGTGGAGTAATGTTCATCTTTTGCTATTGTTCTCCCCACCTCTTGGTAAGGCCACACTTGGAATCCTGCATCCAGTTTTGGTCGCCACGATGTAAAAAAGATGTGGAGACTCTAGAAAGAGTGCAGAGAAGATCAACAAAGAGGATTAAGGGACTGAAGGCTAAAACATATGAAGAACGGTTGCAGGAATTGGGTATGTCTAGATGGATGCTCTAGAAGAGATTGGGCAGCCATTTGTCTGGGATTGGGTTTCCTGCTTGAGTTGGACTAGAAGATCTCCAAGATCCCTTCCCACTCTTCCCAAACTGGATTCTTCTACCCAGAGAAGCCAAACCAAACCCAAACAAGGGTTTGAGCTGTAGGCTTTATTGAGCATCCTGACCAATGTGCAGGGCAGAATAATTAGCATGTTAATTAGCAAGCTGGAATGTTTTCAAATCAGGTGCCAATCAGCACGTCAGGCTCAATGCACCAGGTGCCTGGATTACAGGCAGAATGTGAGGACACAGTGAGGACACAGACAAACCTCCAACGACTCTCTAAAAAGGATGCCAAATGACCAGCTGGGTCTGCAAGGAGTATAAATCCTTCCATTCCCCGTCATCCAGTCAGAGCTGAAGAAGCTTCTCGGAGGAGAAGCGAAACGTCTTCAAGGAAAAAAACAAGAAAGTCCAGTTGCCTCCTGAGAAAAGGCACCTTTGGGACAATCACGATGGAGAATCTCCATAGACACTTGAATCTTAGGCCGCACAATTGCCTTTCCTTCCTAAAACAGATCGAGCCAGGATTGGCCCTTTTTAGTCACCCTGGAATGGACTAGTTGAGCGGAAGCATCCTTTCCACTCCAGAATGCCGCTAGTCCTCTGTCTTTTCCCTAGAAATTACATTGATTTATTGTGGCTGTTATTAAGCTGCTTTTAAGGGGCGAAACTTCCTGAAATCGGCAGAAAGGAAAGATGCGAGGGAAAAAAAAAAAAAAACCAGCGCAGGAAAAAAAGTAGAAATCCGTTTAAAAGGTTACCTTTGAGAAATGCAGTTGGACTATGATTCGGGGCTCAATAATAGACAGTGTTAAACATGTGGAAACACGCCCCCTCAGTTTCTCCCAGCAATATTGGTTTCCTTGTCATCTGTCAAATTCAGGGAAATCTTTCTTTTCTTTTCTTTTCTTTTTTTTTTTTAACCTTCTCGCCTCTTCCCATTTTTTTTTTCTTCTTCTCCTCCTAGGGAAAACAAAAGAAAAAAGAAAAAATCCCCCGAACTCATTAGTTTAAAATTCCCTAATGCAACATTCAGCTCAAACCGAGAAAATGATAACCTGTTTTTCTGTTCAAAAAAAAAAAAAAAAAAATACACGCAGGGGTTGTTTTGGGCGAGAAAAACCAGAGAGACTGAATCTGGCAGGTTTCTTTGCAACTGGACGCCGTCGTAAAAATGCCTCCCCTCCCCTCCACTACCCCCGACTTAGCCAGGATGATATTTTGTAGGGTTGCTACCATATGTTCCTTTCCTTTTTAGCTGAGATTATGGCATCATTATTGCTGATAAAAGCTGTTTATTGCCTTGGCAAAAGCTACAGTTGCTTGGAGCAGTTCTGGAAACAGTGAAGTGTGTGTGTGTGTGTGTTTACCCAGATGCTGGAATCCTGGGCCTTTGTTAGCTTGTGTGTGTGTATTTTGCCCTTTGTCTGGTTGCCTGTTCCTTCAGCTTGACAGTTCGTAAATTGTTGCTTTTCTTTTCTTTTCTTTTAAGGGCGTGTGTTTAAATACACTTTTATTTTTAGCCGGTTAATTCCGGCTCTATTATACCCTTAGAAAGCTGCTTAGGAGATGAAGGGTTTTGCTGTACTGTTGTTAGATTTCCAGCGGATGCTTTCCTCGCAAGCGTGGCAAGTTAATGAGGGTGGTGGGGTGCTCTTCGGTTGCCCTTGATCGATCGGCCACGTGCCAGGAAGGTGGGCTTACCCTGCGGTAGTAGCTGTCAGATGGTGGGCTGTAGATCCCACCCCATCAAATTCCTGAGCATCTGGGGCTTCGCTGGGCCAGAAACAGGTTACTAGTTCTCATGCTCTCCACCCAGCTTTTGAAAACATCTTAACGACTGTAGAAAACAGGCTGTACTTTTCAGTAGCTCGGGACGAACTTGAAATAGATAATGTAGATATATTTGTGCAAAAAAAAAAGGTGTGGGTGGAGAGACCAGACCAACCGGCCAGAACTTCTAATGAAGATTTGCTTACAGAAATCTGGACCATGGCAGTCTGTTTAGTATTGGAGACATTTAGGAAGAACTACTACTAAGATACCATGAATCAGGTTGGCGTGGTGGTTAAGGCACCCGGCTGGAAACCAGGAGCCGTGAGTTCTAGTCCCACTTTGAGCACAAAAGGAACTTGGTGACTTTGAGCTATTCGCTTCTCTCAACCCAAGGAAGAAAGAACTGGCAAGCCATTTCTGAAAAATATTACCAAGACAAGCGCAGGGACACAAATTGCCAGACGTTGGGCCATGACATGTCTGCAAGAAAACCACCAAGCTCAGAGAGCACCAAGGACCCCACAGTTCTCTTCCTCCTCCTCCTCCTCCTCCTCCTCCTCCTCCTCCTCCTCCTCCTCCTCCTCCTCCTCCTCCTCCTCCTCCTCCTCCTCCTCCTCCTCTTCCTCCTCCTCTTCCACCTCCTCCTCCCACCAAACCCCACTCCGTTCTAGCACTGAAGATGTTCCCTAGTTGGATCATGAAACGTCTTCAAGAGAACCACCAAGCTCGGAGACCCACCAAGTTCTCCTCCTCCTCCACCACCACCTCCTCCTCCTCCACAAAGACTATTTGTAATCTATTTGTAACATGTCACCAGTTCTTGGTTGTTCCCCAGGTGCTAGGATTTCTCTTCCGGATAAGAAGAGAAAATGATTTTATTTTATTTAGAGAGATAGGTCAGGAACCAAACGAGGGCAGTAAAACATAATAGAAAGCTTCTGAATGAAACTACATTTTATTTTATTTTTTTTGCTTGCATTTTTGTTGGGGGGGGAAAAAAAAAACCCTGGTGTGGATGGTTTTCTCTCTCTCTCTCTCTCTCTCTCTATTTCCTCTCTCTCTCTCTCATTCTCTTCCCCCATCCCCCTATGTATCCTGGGAAATCAGACTGATCAATAGTTCCCATTTCAGTACAACTGAAACCAGCATTACAACTGTATAAAATTTACTATATTGTCCGCTGTAAATTTTAATTGGAAAAGCTGTAGAGCTTTTGCCTCTCTATCTTTTGTGGGTTTAAATCTCTTTGATTTAAAGGCGCTGGAGCCGAGGCAGGGGGAGGGGCGGGGGGAAAAGAAATGTTAAAAAAAAAAAAAGGAATGAAGGAAGGGAGGGAGGGAGGGAGGGAAGGCCTAGGAGGAGGAAATCAAACAAATTTACAGCACATCATATTGTGTCATACCGTATGACACCGTCACATTAAACAGCCCCAAAATACAGCCCTGCGTGGGGTGGGGGTGGGTGGAGAGAGAAAAAAAACAGGGGGCCAAGGAAACTAAGCGGTGACTTGCGTGTGTTTGCAGGAAATCCCCTTTTGCAAATCAGCAGACTATAAAAAGACTGGATTAAATTTGGATTTGCTGATGTTTTTCAGGAAACCTGGTAGGAAAGGTTTTTTTTTTTTTTAGCTTCCCAGGGGTGTCCAAATAAAAAAAAGTGGGGGAAATACCCTGCTTGGAAAAAAGGACAGATAGATAGATGGATGGAGGGATGGAGGGATAGATAGATAGATAGATAGATAGATAGATAGATAGATAGATAGATAGATAGATAGATAGATAGATAGATACAGAGAGAGAGAGAGAGAGATGATAGATAGATAGATAGATAGATAGATAGATAGATAGATACAGAGAGAGAGAGAGAGAGAGAGAGAGAGAGATGATAGATAGATAGATAGATAGATAGATAGATAGATAGATAGATAGATAGATAGATAGATAGATGATAGATACAGAGAGAGAGAGAGAGATGATAGATAGATAGATAGATAGATAGATAGATAGATAGATAGATAGATAGATAGATAGATAGATAGATAGATACAAATAGAGAGATAGAGAGATTGGATTAAATTAAATAAACCTGGTAGGAAAGGGGTTTTTTTTTTAGCTTTCCAGGGGTGTCCAAATAAAAGGGAGGGAAAATACCCTGCTTGAAAGAAAGGACAGATAGATGGATGGATAGATAGATACAGATAGATAGATGATAGATAGATAGATGATAGATAGATAGATGATAGAGATATATTATTTTCTCATCCTGGTTTTGTTTCTCTCCCAGATCAAGGCATGCAAAGACCCCACATTCATTGCTGGTCTCTATTCCAGTTTAGGTCCCAACTTGTGTGAGCCCATAATTAACATAATTAACATGCATAATTCAAGGGGGAGCCCCCCTCACCCCCCCACCTCCATGGAAAGGCTGCCTCCCCCCCCTCTCCCCCCAGCTGCATTTGCAAGGAGGAAGGAGGGGGAAAGCTGCCGAAGGGTGTCTCTGGCCATTGCATAGCAGGAATAATTTTTGCTTGGATTGACAACTGCAAGACAATTCAGTCCTGGTGCATATAAACACACACACACACACACACACACACACACACACACACACACAAACCTAAAGCCCCATTTGGCAGAATTAATCGTTGACAAACTGCTCTTAAGCTGTAACATTGTTTCTGTCAGTCGTTCAGTTTTGATGTCACTGTTAGACATAATAAATCAATAGTGTCAGAATTTAGTAATGTTTATAGCTAGCAAGGTTTATTATTTCATAGGACTGTCATGTACCAATACTGGTTATCGAAGCTGTCTCTAAATTACCCGGGGCAGCGCGCGTTGCTTTGAATAATGCCGGCGGGGTGGGGGTAGGAATTGGTGATCCTACCGGTTCCTACCCCCCCCCCCCCCAAAAAAACGCAGATTGCAATTTTGGAATTCTATTTCTGTGTCCTGAGAGCCAACATTTTCCCTAAAACTGAACTCAAACCCATCTCGTTCAGCTCCTCGGGTACAAAATATCCTAATTTTGGTGGTGGTGGTATTATTATTATTATTATTATTATTATTATTATTATTATTATTATTATTATTATTATTATTATTATTATTATTATTATTATTTATTGGTTAATCTTTAGTGAGATTCACAGCCTTTGAGGCTGGTTAATAGCTCAGCAGCTCGAGTCCTAACCAAGGACCTAGGAACTGTTAAGGTATCGTCGGAGGATGTAAGCTGTTCCGAGTAAGGTGGCTTTTTGTAGAGTCAAAATGTTCAAGTCCGGCAAATTTAGAATTTCTAAATAGCGGGGTAGCCCTTTGGGTATTGCTCCAATTATTATTATTATTATTATTATTATTATTATTATTATTATTATTATTATTATTATTTATTGTCATTTGCGTAGGAGGTGCCATCGGTTGGTCACTGCTCAAGGTTTGCTCCCTCTTGTAATTTTTTTTTTCTTCCAGATTGCTTTCTCTTTGGCTTCTCCGCCGCACAAATTTGAAATTCTACTTATTACTTTTTTTTTTTGGCAGATTTGAAAAACCTATTAGCTTGCCTTGCCCTTTTTTGCTACAAAATATATATATATATATCTTGGTTTTGCCATGATTCCTACCTCCCTCGGCATTTCTTAATTGCAGGTTCATGTCAACGAGGTGGAACTGTGTAGGGAAGTGGGGGGGACGACTCAACAGCTCTGAGCTTAAGAGAAGGGAGCTGCAGATAAATTGCTGCTCTGAATTATACCTGTGTACAGGTGAGGTCATCAAGGTTGACTTTTTGTTACATACCTGGGCTTCAGGTGGGATTCGGCATTGTTTGTAGGCTGGTGAGGTTGCAGTGTTTGTGAGCAGTTAAGCTCACAAAGCCAGAAAAGAAATTCTTTTGGTGGGATGGAATGGACGCATGGAGAAGGTGTGCACGTGTGTTTGTGTGTGTGAATTCTAACAAGAGTATCGCAGCTTCCCAGGAAGAGGGCAGCACAAGAGCCCGAAAAAGAAGAGGCTGCACAATCCTGAACTGGATGATGGGACAAGAAAGAGGTTCAGGGGAGCCACAACCTAGAATCTCTCGGGGTACATCTATTACGCTAGAAGATTTTAGCTTTGGTCTGGCAAGATTCTGTCCATTGGTCTCTGTTCATAAGGAGATAAAGAATTGGACTCAGTTGGATTTTGACTCCCCCCAACTCTCATTGTCCTCCTTAAGACGAAGCCGTGGCATTTGCTTGAAACAGATGTGTGCTGAATTAGCCTCTGTGCTCCTTCTGTTCTCACCCTCTCCCTAAAGGATAGTTGTTAATTTGAAGAGATGAAGTGGAAGGCTTGAAATTCATCCAAGGATGTCCTACAGCCCAATCAAAAGTCTCCATCCGAGATTAAACGGGTGTAGATAGTCATGTGCAGTTTGGAATCGGGAACTGTGGGCAAGCTTTGGGATTTCTGTTCCTTTCCCACTGGTCTTCCATTTTTTCCTTTTTTCTTTGGAATGCTTAAGACAATTTGCTTGCTGCAAGTAGATCGGAGGTGGTATTCAGCCGGTTCGTACCGGTTCAGGTGTACCGGTTCAAGCAAACTGGTAGCGGAGATTGCAGATGGGACCACCCACCAGCCCCGGCTCTATGCCGTCCTATTTAGGCACAGTTTTGAGGCTGGGCACATACACGGAAGACACACACACCAGCAAAGCACATGCGCGGAAGGCCGGGCGCACGCGGGGCGAACCGGTAGCAACAAAATGTGAAACCCACTGCTGAAGTAGATGGTATCAACCAGGGTTGAAATCTATTTACATTCCCAACCGGTTTGGAAGTGCACGCGCCACGCGCATTATGTGCATGGGCAAACCCTTCAGCTCATGCGCAGAGGGTAAAAACAGGTTACTTCCTGGTTAAAACCAGGAAGTAACGACTACCGGGCAGGTGGGCGGAGCCTCGCACCACCATCGCTACCAGTTCTCCGAACCACCGACCGCCATCGCTACCGATTCAGCCGAACCGGTCCGAACCGGGAGCATTTCAACCCTGGTATCAATGCTTCTTTCTTTGTGTCTGTGGCTGCAAGCAGTTTTTGGGGGCTCCACAAATACCTGTTGAATTATAACATCCAGAAGAAGCCTGTGGAGATTCCCAGTCATCGAGGTCCTGGTTGTCCCAAAGGTGCTTTTTCACTAGGCAACTCGATTTTTATTTTCCTTGAAGATGTTTTTGCTTCTCCCCTAAAAAAAGCTTTTTGGGTTCTTCAGACTTCGTTTTCCTGGAAGACGTTTCGCTTCTTCATCCAAGAAGCTTAATTTCTTGGATGAGAAGCGAAACGTCTTCCAGGAAAAAAAAAAAAAACCAAGTCCACCTTGGCTTTTTTGGGGGAAAAAAAAGCATTTTTGGGACAATCGGCTAGAAACTGAAGTTTGCTAAATTTCCTGCCTGATTGCAGGAGGAGGGGAGGAGGGGGGCCTTTGGAAGGAGAAACTGAGAAGGTTGTGTGCCTCTGGAACGGGGGGGGGGGGGGCAAGAACAAGACGAGGTCAAATGTAATTAATTCAAGTGGGAAAATGCTTTTACTCTGTAATGTTTAGCCCCATATTTCAAGAATAATAGCATTTCTGTCAGGGCTGTTACATTTTTCAAAGGTATCGCTTTCAGCGGAGAGAAGGCAAGATTAACTGGGCATCCAGCTCTCTTATGTGAAAAGCTCAGGTTTCCTTTTCATTTTTGAAAACCACTCCATTCGTGGAGGAGGCTTGTCTTGCGATGCAGTATCCCCGGGCCTTTTAGTAGGAATAGATGGTTTTATGGGGGGGGGGGGGAGAAAAATATATCTGTCTGCTTGTCTACCTGCTGAGACCTGCGAGGAGCATGGCCTGGCCTTGTGGGTTTGCGTGGACGAGGTCATTGTGGTGTGTAACCCAACCGTAAAAAGCACAAGCGGCTCGAGTGGTAGGACCGCTGGGCAGGAGGTTAGCAAGCCCGCGTTTGAGACCCGAGAGCGGCTGTGGGGAGGGTTGAGTTCCCGTCCTTAACTCCAGCTCCTGTTGGGGACATGAAATGATCCCTCAACTGGGCAACGGTGATGTCACTTAAAACTTACTTAACAACTGTCTCACTTAGCAATGTAAATGTTGGGCTCAATTGTTGTCGTGAGTTGAAGTCTACCTGTAACTTCTGGAAGAAGCAGAAACGCAGGACATACTGCTACATGTATAATTTATTTGTGATATTCAACTGTCATTTGGATATACCGTTGTCCCTTAATATGAAAGGCTGATGGCCACCTCAGATAATAATAATAACTTTATTGTCATTGTACGTGTATACACAGTATACCCATACAACGAAATTCACTTAACATCCAAAGACCAGGTCCAACACGCATAACAATCCCCAAACACACTCCCACCCACCACAAATTCCCCACCCCTAAACCACCCAAACATCCACACAACAGACCAAGTAATGCTGTCCAACAGCTCACCGATGGTGGCCCTTGAGTTCATTTGTTGAGTGCAATTATAGCTCTGGGATAAAAACTATTCAGAAAACGTGTGGTCCAAATTTTTATTGTTCTGTATCTTCTGCCAGAAGGCAACAGTCCAAAAAGATTGTAAGCAGGATGGGACGAGTCTCTGAGAACGTTATGCAACTTTCTCAAACAGTGAGATTCGAAGATGTCGTCCAGGGCTGGTAGCTGGAGCCCAATGATATTCTGGGCAGATCTGGCAGCAGTGAGGTCTGATAAGCTTAGCGTGTCCTTCTACTTGGACTGGATCTTGTCAAGTTTTGTTTCAGTGGACGATCCTCTAGAGAACCTTCTCCCCAACCATGTTTTCCCACCATGTCTGGCCAAGATTTTATACATCTCTTTCCTCTTACCTGCCTCCCCTTTGAGCTCCGAAGCCCTCAACATCTTAGCAGCTTCACCAGGGGGCTCTTTTGTAGGCCCTTAATCATTCTGGATGACCTTTTTCTCCACCTCATTTAACGAAGGGACTGTTAGCTCAGCTTCTTTGAAAGACAGGCTCCGTTCCTAGAAATCCTCTCAGGAAACGGAGTTGGATTTGATAGCATCAAGATAGTTTTCAAGTGGTGTTTCCTTCAGGGAAATAGCTCTTAGTGACAGGTTTGCCAGTGGAAGAGGGTTTTCCTGAGTTGGTTTGCTTATTTAAGTTATTTCTGGGACTGTAAACTTTGGTTTGGGGGGATTTTTCCAGTAGCATAATCTGTAATTAAAAGCAAAAAAACCCCTAACAAACCACCTTAATTATGGCTAAATAAGAGCAGAGCAGTGAAATATTATGGAGGTTACGGGTTCTCCATCTCTGGAGGCTTTATAAGAGGACAACCACTTCTTAAGGATAGTTTGGTTGGTTCTCCTACATCAGGCGTCTCCAACCATGGGAACTTTCAGACTTATGGACTTCAACTCCCAGAATTCCTCAGCCAGATGGCCGAGGAATTCTGGGAATTGGAAGTCCACAAAGTTGCCAAGGTTTGAGACCTCTGTCCTACAGAATGATTTTTCCCCCCAACTCCACAATTCTATAACTCTGTGATTCGAAGGGGGAGTTTAGAAGAAGAAGCAGGCTGAGCTAGAAGGCGGCGTTAAACATGTCATCAGTTTGGAGTTGCTGAGTCTCACAAGAGACACGAGCCCAGTTCCCCCTTTACCCTTATCTAAGGCTGATTTAGCTTGGACTAGATTTGACTAGATTTTTTTTACGGAGGTATCAATCAATGGAACAGCTTGCCTCCAGAAGTTGTAATGAACACACTTTCCTTGCTTTCCTACCCACCGTCTTGCAAACAGGTGGGACCACAAAATCGGCCCCACAACATAAAAAAACCCCTTGTGGTTTCATCCGAGTGGATGCCAAATCGCTGTGGTGATTTTCTCACTGCTACGCTTGTTGTCTTTCTCTCCCACCCATCCCACCCCCTTCCTCAACCTTTTATAATACAGATTACATTGCTAGCGGCGATACATATTTAATCAGATTCTCGGCGCATACTTATTGCATGCTTTGAAGCTACCCAAGCATTAAAAAAAAAGCCGTGAACTGCATTCCTCTCTTTTTTCTCTTTCCTTCACACCCCTCTCCCCAAGCACGTCCCCCAGATCAGGTAGGAAGCAGTCGGGAGATATTTGGGGTGGAGGGCGGAGAGGAAGAAGAGGGGAGGGAACAGCTAATTGATATCTTCAGAAGACGAGTCTGTTCAACAAGACGATTTGAAACGTTGCGGAGTTGCCAGAAGGGCCATTAACATAAATGTTTAACTCAGACACGCGCGAACTTATGTACCAAAATGAAAATGTTTCATGCATTAATTTGCCGCAGAAGGTGCTAACATAACAATTAGATCGGCATTCTGCCGGCTAACATTTGAATTTCCTGGAGCATCCTTTCTCCTTCTGATCCAGGCTGGTGATGGAGGGAGGGTCCCTTTCTCTTCCCATGCCCTCCCACCCTCCGAACGAGCCAAGCCGTTTATTCTTTTGTTAAATTGAATTTGCACAGGTTTTGAAACCCGCTGGCAGGAGCCGAGGACGCCGTTTTCATCTTTATTTTCCAGTTCATATATAAAATAATCTAAAGCTGGTGTAATGGGATGTGGGAATGACCTTGGGAGACAGAGGAAGAGCCACAGCCAGGGGAATTGGTGGGATAACAGCAGTGGTGAAATGCTCCGAAGTCTACTACCGGTTCGCTGCGAACGCATGCATGGTGTGCGCCAAATTTGTACTGTATGCATGCATGCGCAGTGTGGCCAAACATGCGCTTCAGCACATGCGCCCCGCAGGGTTTCTTGCTTTCTAGCAAATATAAATCACACGGCACAGCTGATCGTTGGAAATATCGGTTCGTCCGAACCAGTAGCATTTTTTTACTACCGGTTCAGGCGAACCGATAGCTTTTATTACTCCCCTGTTTTCCCGAAAATAAGACATCCCCTGATAATAAGCCCAATTAAACTTTTGAGCGCACGAACTAAAATAAGCCCTCCCCGAAAATATTTCAATGCAGAGCTGGAAATGAGGTAAGATGGCAAGAGGAGCCCCATCTTGCTCCACCCGCCTCTGTGGGTGTGGCTTGGTGGGCGTGGCATGGCTTGGTGGGCGTGGCAGGGGAAGGATACTATAAAATCTCCATTCCCACCCCACTCCAGGGGAAGGATACTGTAAAATCTCCATTCCCTCCAGATCAGCTGGGACTTGGGAGGCAGAGAATAGATGGGGGCAGGACCAGTCAGAATATTTACAACCGGTTCTTCAAACTACTCAAAATTTCCGCTACCGGTTCTCCAGAACTGGTCAGAACCTACTGAAACCCACCTCTGCTACCTATGCACAAGAATCTAGGCAACCAGTAGTCAAAGCTCAATTAGCACTAGATAAGGGATAACAGAATTCATAGGTTCTTATTGTGGTGACGCAATGATTCCAAACTAATGACACATTTGACTCCGCCTTCCAGCTCTTTCCTTACACATTCCTTCTAACAGCACGGCACCGCCTATCCTAAACTTGAACCCTGGCACCGAGGGGCATTTCAAAAAAAAAAAAAAGAAAGAAAGAAGGATCAATTCGCTCCCGGTGATCTTCCGGGCGCGCTTCAAGGTGTTGGTTACCACCTTTAAAGCGCTCCGTGGGTACTTACGGGACCGCCTTCTGCCACCGATAGCCTCCCACCGGCCAGTACGCTCCCACAGAGAGGGACTCCTCAGGGTGCCATCAGGCAGGCAATGTCGGCTGGCGACCCCCAGGGGGAGGGCCTTCTCTGTGGCAGCTCCTGCCCTCTGGAACGACCTGCCCCCGGAGATACGTAGGATACCGGATCTCCGTGCTTTTCGCCGTACCCTCAAAACTTTTCTATTTCACCAAGCTGGGCTGGCGTAAACCCTCCCCCCCCCTTTAGATATTTTAATTGCAACGGATTTTAGTTGGGATGTTTTAAATCTGGGCCAAAATTTGTTTAATTCTTTTAATACTTTTAAATTTTGTATTGGATGTTTTTTTTTTTTTATTCTCGGCTGATCACCGCCCTGAGTCCAGCAGGAGAAAGGAGGTATAAAAAATTAATTAATTAATTAATTAAATAAATAATTGGAAGGGATCAAACTGGCATTTATAGTAGTAATAAAAAAAAATAAAAATAAAAATAAACGAGAGAGCAAGTTGCAGGCTTTCTTGCCGGAAAAGCCTTCCTGGTAAACCGGCCTACCTGCGAAAAGGGGGCTGTCGAGTTTTGAAGAGTTATCGCTGTTTTTGTAAGAGAAGCTCCCAAATTTGCTCCGGGGCTCGGTGATAGATCTGCCTGCCTTGCAGCCTTCCACTGTGTTTATACACGGTTTGTATGGCAGCTTTCATAAGACATTTACCCCATGATTTGCGATGAGCTTATGTGTGAATAATTAATGGCAATTAATCCTTAATTACAGTAATTAGGCAAGTCACAGGAAATTAAGCTGCAGCTGGAGAAGACCATGCCTGCGAAGGGAAGATCGGGGGCTGAACGCGGGTGCCACTCACTGACAACCGTTTCTCGGATGAGCTGCCTTGGGTGGCTTCAGATGGGACCTGAGCACCCAGCTCTGAAGGGATGGAGCCACAAAGAGCATCTTTGTTCCTTCATTTCTTTAATCCCGGATGGTGGTGTTTTTTTTTTTTTATATATTTCCTTTCCTCCGCAATCTCTCCCCCCACCCCCACCGCCACTCTTCCTCCGCTTCCTCCCTCCCCCTCTTTTTTTTTTTTTTTAGTTCAAGTGCCAAAATATTTGGCTGCATATGGCCGTCATCTCGGTTTATTGGGTGCCATAATTCAGAAGGGGCATAATTGTTCTTGGCTGGGCTAAGCAACCACTTTTGGGGAGGGGGGGTTGGAGCTGGGGGCAGAGAGGGGGAAAAAAAAAGACCCTTGAAAGCTTTGGGGTGTATTTGAAGCGGATGGTGGTGGATGTGATTGGATACCTTGTTTGTCTGGGGGGGGGGGAGGATTTTAAAAAGGCACTGGGAGACTTTGTCACTTTTCATTCTACTCTACCTAAAACCATGTATAACCCTTCCTTCCTTCCTTCCTTTTCTCTCTCCTTCCTTCCTACCTCTTTCTTTCTTTCTTTCTCTCCCTCCTTCCTTCCTTTCTTCCTCTTTCTTTCTTTCTCTCTCTCTCCTTCCTTCCTACCTTCCTTCCTTTCTTTCTTTCTTTCTTTCTTTCTTTCTTTCTTTCTTTCTTTCTTTCTTTCTTTCTTTCTTTCTTTCTCTCTCTCTCTCTCTCTCCTTCCTCCCTCCCTCCCTCTTTCTTCCTTCTTTCTCTTTCTCTCCTTCCTTCTTTCCTCTTTCTTTCTTCTTTTTTTCTTTCTTTCTTTCTTTCTTTCTTTCTTTCTTTCTTTCTCACTTTTCATTCTACTCTACCTAAAACCATCTATAATCCATCCTTCCTTCCTTCTTCCTCTCTCCTTCCTTCCTTCCTTCCTTCCTTCCTTCCTTTATTCCTCTTTCTTTCCTTCCTTCCTTCCTTCCTTCCTTCCTTCCTTCCTTCTTTCTTTCTTTCTTTCTCTTTCCTTTCTCCCTCCCTCTTTCTTTCTTTCTTTCTTTCTTTCTTTCTTTCTTTCTTTCTTTCTCTTTCTTTCTTTCTTTCTTCTTTCTTTCCTTCTCTCCCTCCGTCCCTTCTCCCTCTCTCCTTCCTTCCTTCCTTCCTTCCTTCCTTCCTTCCTTCCTTCCTTCCTTCCTTCCTTCCTTCTTTCTCCCTCTCCCTCCCTCCCTCCCTCTCTCTCTCTCTCTCTCTCTCTCTCCTCCCTCCCTCCCTCCTTCCCTCTGGGTAAACATGGTAGAATGATTTTTATAAAGCTGATTGACTCTTCCATTAAACTTAAAGCTTTCACAATAGACCGTTTTGAGAGAAGGAGTTGTTTTGTTTTGTTTTAAATGAAAAAACGGTCTATAAATATTTTAAACAACTTAAAAAGAAATGTGTAGTGGCAACTCTTGGCAGAAATCAACAAGAGAAAGCAAATAGGTAACTGTCTCACTTAGCAGCAGAGAGTTTGGGCTCAATTGCGGTCGTAAATCGAGGACTACCTGCCGTTGTTTTCCAGACTCCAAATCCTACACAGTCCGACGAGTTTCACAAATCAGCTCGTTTTCCAGCGCTGATGCCAAGCGGAGCCTGGCACCGTAGCCCATGCTGAAGAGAGCAATATTGTTATTAGCGAGGCCTACAGCGAAGCCGTCGAGAATTGGATCATTGGGGGGGGGGGGAGGCTGGCACCGCTTCCCTAAATTACAGGTTTCCCATCATTTCCCCAGCGATTTGGCAGGATTTGAAACTGAGCCTTTGATTCAGCTCTGTGCAAACAAGTGATGTGCTGGAGGGGATATATATATACCATGTTTCCCCAAAAATAAGACCCTGTCTTATATTTTTTTGAAACCTGAAATAAGCGCTTGGCCTTATTGCCATGTGCTCAAAAGCCCGATTGGGCTTATTATCAGGGGATGTCTTATTTGGGGGGAAACGGGGTATATATTTATATATAGGGTTTCCTTCAGAAACGATGGGGCTTGAAGAATGCGGCGGAGCAGACACGCAGAGGTGGGTTTGGGGAATCGGAAGGAAATTCAACCTTTGCGACGGTTACATGGAAAGGGCGCCTAGTGGGGAGCCTCAAGATTGCCTTCTTTCTTTTCTTAAAAATGGATCCTGCGAGTTTTGATTGCGACGGTCTTGGCAGTCGGTCGATAAAAATCCCGAAGTCGCAAAAAACCCAGAAAGGGAGACTCTCCTTTTTGACATGGTACGCACATCCAACGTGCTTTCTCTTGATATCGTTCTGCAGCTTTTATTTCTTTTCCTCTACAGAGCATCCATGTGCGTGCATGCGTGTGCGCACGCGCGATAGCTCAGCAGTTAAAGATGCTTGTGGCTGTCAGCTGGGAAGCTGACAGCCCGTGTTCAAGACCCGAGTGCTGCGCGACGGGACGAGCTCCCGTTCCTTGCTCCAGCTCCTGCCAATCTAGCAGTTCGAAAGCATGCAAATGCAAGTAGATAAATAGGTACCACTTTGGTGAGAAGATCACAGCGTTCTGTGTGCCTTTGGCGTATGGCCATGCTGGACACATGACTACAGAAGATGTCTTCGGACAGCGCTGGCCAAAAATCAGAGATGAGCACCGTCCTCTAGAGTCAGACACGACTGGACACAGAAATCTCTCCCTTCTGAAGAGCATCCAGTAGAGTTTCCCATCTCTCTCTCTCTCTCTCTCTCTCTCTCTCTCTCTCTCTCTCTCTCTCTCTCTCCCTTTCTCCCTCCCTCCCTCCCTCCCTCCTTCTCTCTCTCTCTCTCGTTCCTTAAATTTTAGTGGAAGTTGCTCATCCTTTTAAAGCCTTTCTGGAGCCTAATGGTGATGTCATGCTCGCCCTGCTCAGCAAATAAGTGTGGTTGATGAGATCTGAGTGGAAATCTCTTTTTGATTACCAAGCTATTTGCAGGTCTTGGGTTAGCTGATCTCTTTCCAAAATGATCAACTTCAGCGTTATTTGCAAGGATGGAGCCAGAGAAGAAATTAGATGCGTTGCGGAATATCCTTGTGGGAGACACAGGAAGGAGGAATTTTCTAGTTGTATAGTCCAGTGATTTTTTTTATATATATATAGGGGTGGGAGCATGCGCGCTTCCGCAGATGTGCAGAAGCTTCTGCGCATGCGCAGATTGTTCTTGATGGCGTCCAGATGGGTGGGCGGAGCCTTCCACTGCCGTTACTACCAGTTCACAAGAACCGAAAATAAGACATCCCCTGATAATAAGCCCAATCAGGCTTTTAAGCGTATGTGCTAAAATAAGCCCCTCCGAAAAAGCCCTCCAAAAATAAACCCTCCCCAAAAATAAGTCCTCCACAAAAAATATTTAAACGCATGTCCCCGCCATTTCCTCTGGTTAGGGCTAGGTAGACAGAACTGGAAATCAGGTAAGACGGCAAGAGGAGCCCTGTCTTGCTCCATGCACCCCAAAATAATAAGACATCCCCGAAAATAAGGCCAAGTGCTTATTTCAGGGTTCAAAAAAATATAAGACAGGGTCTTATTTTCAGGGAAACATGTTATATATGTATGTATGTGTGTGTGTGTGCATATACTGTATATATACTGTATATATAAAGTGTTTTTCTATCGAGGCACCTGGTCTAGCCCAACATGTGGGAGGGAGCATACTGCATCCCTTTCGCCTTTCAGCTCTAATCCAAGTAAGGGTATGGCTAGCTGATGAGAGCTAAATAGCTTGAAATAGATCGAGCACATGGCGATAAGTCCAAGCGCTTATTTCAGGGTTCAAAAAAATATAAGACAGGGTCTTATTTTCAGGGAAACATGGTATATATGTATGTATGTATGTATGTGGGAGGGAGCATACTGAATCCCTTTCGCCTTTCAGCTCTAATCCAAGTAAGGGTATGACTAGCTGATGAGAGCTAAATAGCTTGAAATAGATCGAGCACATGGCGATAAGTCCAAGCGCTTATTTCAGGGTTCAAAAAAATATAAGACAGGGTCTTATTTTCGGGGAAACATGGTATATATGTATGTATGTATGTGGGAGGGAGCATACTGAATCCCTTTTGCCTTTCAGCTCTAATCCAAGTAAGGGTATGGCTAGCTGATGAGAGCTAAATAGCTTGAAATAGATCAAGCACATGGCGATAAATCCAAGCGCTTATTTCAGGGTTCAAAAACGTATAAGACAGGGTCTTATTTTCGGGGAAACCCAATAAAAACATAAAACAGAAATGAGGTATTGAAATATATTAGCCACACGATCCTTCAGATCTACCGGTTATTCAAAATAGGAAAGGAAGCTGCGTTGGATGTGTTCGCTGCTTTGAATTATTTGTAAAAGTATCAAGACGTGATGCAAATAAATAAGTAGACTTGTTAGTTACCCACACACCCATGTAAGCGCATTCTCTTTTCCCCCTTGTGGTCTTCCTTTCTATATTTCCTATCCACTTGTAGATGTGTGCTTGTATCAGCATCGTTTCTTTCCCTGTTTTCTTGGAATTATAATAATAAACATCAAGCAAGAATCTGAAAGCGCGCTAGACTATCGCATGTATCAGAGTCGCTCGTGACGAGTTGGGGAGAATAATAAGTTCAATAAATGCATAAATAAAATCACAGTCTGTAGAAGCCGTACTAGGCATGGTGTGACTTGGGAACTAATATCATGCATGTGGATGTATTTGCGTACACAGGCTCATGTATGTCTTGGAAAGGAGGTCCTTATTTCTGAAGCCCACCTTCTAAAGAACTTTGCGGGGTCCTTGGTGTCCTCTGAGCTTCGTTTTTTTAATTCTTCTTGCAGACATTTCACGACCCAACTAGGTAATATCATCAGCGCTACAAATGGGCGCGGTTTGCATTTTCAGCCCTGATGACGCCGCCTAGTTGGGCAACGAAACAACCAAGCTCAGAAAGCACCAAAGACCCCACCGTTCGCCTCTCAGCTACAAATATTCTCTTCTACAGAACTTGGCCTTCGAAAAGCATCTTCAGCTACAAAGCTCCCTTGTTCCCAAAACTTCTCTCTCTCTCTCTCTCTCTCTCTCTCTCTCTCTCTCTCTCTCTCTCTCTCTCTCTCTCTCTCTCCCCCTCCCTCCCCCCCCTCTCTCTCTCCTCACCACCTTCCAAATGATCTGTCGGAGATACGGACTCCCAAGTTTTCAAGACCTTCCATGTCCAGATTTTGCATTTCCAAGCAAAATGTCCTGCAACGGGCAGCATTTGACTTTATGGATGATTTCAAGGGTGCTTAGCTGGAAGAGTTTGCGACAAGGTCTTTAAATGTCAGGGAAGACGAGATGATAACATCAGCCCTAGAATTTGCCTTGCATTAAAAAGAGGACCGTGTGGGGTCAGGATCTCGGTTAGCTTGTCAAGACCTTGGGTCTTCCTCCTGGGTCAAACATTTGGGGACTGAGAGAGGTTGCATGACCCCCTTTTGCAAACCGATATTTCCAGAGATGGGCGTGATAAAAATGTTGTTTGCCCTGGCTTGAAAAATCAATGTTTAATTTACTGGGATGGATGGATGATTTCGGTCGAAAGCGGAAAGGGTGGCATTTGGATGCGCCACCACGAGTTGGCCCGAGGAAAAATAAATAAATAAATCACGCTATCTTAATAACAGCCTTGATTTTATAAATGATTTCGAAGGGCCGCCCTCCCCCACCCCCCCCACTTTCCCCTTCCCTCCCTCTCTCGTCTCCCTCCTCTGAAATCACCCATCCATTCATTTTAATATGTAGAATTGGTTTGCTAGCAGGGCGACAGTTTAAACAGACTTCCCACTGCGAGAGAAGTGCCACCATATTGCTTCCCATTACTCGCTAAGGTGGTTGTTTAGGAGGAGAGGGGTGTCGGGGGGGGGGAAACCCCTCCTCCTCTCCGGATACGTTTTAAAGGACTGTAATTTTATTTAGGATAATGAAGATTTATCGCCCGTTTCGGCAGCGTGAGAGGTGGCTTTTAGGACAAGCAGAACGTGCTCTCTGGATGATTTCGGAAGATGCTTAGCTGGAAGGGTTTGACACCGTCTTAATGTCAGAGGAAGGCGAGGAGATAACTCCTGCTAGTCATTACTCAGAGGTTTAAGAGAAAGGGGTAGTTGTTTTTTTTTTTGGTACTAGGCCTCCATCACGAGATACTCTGGGGTTTCCCCCCCCACCCACTCACCCACTCCCTCCTCTGGATGGGCCTTCAAGCATCCTTTACTCGTCTTTATTATCTCTTTTAAGCAGTTATAGTCTTTGCATTTGACTTTGAATCAGAAGTTGCTGGCTCGAAAAACAGAAAAGGAAGATCCGTTCGCAGTTGCAAAGTCTGCATCTTGAAACTTCACCAGAGGGTGGGTTGGGGGGGGGCAGCTTTCCATCTGCATTTTTATCACATTCCCCTTCTCTCTCTTTTATTCTGCCTTTTCCCCCCCAATAAACACTCCACGGCGCCATAAATATTGTTCCTGTTTTCACTTTTAATACCCTTCTCCACTCTCCCTTAGTTTCTCACAGGCTGCGACTTAGCCGGCGCATTTAATGCCCGGTTTATAAATCTTAAAAGCAGAAGGAATTGAACGGTTACAAGATATTTCTTTCTCTCCCCCCTACCCCTTCCTCTCTCTCTCTCTCTCTCTCTCTCTTTCTTTTATCAGGTTTTTATCTTCTGGCTGGAAATGCCGGGGCGCTCAAAACATTTCTAATTTCCCCTTATTTGAAGGTTCAAACCGTTTCAAATTACTGCCTCTGGATTGTTCCTGACATGTAGAATGGTAAATTTGATCCGGGGGAACGCAGGAATGCATTGTGTGTTCCTTTTTTCAAACAAGGGAATTCAGTAGGTAAATTACACTCATTTACTTGGGACTGTAATTTAGTTCACAGCCTTTAGGCAAATGCAAAGAGAAGGACAGAAGAGAGCAAAATAGCTCAGAACCGGGGAGGGGAGGGGTATTTCCCTCCCCCTCCTTCCCTTCCCAATGGAATAGAGAATTTTGTGCTAGGAAGAAGGAGAATTAGAGGGTTCCGTTTCACTCACAAGCAGCATTGTTTTATCCTTCCCCTTTTGCATTATTATTATTATTATTATTATTATTATTATTATTATTATTATTATTATTATTATTATTATTATTATTATTATTATTTGAAATCATCTTTCTTCATTTCCAGACTTCCAAGCTGATTAACTCGGCTGTAGTTTAAATCTTCCCAAAAATGCCCTTTGAAGCTGGGGGTATATATAGTTTTTAAGGACGTTCGTTTGCTTCCACATCTGATTGTAATTTTTTTTGGGGGGGGGGGAAGGGCAGCTTTTTCCTACCCCACCCCACCCCACTCGATTAAATAAATCAGAACGGTTTTAGAAGTATTGAGAAAAAGGAAGCTCAGGTTACACCCTTAATTTTGTAAGCGTGTTTGTTTCAGTGAAGGATGTTTTCCCCCCCTTTTTTATATATATATAATACGTTTTTTTCCCCCTCCCTTAAATCACTCTAGCACTTCGAAGAAATTTGGGGTTTTGTTTTACGTTAGCCATCTCCAACCCTTCCTCTGCTTCCTGAAAATAACCATCTGCCTAAATATTTGGGTTTTTTTTTTTTTTTTTTTTTTAGTCCAATGCTTCTACAGATGGCTTTTAAATTTGGCTTATATTTTCCTCGCGGTCTCTTCAGTCTATTTCTCTCCATCTGTATCCCGTATCTCAAGGAATCGAGGTTTTATTTTTGCAGGGGGGGGGGGAAGAAATAAAATTGGATGTTTATACTCTTTTTTTTTTTTTCCCCCTCCTGCAAAAGAGAAAACACCTCCATCATCAACCGGTAAATTGGAATTTCAAGCGTTAACTTCCATCTTTGGATTTCTACAGTGGCCAGAAAGTGATTTTGGTGGGGTTTTTGTTTGGCGTGTGCAGTGGGCTTCGTGGCGAAGGGTTTTTGCAATTCGCTCGCGGGCTTCGTGTAAACTCCCCCCGTCTTAATTGATGGCCACGGAAAGGCGCAAGCTAGGCTGATGGTTTGTTAGCGTATAGCTTGTTAAATTGTAGTTGCCAATTTAAAATAAATGATGCCTCCTGGGTCAACGTTTTTTAGAGGGGTGTGTGTGTGGGAGGGGGAGGCTGGGGGTTTCAGCCCAGCTGTTCAAGAGCAGTGGTGGGCTGGTGGTTTTTCATTTTTTTCCCCTAACTTTTATGCTTGTACACCTCTCTCCTCTTGCGCACAAGGTCAGCCTGTTTGTGGGTTTTAATAGCAGTCTATCAAGGAGAAAATCAATGAGCCGCCTGTTTCGCACTCGTTTCACTGGGGGATATTCTCTCTCTCTCTCTCTCTCCCTCTCTTTCTCTTCCACCCCTCTGATGTGTACTGATCCCAAGGTTGAAAGTGACAATATTAATGCCCTGTTAGCGTCCAGCCGAAAGGAAAACCCACAAAGCCGCAGCCCTACCGTCTGCACGGAGGTTTCTGTTGCTAGTTGCGAAGTCGTGTCCGACCCATCGCGACCCCATGGTAAAGGTAAAGGTAAAGGTTCCCCTCGCACATATGTGCTAGTTGTTGTTCCCGACTCTAGGGGGCAGTGCTCCTCTCCGTTTCAAAGCCGAAGAGCCAGCGCTGTCCGAAGACGCCTCCGTGGTCATGTGGCCGGCACGACTCAACGCCAAAGGTGCACGGAACGCTGTTCCCTTCCCACCAAAGCTGGTCCCTATTTTTTCTACTTGCATTTTTTTTCAACGTGCTTTCGAAGGAATAGCAATAGCCCTTAGACTTAAATACCGCTTCCCAGTGCTTTTACAGCCCTCTCTAAGCGGTTTACATAGTCACCCTCTTGCCCCCCAACAATCTGGATCCTCCTTTGACCCAACTCGGAAGGACGGAAGGCTGAGTCCACCTTGAGCCTGGTGAGATTTGAACTGCTGAACTGCAGCTAGCAGTCAGCTGAAGTAGCCTGCAATACTGCACTCAACCACTGTGCCACCTTGGCTTTTTTTTTTTTTTTTAAATTTGATTTATATGCCGCCCTTCTCCGAAGACTCAGGGCGGCTTACAATGTGCTCAGCAATAGCCTTCATCCTTTTGTATATTTATACAAAGTCAAAGTCGCCTCTTTAAAAAACACCTTTGGGATAATCAGTGAACAACCTGGAGGTTTTCAAACACTAGGCTGAGCAGCCACTTGAGCGGGATGGTATAAGGCTCCTGCCTTGGGCAAAAGGGGTTGGACTAGAAGACCTCCAAGGTCCCTCCCAGCTCTTATGATTCTACTGTCGGGTTTCGATGTCGCTAAGCGAAACATTGGTTGTCCCGTTTTACGACTTTTTCTTGCCATCGTTGTTAAGTGAATTCAAGCTGTGAAGAGAATCTTGGCTTCCCCCGTTGACTTGGCTGGTCAGAAGGTGGCAAAAAGGGGGGGAAATTGGATACCGCGTCCGTCATAAATAAGTCGACTGCCAAGCATCCGAATTTTGATCTAATGACTGCAACGGTCATAAATCTGAAAAATGGTCAGAAGTTACTTTTTTCCCAGTGCCGTCGTAACTTCGAATGGCCACTAAACGAAGAGATGTAAGTGGAGGGCTGCCTCTATTTATTGATTAAAATTTATCAGCCTCCTCTTTGAGGCAGGATCGTCTTTGGGGCAAGAAGGGAGAGGAGGATGAGTTAATTCGTGCCTTCTCCTAAGACACATTTTTTGAGGCTTGGATCACAGAAAGGCAGATCTTACGTGAGATTAAAAAGAAAAAAAAAATTCCCTTTCATGCTGTATTATTTGCTGGATGAAACCAAAGTTTAGAGACTTATTTTTTTTTTCCTTCTTCCTCTCATTGTCTCTCTCTCTCTGTGTCGGAATCTGGTTCCTACAGTTTGGGCAGCTTTCTTATTATGGGGTGAGGAACTGCGAGTTGTAGCTATGTATAAAAGCGAAGGAATATATTATGAATAATGCATTATCGAGCAGCTCATAAATGTAAGTCGGAATTTCCTTCAGTAGTTGAGTTTTCAGTCACCTTGATGAAACGGTCTTGAAGGCGCTTACATGCTTCTTTCTTTCTTTCTTTCTTTCTTTCTTTCTTTCTTTCTTTCTTTCTTTCTTTCTTTCTTTCTCTCTCTCTCTCTCTCTCTCTCTCTCTCTTTCTTTCTTTCTTTCTTTCTTTCTTTCTTTCTTTCTTTCCCTTCTTCTTTTTCTTTCTTCCTTCCCCCTGCTGGCATTTGGAGTGAGCCTCTGACAGGCTGATTTTTTTTCTTTTTTTTTCCCACCCCTGTTGCGAAGCTGCTTTCTCTCTCTAGTTAATATTCCGCGATACGTGTCGTACCAAAGTAAACTGGAAGAGCCGGGGCGAAGATATTTGCATTAATTATGCAGTCGGGATGGAAGGGAAGAAGAGGGGGGAGAGAAGTGGCAGAGGAGGCGGCTGCGGTGTGGCCGAGCCGTGGCCAAGATGAAGTGGCAGAGAAGGAACTCTTTGATGGGGCTGAAAAGAGAGAAGGGAGAGGAAGAGAGAGGGGGGGGGAAGGGACAGAGAGAGACAGAGGGAGAGAGGGGGGAGGAAGGGACAGAGAGGGAAAGGGATAGAGAGAGAGAGAGGAAGGGACAGAGAGAGACAGAGTGAGAGAGAGGGGATGGAAGGGAGAGAGAGGGAGGAAGAGGGGGTGAGAGAGAGAAGAAGGGAGAGAGAGAGAGAGAGGAAGGAAGGACAGAGAGATAGAGAGAGAGAGAGGCAAAGAGAGAAACACAGAGGGACAGAAAGAGAGAGGGAGGGGAAGGACATTGAAAAAGAGAGGGAGGGACAGGGAGAGGGAGAGAAAGAAAGAGAAGGAGGGAGAGAGAGAGAAGAGGGGGGGAAAGAGAGAGAGAGAGAAAGTGATGGAGAGAGAGGGAAGAAGAGAAGGAGAGACAGAGACAGAGAAAGAGAGCGAGGAACAGAGAAAGAGAGAAACCGAGAGGCAAACAGAGGGACAGAAAGAGAGAGGGAGGGAGGGACACTGAGAAAGAGAGACAGGGAGAGGGAGAGAAAGAAGAGAGAGAGAAAGAAGGAGGGAGAGAGAGAGGAAGAGAGAAGGGAGAGGAAGAGAGAGGAAGGGACAGAGACAGAGTGAGGGGGGAGGAAGGGAGAAGGAGGAAGAGGGGGTGAGAGAGAGAGAGAGGAAGGGAGAGAGAGACAGAGTGAAAGAGAGAGAGGAAGGAAGAAAAGGAGAGACTGAGAGATAGAAAGAGAGAGAGAGAGACAAAGAGAGAAACACAGAGAGGCAGACAGAGGGACAGAAAGAGAGAGGGAGGGAAGGACACTGAGAAAGAGGGACAGGGAGAGGGAGAGAAAGAGAGAGAAGGAGGGAGAGAGAGAGAAGAAGAGGGGAAAGAGAGGAGAAAGAGAGAGTGAGAGACAGAGTGACAGAGAGAGAGGGAAGAAGAGAGGGAGAGACAGAGAAAGAGAGCGAGAAACCGAGAGGCAGACAGAGGGATAGAAAGAGAGAGGGAGGGACACTGAGAAAGAGAGAGAGAGGGAGAGGGAGAGGGAGAGGGATAGAAAGAGAGAGGGAGAGAAGGAGAGAGAGAGGGAGGAAGAGGGGGAGATGGAGACAGACAGAGAGAGAGGGACAGAGAGACAGAAGGGGAAAGAGTGAGGGGGGGAAGAGAGAGACCCAGTTTGCCATGTTGTAGAGTTCTGGTCTGCCATTGTTTTGTGCCTTGACATCAACAAGGGAAAAGGATTAAACTGTTGTTGAATTACAACAGCCCAGCAATCACAGCTACTCTCTCATCTTAGCTTGGTGCATCACGATTTCCCCTAATGGAAACAGGGGTGAAGTTGGTGTGTTCCTAGGGTACCTTCAGCCGGGTCAAAACCGTGCGAGGACATGGGGGAACACTTATGACCATTTTTTCAGACTTAACGACGGTCTCCGCCGTCCCGTGATCAAAAATGCTCGGCAACCGATTCACGTCGAGGGTGGTGGCAGCGTCCCTGGGTCACACGATCCCCTTTTGCGACGCTTCTGACGAGCCAAGTCAACGGGGGAAGCCAGACTCACTTAACGACCGGGTTACTCACCGGATGACTTGCGGCGATTCACTTAGCGGCCGAGGCGAGGAAGGACTTAAAACGGGGAGGGGGGGAGAAGCTCACTTTTCTCTCGCTTAGCAACGGGAATGTTGGGGCTGGCTCCATTGTGGTCGTAAGACGAGGACTACCTGTAATACGTTTCGAATCAGTTTTTTGGATCTCGGGAGGGCCACCCGACATCCATGTTTGCCGCAAAACACCTTCCTCCCCCCTGCTTTACTTCTGCCTAATATCCCCTCTCCTTCCTGACAGTTTAATACATAATTACGGGGAAACAGTACGCATTCCCCTTTGAGCAAGACGTGTGTGTGTGTGTGTGTATGTGTGTTAGCGTGGAACGCCCCCCCCTCTCCTCGCTTGCTCCGAATTATGCAAATTGAACGCCTGAAGTTGTCACATCTAGGCCCCCTCCTGCCTCCCCCCAAAAAAAGGGGGGAGAATGTCATTTGGTGGCCAATTATTCAGAAGCAGCTAATCAGCGGGGCTCTTGCCCCATTCTGCTGGATTGTGGCTGTTGTGTGAATGCAAGAAAGCCACGGGCTCCATTCGAGACCGTCTCTACAGCATGACTCCTTCCTGACGTAGGACTAGAACTCACCGTCTCCTGGGGATTGGCCCAAAGTCACCCAGCCAGTTTTCATGCCTAAGGCGGGACTAGAACTCACCGTCTCCTGGGGATTGGCCCAAAGTCACCCAGCCAGTTTTCATGCCTAAGGCGGGACTAGAACTCACCGTCTCCTGGGGATTGGCCCAAAGTCACCCAGCCAGTTTTCATGCCTAAGGCGGGACTAGAACTCACCGTCTCCTGGGGATTGGCCCAAAGTCACCCAGCCAGTTTTCATGCCTAAGGCGGGACTAGAACTCACCGTCTCCTGGGGATTGGCCCAAAGTCACCTAGCCAGTTTTCATGCTTAAGGTAGGACTAGAACTCACCATCTCCTGGGGATTGGCCCAAAGTCACCCAGCCAGTTTTCATGCCTAAGGCGGGACTAGAACTCACCGTCTCCTGGGGATTGGCCCAAAGTCACCTAGCCAGTTTTCATGCTTAAGGTAGGACTAGAACTCACCGTCTCCTGGGGATTGGCCCAAAGTCACCTAGATGGCTTTCATGACTTAAGACACTATAGTTCATGGCCTCCCACTTTCTAGCCTGATGTGTTAGAATATAGAATAGAATAGAGCCGGAAGGGACCTTGGAGGTCTTCTAGTCCATCTCCCTGCTCGAGCAGTAGAACCTATAACATTTCAGACAAATGGCTGTCCGATCGCTTGTTAAAAACCTCCAGTGATGGAGCACCCACAACTTCTGGAGGCAAGGAGTTCCACTGGTTAATTGTCCTCACTGTTAGGAAGTTTCTCCTTAGTTCCAGGTTGCTTCTCTCTTTGATCAGTTTCCACCCATTGGCTCCATGATGGTGTTGGAGAAGCCTCAAGGGCAGAAGTCTCATACTTACTGAAGCGACATCTCCTCTCCTTTAGTATACGCACCCATTTTCTCCCTCTTTTCTCTTCAGGCATCTCTAGATAGGAAAGAAGAGTGAAAATGAGGTATGGAATTCTGGAAAAAAAATTCTTTTTAAAAACCAGGTGGGTTTAGATATGAATTTGGGGTTTGTACAAAACTCGCTTTGGCATAGGCTGAAATGTTCAATTTGAGCCAATGTAGGCTGCATAAACAGAGGGATAGAATCAAAATCACGTGAAGTGTTAATACCACTTTATAAGGACATGTTAAGGCCACACTTGGAAGACGGTATCCAGTTTTGGTCGCCACGATGTAAAAAAGATGTGGAGACTCTAGAAAGAGTGCAGAGAAGAGCAACAAAGAGGATTAGGGGAATGGAGGCTAAAACATACGAAGAACGGTTGCAGGAACTGGGCATGGCTAGTTTAATGAAAAGAAGGACTAGGGGAGACAGGATAGCAGTCTTCCAATATCTCAGGGGCTGCCACAAAGAAGAGGGAGTGAAGCTATTCTCCAAAGCACCTGAAGGCTGGACAAGAAACAATGGGTGGAAGCTAATCAAGGAGAGAAGCAACTTAGAACTAAGGAGAAATTTCCTGACAGTTGGAACAATTAATCAGTGGAACAACTTGCCTGCAGAAGTTGTAAATGCTCCAACACAGGAAGTTTTTAAGAAGAGGTTGGATCACCATTTGTCTGAAGTGGTGTAGGGTTTCCTGCCTGAGCAGGGGGTTGGACTAGATGACCTCCAGGGTCCCTTCCAGGTCTGTTTTTCTGAGCTCTTTCTCACGTTCTCAAATCAAAGCAACGGAAAGTGTCTTGTGCAGGCTTCATACCAAGTTGTCATTTTCGAGGGAACTCCCCCCTAACCGGAGAACGAACAATGCATAAAAGCCGAATCGGTTTCAGCTTTTCGACTGGATTTGCCTGTCGCTCTTTGGAGCAGCGGCCTGCGACAGTGCACCCAACCAGCGAAAGTATCATGCCTCTGGCTTTTTAATGTTCCCTTTCGCTGTGGGGCAACGCACTGGGTTAAACGCCTGTTGGATTGCGTGCTTTCCAAGGCGCAAATGTGACTGAATGGCATTTCGATTGTTAAATAGGGGTGGGTGAAAGAAAGAAGAGAAGTGCAAATAATCTCGTAAGAACATGCAGAATTGTTCCTTCGTTCCCACGTACCTTGAACCTTGTTTCAGGCTGCTGTTTTTCAGCGATAACCAATGCCGTCTCTTGCTTCCCTTGCCTAAATAATAATAATAATAATAATAATAATAATAATAATAATAATAATAATAATAATAATAATAATAATAATAATAATAATAATAATAATAATAATAATAATAATAAAGCTGACCAGAAACTAACTTGGAACTGGTTAAGATCAGGAGTACTGAAAAAAGAAACAGAAAGCTTTATTTTGGCAGCTCAAGAACAAGCCCTAGCCACAGACTGCATGAAGGCAAAAATTCAACATGTTACCACCAACAGCAAATGCCGCCTCTGCAATGAGAAAGATGAGACAGTCGACCACCTGATCAGTGGGTGCAGCAAAATTTCACAAACTGACTACCTACAATGCCATGACCGCGTTGCTAAGATCATTCACTGGAAATTGTGCCAGAAGTTTGGATTTGAGTACAGCAAAAACCACTGGGAACATCAGGTTGAGAAAGTTTTAGAGAATGAGAAACTCAAGATCTTGTGGGACTTTAGGATTCAGACTGACAGGCACTTGGTCCACAACACACCTGACATAACAATAGTTGAAAAGAAAAAAGTATGGTTCATTGACATTGCAATACCTGGTGATGCACGGATTGAAGATAAGCAGCAAGAAAAAAATCACAAAGTACCGGGACTTGCAAATTGAAGTTGAGCGACTGTGGAAAAAGAAATCGTGTGTTGTCCCGATTGTAATTGGAGCCCTCAGAGCAATACCCAAAGGGCTACCCCGCTATTTAGAAATCCTAAATTTGCCGGACTTGAACATTTTGACTCTACAAAAAACCATCTTACTCGGAACAGCTTACATCCTCCGGCAATACCTTAACAGTTCCTAGGTCCTTGGTTAGGACTCGAGCTGCTGAGCTATTAACCAGCCTCAAAGGCTGTGAATCTCACTAAAGATTAACCAATAATAATAATAATAATAATAATAATAATAATAATAATAATAAATAACAACAACAAAACTAATAATAATAATAATAATAATAATAATAATAATAATAATAATAATAATAATAAATAACAATAATAAAACACCGATGCTGTTTTATTACAAAGCAGGTGGCCTGGAGGAAAATAAACGAGCATAGGCACTTGTGCGCGCACAGACCCGTCTTTCCCTTTTTCAGCATAAAATATGCATTTGGGCTTCTCATTTCATCTCCAATCTGTGTTATTCCATAAGAAAAAAAAAAAAAACCCGCAGGACTGCCCGAAGTCCTTTTTAATATTTAATTCAACAACTTTTTAATCTGTCATTACGCCGTGATGAAGTAAGCATCAAGTGTCGCTGGAAAAGATTAAATTATACTTGGAAATAGGAATTGAAATGATTTAGAGAGCTTGGCCGGGAGTGGGAGTGCGGGGGGGGGGGGGCGGGTAGTGGGTGGATGGGGTGGGGGAAAGAAAAGACGCTGGCATTGTTTGCTTTGTGCGAGCAATAATCCCAATGTTTTTTGGGGGGAGAAGGGGGCTCCGGGTGCCCATCGGAGTGACGGGCATCCTCGTGGGATATCTTCCTTCTCCACGGCGACCCCGTCCTTTGGCATCAGTGGCGGCTGCTGAGTGCGGCTTTATTTAATTGGCAACTGGGTGGATTAATTAAGGGTGGCTTTTTAATCCTGGCTCTCAAGTTTGTTTGTTTGTTTGTTTGTTTGTTTGTTTTCTGCAAACATGGGAAGCTGGTGGGCAGGGTTCGTGGTGCAGGGATCCCGCACCGATCCACGGGCCCTCCTTATTCCCGCGAGGTGGACGAAATTGCGATAATCAATAGCGTGCTCTCCCGAAAGGGTGGCACGGCCCCTTCTTTCTGCACGGGTGCTTACATCTGCGAAAGGAGGAGAGGAGGTTTCTGGGTATTAAGTGCCAATTTGAGGTGGTTTAATGTCTGAATTTCAGGTTTCATTTGCCTCTGGATGCACACAAGGGGCCCCACCAGGCATGTGTTCCCTTTCTATTTGGCTTTTATTTCTTGTCTTGTTGCCCTGAAAATGGGTAAAAGTCTGTATTTCGAGCTTTGTTCTTGAGGGCCTGGTCAAACTGAGGCTTGTTGATGCTTCCAAGATCTATCTATCTATCTATCTATCTATCTATCTATCTATCTATCTATCTATCTATCTATCTATTGTATCTCTAGCCATCCATCCATCCATCCATCCATCCATATCTATAATTATCTATCATCTATTTCATCTATCTATTGTATCTCTCTCTCTATATATCCATCCATCCATCCATCCATCCATATCTATCATTATCTGTCTATCATCTATCTCATCTGTCTATCATCTAACTTTCATCTTTCTATCTATCTATCCATCTATATCATTATCTATCGTATCTCTATCCATCCATCCATCCATCCATATCTATCATTATCTATCATCTATCTCATCTATCTATTGTATCTCTCTCTCTCTCTCTATCCATCCATCCATCCATCCATCCATCCATCCATCCATATCTATCATTATCTGTCTATCATCTATCTCATCTGTCTATCATCTAACTTTCATCTTTCTATCTATCTATCCATCTATATCATTATCTATCGTATCTCTATCCATCCATCCATCCATCCATCCATATCTATCATTATCTATCATCTATCTCATCTATCTATTGTATCTCTCTCTCTCTCTCTATCCATCCATCCATCCATCCATCCATCCATCCATCCATCCATATCTATCATTATCTGTCTATCATCTATCTCATCTGTCTATCATCTAACTTTCTATCTTTCTATCTATCTATCCATCTATATCATTATCTATCTATCTATCTATCTATCTATCTATCTATCTATCTATCTATCTATCTATTGTATCTCTATCCATCCATCCATCCATAGCTATCATTCTATCTATCTATTGTATCTCTATCTATCCATCCATCCATCCATCCATCCATATCTATCATTATCTGTCTATCATCTATCTCATCTATCTGTCTATCTATCATATATCTATCTGTGGTCTCTCTCCCTCTCCCTCCCTCTCTCTCTCCCTCTCCCTCCTCCCCTCTCTCTCATATCAAAATAGTTTGGGATTCCAATGAACAGCACTAATTTCCTCTGCACCTTCCCTCAATACTGTTTTTTTGGGGTGGACGGACATGAATAGTTTCAGGGAGATGCTTAAGAACTTACAGAGTGGATTTGCATAAAATGGCAGTCTAGACTAAAAGGCAGTTGGGTCGTTGTTCCTTTTATTGTGAGAAGCCCAGCAGGTCATCTGAACCGACTCACTCATAATCTGATTTATTCATCCCTCCTTGGTATTTTTAAATAAAGACATCCATTGTGTGTTTTGCCAGCCAGGGCTTAGCGTGTTGCAAGAGGTCGGAGAGTTCCTTTGGATAACTCTATTGATGGGAGAACTGTCATGATTTCTATCCTGCAAGCCAGAGTAGAGCCAATGAAAACGGGCACCCCAAGAATTCAGGAACTCCTGGTACGCAATTCTATTGCAGAAAAGCTAAGAAGCCGTTGTGGAAGAATCCCAGTAAGAGCTGCATATCGAATGCAAATCTTATTTACAGCGACTTCAGCATTTAAAACTCTTGCCTCTGAGCAATTGCAGTGGACTGCACACCCCTCCCTACCATGGACAAAGTCCAGTTTCCATCTCTCTTTTTCTCTTTTTCTTTCTTTCTCTCTCTCTCTTTTTCTTTTGTCTCTCTCTCTCTCTCTTTTTCTTGTTCTCTTTCCCTGGTCTCTTTCTCTCTCTTTCTCTTTCTATCACTCTCTTTTTCTCACTCTTTCTTCCCTTCTTTCTCACTCTTCTCTCTCTCTCTCTTTCTTTCTCTTTTCTCTCTCTCTCTCTTTCTTTCTCTTTCTTTCTTGTTCTCTTTCCCTGTTCTCTTTCTCTCTTTTCTCTTGCTCTCACTCTCTCTTCCCTTCTTTCTCACTCTTTTCTCTCTTTCTCTCTCTCTTTCTTTCTCTTTTGTCTCTCCCTCCCTCTCTCTTTCTTTCTTGTTCTCTTTCCTTGGTCTCTTTCTCTTGCTCTCTCTTTCTCACACTCTCTCTTCCCCTCTTTCTCACTCTCTTCTTTCTTCCTTTCTCTCTCTCTCTCTCTTTCTTTCTCTTTTGTCTCTTTCTCTTTCTTTCTTGTTCTCTTTCCCTGGTATCTTTATCTCTCTTTCTCTCTTTCTCTCACTCTCTCTTCCCCTCTTTCTCACTCTCTTCTTTCTTTCTTCCTTTCTCTCTCTCTCTCTTTCTTTCTTTTTTGTCTCTTTCTCTTTCTTTCTTGTTCTCTTTCCCTGGTATCTTTATCTCTCTTTCTCTCGTGCTCTTTTTCTCTCACTCTCTCTCCCCCTCTTTCTCATTCTCTTCTTTCTCTGATGGCAGCCAGATTTCATCTCCGCTTGTCCTCTTCTGCCCGCATCACAACGAACTCACCTCTTCCCGCACCAAGGCCGTGACAATTCCTGCGAGACAGGCTTCTTGCTTTCCCTTCCAACAGTCAATTCCCATTCAAAGGCAATTCTTCCTCCATCCGGGGCATCACGGCATCCGTTGCAAAGGAACTGACACCCCGTTATTTTACCTGCACAAAGACACACAAAACACACACACACGAGCGAGCCCACCAGCTCCTTTCAGAGATCCCAAACTCCCCCTTTGCTTGTCTTTCCCCGCCAATTAATGGTGTATGTTTAAATCTCGGTACGACAAATTTTGTTTTGGGTTCTGCGGTTTTAAAATTCAAATCCCCCTCTCCGTCATGATTCCTCCAACGTGTCTGTGGTTGGTTGATTTCTGTCTTCTCTCTTTTTTGTTGTTGTCATTTTTGCCCTCCCTAATGGGGTCTCTATTTGGATCCTGGTTTATCATCGGTCTTCGCTGGTGCAGGTGCCTCCTCTAAAAACTCCACAGCTGTGTGTCAGAGAAGCAGGCAAGAGAGAGAGAGACCTTGTTGTGATATCTCATCCAAGAAGGTTTATCTTTTTGGAAAGATAATTCCAATTGTGCACATGGGGGGGGGGGGTAGGGGGGAGAGAAAGAGAGACAGAGAGAGAGAAAGAAAAAAGAGACATAGAGAGAAAGAAAGAGAGAGAGAGAGAGAAAGAGAGACGGAGAGAGAGACACAGAGAGAGAGAGACAGAGAGAGAAGAAAAAGAGAGGGACAGAGAAAGAGAGACAGAGAGAGGGAGAGACAGAGAGAGACACACACAGAGAAAGAGAGACAGAGAGAAAGAAAAGAGAGAGAGAGAGACAGAGAAAATGAGAGAGGGAGAGACGGAGAGAGAGACAGAGAGAGACAGAGAAAGAAAAGAGAGAGACAGAGAGAAAGAGACAGAAAGAAAGAGAGAGAGAGAAAGAGAGAGGGAGGGAGGGAGGGAGAGAGAGGGAGAGAGAAAGAGACAGACAGACAGAGAGAGAGAGAGAGAGAGAGAGAAAGAGAGAAAAAGAAAAGAGAGACAGAAAGAGAAAGAGACGGAGAAAGAAAGAGAGGGAGAGAGAAAGAGACGGAGAGAGACAGAGACAGAAAGAGAGACGGAGGGAGGGAGAGAAAGAGAGAGAGAAAGAGAGAGGGGGAAGGAGGGAGAGAGAAAGACAGAGGGAGAGGGAGGGAGGGAGAGAGGGAGAGAAGGAGAGAAAGAAAAGAGAGACACAGAAAGAGAAAGAGACGGAGAAAGAAAGAGAGACAGAAAGAGAGAGGGAGGGAGAGAAAGAGAGAGAGAAAGGTGGGAGGGAGGGAGAGAGAAAGAGAGGGAGAGGGAGGGAGGGAGAGAAAGAGAGACAGAAAGAAAGAAAGAAAAGAGAGAGAAAGAGACGGAGAAAGAAAGAGAGACAGAAAGAGAGAGAGAGAGAGAAAGAGAGACAGAGAGCAAATCAGTGCCTTTCCACGGAGGAGGGTAAATAAAGAGCCAAAGTCAATAAGAAAGGTTGAGTTTCCGCCTCCAGCAATGGCGGACAGCTCATTTGTAGATGGCGGCTGTTTTGTTTACATTTATAATGCAGCTTTATTTAATACTGACAGATATTGCTTGTGGCAAATGATAGTCAGGACGTATGAGCGATCATAATGCTCCTGTCTCCTTACAAAACCGCCACGGAAAATCACCGGTTCACTTCAAGGGAGGGGGGGGGGTTATGGAGGAAAAGGATATAAGACAGCGCTTGCTCGGGTTGGGCCAAGGTATTTATGGAGCTGTTTTACTAGCTGCGAACATGTCACTTTATAGCGGTTGTGAAAATGGACTTTTTTTTTTTGCTAGCGTGTGAGAAAAAAAGGAAATAACATTGCAATATACAAGGGTAGTAAAAAAATATATATATCTATAAATAATTCCTCTCCCCCTCCATCGCCTTCCCCCCCACTCCACTCCCTCGCTCTACAAAGCATTGAATTCGAGATGGGCGAAGGGAGTTTTCTTCCCTGCTCAGCCTGGGTGCCAGTTGCTAGCATCCCAAGTTTTATTCTTCAGCCGAAGTCCCTTTTTGAAATGTTACTGGTTTTTTTTAGGCGGGGGGGGGGGGAGAAGATTTTTTATTTATTTATTTATTTATTTTTTATTTTCAATTTATATACCGCCCTTCTCCCTGAGGACTCAGGGCGGTGCACAGCCAGAATTAAAAACATGAAATGCAAATATTAAAAACAATTAAAATCTATATAAATTTGGCCCAAAATTAAAAAAACCACAAACCAATTAAACATTTAAAAATTTAAAAAATTTCTTCCTAAGCCATTTTAAATTGAAATGTTTGCTACCAAGAGCATAAAAGGGAACGCAATCGAATAACAAGCAAAGCAGATAAAAGAGAGGAGGAAGGAAGGAGGGAGGGAGGGAGAAGAAGAGGAAGAGGAAGAAGAGGAAGACAAACAGACCTGTGAGGTGAGATGGGCCGAGAGAGAGAGAGAGAGCGATTGGTACAAGGTCTCCCAGACGGTTATGTCTAACGTGGAGCTAGAACTCGCCGTTACCTGGTGATTTGGCCCAAAGTCACCCAGATGGCTGTCACGTCTTAAGGTGGAGCTAGAATTCACCGATTCCTTCGTGATTGGCCCAGAGTCACCTACGTGGCTTTCATGCCTAAGGCAGGACTAGAACTCTCAATCTCCTGGTGATTGGCCCCAAAGTCGCCCAGCTGTCTTTCATGCCTAAGGCGGGACTAGAACTCACCGTCTCCTGGTGATTGGCCCCAAAGTCGCCCAGCTGTCTTTCATGCCTAAGGCGGGACTAGAATTCACCATCTCCTGGTGATTGGTTCAAAGTCACCCAGCTGGCTTTCATGCCTAAGGTGGGACTAGAACTCACCGTCTCCTGGTGATTGGTTCAAAGTCACCCAGCTGGCTTTCATGCCTAAGGTGGGACTAGAACTCACCGTCTCCTGGTGATTGGTTCAAAGTCACCCAGCTGGCTTTCATGCCTAAGGTGGGACTAGAACTCACCGTCTCCTGGTGATTGGTTCAAAGTCACCCAGCTTTCCTTCACACCTTAAGGCGGGACTAGAACTCACCATCTCCTGGTGATTGGTTCAAAGTCACCCAGCTCTCCTTCACGCCTTAAGGCGGGACTAGAACTCACCGTCTCCTGGTGATTGGTTCAAAGTCACCCAGCTCTCCTTCACGCCTTAAGGCGGGACTAGAACTCACCGTCTCCTGGTGATTGGTTCAAAGTCACCCAGCTCTCCTTCACGCCTTAAGGCGGGACTAGAACTCACTGTCTCCTGGTGATTGGTTCAAAGTCACCCAGCTCTCCTTCACGCCTTAAGGCGGGACTAGAACTCACCGTCTCCTGGTGATTGGCCCAAAGTCGCCCAGCTGGCTTTCATGGCTTTAAGGCAGGACTAGAACTCACAGTCTCCCACTTTCTAGCCTGGTGCCTTAAACACTAGACCAAACTGGCTCATTTTTGCAGCGGGGAGATTGGCAGTGTTGCCCATCAGTGTATGTGTGAGGGATTTGCATAGGAATCCTCTTTCTCACCCCCTACCCAAAAAGGCACGTCCCAAAGAGATGCCCTTTGAGTTCAACTATCTTGATGCCACCTAATCCTTCTGTGATGCACACCCTTAGCATGGAGAGGCTTCCAAATCTTTGGTTCCCCACTTTTGGTGACCTTAATTTTATTTTTTTTAATTTTTATTTTTTATTTTTATTTTTTTAATTTGATTTATATGCCGCCCTTCTCCGGAGACTCAGGGCGGCTTACAGTGCGTTAAGCAATAGCCTTCATACTTTTGTATATTTATACAAAGTCAGCTTATTGCCCCCACAAACTGGGTCCTCAATTTACCTACCTTAGAAAGGATGGAAGGCTGAGTCAACCTTGAGCCTGGTGAGATTCGAACTTACAGTAATTGCAGGCAGCTGGTGTTAAATTACAGTGCTTCTGTCTGTTGAGCTAAACCAGGCTTATTGATCAACGTACATCGCAAAGGATACAGCAACCTTTCCCGAGTTCCATCCAGGAGGGTCTTTAAGTAGCTGAAGTCCTCCTTGAATCAAAGTGGACCTCTGGAAACCCTCTTTCCGCCCCCCCCAGCCTGTGGCTTCCTCCCAGCTTCAAATCCAATTCAATCCTTATTGTTTACAAGCTTCCGGATAAGTAATAATCATTTATTGTTTAAATACAGTTGAGGCTTGCAACGAAGCACTGTCAAGAGCCATCACACTCATTAACCTGCCAGCTAATTAGCTTCTGCTAGCTTGATTGCTGACAAGTTCTTCATTGCAAACCTGGGTGGGGTTGTGTCAGCTCACAAGAGCTGACGGTGGGGTGTGGGGGAGGCGTCCTTCTCGCTCCCCATCCCCTCTTCCTTCCTTCGCCTCCAATGAGGTGGCTGGAAAGAAAGAATCTCTCTTAAAAAGAAGAAGAAGAAAAGAAATGGAGAGCGAGAGAGAGAGGGAGAGAGAGAGAGAGAGCATGAAGGAAGGGTTTGCCATCTCCTCCTCCTCACCAAAATAGGAGCATTAATATCCCTGGCTCTAATTAAATTGGCAACTCTTAATTAGGGTACTTAGCCAGTTAACTAGTTCCTTTCTCCATCTGTGTCTCCATGTTCCACGCTATAAAAAAGATGTGGAGACTCTAGAAAAAGTGCAGAGGAGAGCAACCAGGATGATGAGGGGACCGGAGGCTAAAACATTCGAAGAACGGTTGCAGGAACTGGGCATGGCTAGTCTAGTGAAGAGAAGGACCAGGGAGACAGGAGAGCAGTCTTCCAATATTTGAGGGGCTGCCATAGAGAGAAGGGGGTCAAGCTGTTTTCCAAAGCAAAAGAAAGAAAGAAAGAAAGAAAGAAAGAAAGAAAGAAAGAAAGAAAGAAAGAAAGAAAGAAAGAAAGAAAGAAAGAAAGAAAGAAAGAAGAGGGAGGGAGGGAGGAAGGAAGAAAGAAAGAAAGAAAGAAAGAAAGAAAGAAAGAAAGAAAGAAAGAAAGAAAGAAAGAAAGAAAGAAAGAAAGAAAGAAAGAAGTTGAACAGAAGACATGGCTAGTCTAGTGAAGAGAAGGACCAGGGGAGACAGGATAGCAGTCTTCCAATATTTGAGGGGCTGCCACAGAGAGGAGGAAGGGGGTCAAACTATTTTCCAAAGCACCCGAAGGCCAGGCAAGGAATAATGGATGGAAACTGACCAAGGAGAGATTCAACCTAGAAATGAGGAGGAACTTTCTGACAGTGAGGACAATCAACCGATGGAACAGAAGTTGCCTTCGGAAGTTGTGGGAGCTTCATCCCTGGAGAGACTGGACTGCCATCTGTCAGAAATGGTGTAGGGTCTCCTGCTTGGATGGGGGGGTTGGACTAGATGACCTACAAGGTCCCTTCCAACTCTGTTATTCTATATTCAATGAGTTCACACCGTAGAGCTGATTGGTAGTAGCTTCTTTAACATCCTATTTTTGAAGGGACCTCTCAATGGATGAAGCCCTCCACCTATTTCCCCTCTTCAGTTGCTGGGAGTTGTGACTAGGATTAACCCATCTAATAGAGCTGATTTGCTAGGATTTCTTTCATAATAATGTCTTCTTCTTCTTCTTCTTCTTCTTCTTCTTCTTCTTCTTCTTCTTCTTCTTCTTCTTCTTCTTCTTCTTCTTCTTCTTCTTCTTCTTCTTCTTCTTCTTCTTCTCTTCTTCTTCTTCTTCTTCTTCTTCTCCTCCTCCTCCTCCTCTCCTCCTCCTCCTCCTCCTCCTTCTCCTCTCCTTTCTCCTTCTCTTCATCCTCCTCTATCATCATAGTCTTCTTCTTCTCCTCCTCCTCCTCCTCCTCCTCCTCCTCCTCCTCTTCTTCTTCTTCTTCTTCTTCTTCTTCTTCTTCTTCTCTTCTTCTTCTTCTTCTTCTTCTTCTTCTTCTTCTTCTTCCTGTCCTCACTCCTCCTCCTCTTCTTCTTCTCCTCCTCCTCCTTCTCCTTCTCCTTCTCCTTCTCCTTCTCCTTCTCCTTCTCCTTCTCCTTCTCCTTCTCCTCCTCCTCCTCTATCATCATAGTCATCATCTCCTTCTCCTCCTTCTCCTTCTCTTCATCCTCCTCTATCATCATAGTCTTCTCTTCTCCTCCTCCTCCTCCTCCTCCTCTTCTTCTCCTCCTCCTTCTCCTTCTCTTCCTCTTCCTCCTCCTCCTCCTCTTCCTCTTCCTCTTCCTCTTCCTCTTCCTCTTCTTCCTTCTCCTTCTTCTTCTTCTTCCCCCCTCTCCTTCTCTGCTTTCAAAGTTCTGCGGTTGTAACTCCTGGGGGAAAAAGCCTCTCCGTGCCATCTGAGGCATTTATACAGAGAAAACAAATGACAGTTGGAAGCTACGTTCCTTTTGTCTCAGCTCAAGTGTGGTTGTTGTCTCGCAAAACCCTGACGTGCGCACAAAAGCCCAGGTACTCAATTCGTGAGTGGGGACGGGCGGGCGGGAGGAATAGCAATCCTTCCTCTGCCTTTTGTGTTTTCCAGCGGCAGAGGTGTAGAGAGTTTTGTTATTCCTGGAATAGCTAGAATGCCCAAGAGTGATGATGCCTCTCTTGATCAGCGGGAAGGAGAACTGATGGATTCGTAGTGAGTCTTGCCTTTTTTTCCCCCCCTTCGTCTTCTTCTTCTCCTCGGCATTGGAAGGTACGCAGGAGGAAAACAAGCATATTCGTCATTTCAGTGTGGTGGGAGAGGATCGGGGAGTGGAAATGACGTCGGGTGGGAGCACCAAATAGAAGAGAATATATGTAGCTCAGGGTTGAATTTGTACCCTCTGAGCTTGGTTGTTTTCTTGCAGACGTTCCATGACCCAACTAGGGAACATCATCAGTGCTAGTGGGTGTGACTTGCTCCCTGTTTATATGCAGTAAATTCTGAGCTTGCTTAGTCTCCCTGCAGATGTTTCCTTGCCCAACTAGGGAACATCATCAGTGCTAGAAAGGAGTGGGATTTGTGAAGTGGAGAAGGAGGAAGAGGAGGATTGTGGATCCTTGGTGCTCTCTGATCTTGATTGTTTTCTTGTAGACATTTTGTTACCCAGCTGGGTAATATCCTCAGTGCTAGTGGGTGTGACTTGCTCCCTGTTTATATGCAGTAAGTTCTGAGCTTGGTTAGTTTTCTTGCAGACATTCCATGACCCAACTAAGTAACATCACCAGTGCTAGTGGGTGTGACTTGCTCTCTGTTTACATGCAGTAGCTCTTTGGCTGTTTTCTTGCACACATTTCATGACCCAAATAGGCAACATCCTCAGTGTGGGACATACTGCTAGTTACGACAGTCTGTGAAATATAAACGATGGCCTAATTTACAAAGGCGTTGAGTTTGTGCTTGGCGCAAAGTTACGGGTCAAACCTTCGCTTGCCTAGGGTAGCCTCATCATGGAAAGGTTGGCCAGAAAGACCCCAGAGGAAGAGGGTCTAGTGGTTAGGGCCCTAGAAAAGTGGGCTCGGATTGGACTTCTTTCTCCCGTCTCTTCCGAGCCGCTGTGAGCGAACGGTTCAAGCCATCCACGATAAGCCACCTTAATTGATACTAATGCGATGTGAACCTTTTGCTAATTGCAGAATTTCGCTAATTGGCAAGAAACGCAAGATGGCTGCTGTTGCTGTTGGTTGCGTTCTTGCAGGTTCCAGATCACTTCGCTCCTCTTCGTTATCCGGAGGGTTTATGTGTGTCGCCCATAATACTCAAAAGTTTCCCTTGCTCGGAGTCTGTTTTTCACGTAGAAAAGAGAGAAGGGCTTAACTTTCCTTTCGGAGTGCGTCTTTTGTGATGTTAGCACAGGGCATTGCCATTTGGAACTCAAACCCCCTCTTAGCTCCAGATGGAGGCATTCGATTTTCCACTTGCAGGTAGTCCTCAACTTACATCCAACATGGAGCTTTGCAACTGACTCGTATTTAGGACGGTTGCAGTGTCCCGAAGTCACATGATCCCCTACCTTCAAACCTAGCAGAGTCAATGGAGGGAAGCCAGGTTCACTGAACAAACCGCGTTGCTAACTTAACAAGTGCAACGATTCACTTAACAACTCTGGCGAGACAGGTCGTGAAACGGAGCAAAGTTCACTTAACACGTGTCTCACTTAGCGACGGGAATTTGGGGCTCAACTGTGGTCGTTCATCTCGAGTGACTTATCTAAGAAAGAGAATTTCAAAGAATTGTTAACGTACTGTCC
>JAXLNS010000017.1:201174-239845 GCA_037215915.1 Pantherophis vulpinus | reverse complement strand
TTGGGCCAACCACTAGAAGGTTGTGAGTTCTAGTTCGGCTTTAAGCATGAAGACAGCTGGGTGACTTTGGGCCAATCACCAGGAGACAGTGAGTTCTAGTTTCCTGCCTTAGGCGTGAAAGCCAGCTGGGTGACTTTGGGCCAGTCCCACTCTCTCTCTCTCATCCTCTCAGCTGGGCAAGAAAGGTCGTTAAAAACGGGGCAAAACTCACTTAACAACTGCCTGGCAACCTGGCAACAGAAACGTTGCCGCTTATTGGCGGTCATAAGACGAGGACTTCCTGTACGTGCACCTTTGCCGAAGAGGTGATGCCTTGGAAATGCCCTTTTTTTTGCTTCTTCCCTCTCACAAAGGAGAGCCGTTATTTTCTCTTTCTTTCTTTTCTTTTATTATTATTCTGTTGTTGTTTTTTTTTTTTGCTTTGGGAAGCTCCCGGGCCGAGCCTAATGTCTCTCTTGGCCTTTAAAATACAGATAGATTTGGATACTTGCTCTCATTACCGCCGGAGCGTCTCCATTCATCAGCGCATCCCCCACCCCATCTATTCTTCGTCTTAAATGTTACGAAGATGTTTGGTGGCTCCTGTCGCCTAGCAACGAGCATCGTACCGACTGACCCCTTGTTATTTCAAGGGGTCTCTCCACCCCCCCACCCCCACCCCGAGGGATTTTAAGGCCGTGTGATTCCCGATTGCTACTTTCTTTCTTTCTTTCTTTCTTCTTTCTTTCTTTCTTTCTTTCTTTCTTTCTTTCTTTCTTTCTTTCTTTCTTTCTTTCTTCTTCTTTCTTTCTTTTTCCTCCTCTCTCCTGCCTTCCACTTTCCTTCACTGATGGGTTTGCTGGCATCTTTTGAAGGAAGCTTGCATCCTGGTTTTGTGTGTGTGTGTGTGTGTGTGTGTGTTTTTAAAAAGGAACCTGTTATGAGATCGGATGGCTTTGAAAGGACAGAAGTGATCCAACCTCCGCACATACCCTCTAGTTCGAACCTGGAACTCTGAGCAAATTCCTATGTAGATCTCAGCTTTTAAAATATTTCATTTTATTTCCTGGTTCTATTTCGTAAGATAACGCGGCATTGCAAATTTGCGGGTCTGAGATTCCTAGTTTTCTTTTCCTTCCTTCCTTCCTTCCTTCCTTCCTTCCGTCCTTCCTTCCTTCCTTCCTTCCTTCCTTCCTTCCTTCCTTCCTCCCTTCCTCCCTCCCTCCCCTCCCTCCCTTCTTTTTCCTTCCTTCCATCCCTTCCTTAATTCCTTCTTCCTTTCTCCCTCCCTCCCTTCTTTTTCCTTCCTTCTTTCCCTCCTTCCATTCCTTCCTTAATTCCTTCCTTCCTTCCTTAATTCCTTCCTTCCTTTCTTCCTTCCCTCCCTCCCTTCTTTTTCCTTCCTTCCATTCCCTTCCTTAATTCCTTCCTTAATTCCTTCCTTCCTTTCTCCCTCCCTCCCTTCTTTTTCCTTCCTTCATTCCTCCCTCCCTCTCTCCCACCCTCCCAATTCTTCCTTCCTTCCTCCCTCCCTTTTTTCCTTCCTTCCATTTCTTCCCTTAATCCTTCCTTCCTTCATCTCCCTTCTTTCCTTCCTTCCTTAATTCCTCCCTCCCTTCTTTTTCCTTCCTTAATTCCTCCCTTCCTCCTTTCTTTTTCCTTCCTTCCATTCCTTCCTTAATTCCTTCCTTCCTTCCATTCCTTCCTTCTTTCTTTCTTCCTTCCTTCTTCCTTCCTTCCTTCCTTCCTTCCTTCCTTCCTTCCTTCCTTCCTCCTTCCTTCCTTCCTTCCTTTCTCAAGTTTTGCTCAAATTTAATTATCCTTGCTAGGGCATGAATTCCTTCCTTCCTCCCTCCCTTCCTTCCTTCCTTCCTTCCTGTTAACTAAGATAGAGGAAAAGGTGACTATTGAAATGCAATGCCCTTCTCGGCATTAGAGGCGGCTTCAAACATTTTTCCTGTATTGTGGAATTCTCCCAGCCGGGTTTTTGAGGTTGCAAATGTTTTCATGGCCGTGTTAGATAACATTATCGGTTGCAGGACAGGTGGGGGGAAGTATCCAAGCCTGTTTGAATGTAATGCCAAATGCTTAGCATTAAATTGTCTCATGCACCTTCTGCCATCAGCTGGCTTCTGGCATTCAACGTTGGGCTGTTCTTTTGTGCCTCTTCTCAGTCCTTAAATATGCAGTCTCTGTTATTAATAGGAAGCGGGGCATTGGTGTGTTCGCCTTGGGCAAGGACCAATAAAGCATAACCCTGGTCTATTTGGTAACGTCTGAGGACCATTTACTCACAGGAGGTCTCCAGACTAGAAATATTCAGGACAGAGTTGCTTCTGAGGTGGATAGAGTGATAACCCAGGCTTTCCCATATTAACTTTTAACGTTACTTTCTCGATCTCATAGTCACCCATTTATTTATTTTATTTATTATTTATTTATTTATTTATTTATTTATTTATTTCTTAGTTCAATTTATATATGCCGCCCTTCTCCGGAGACTCAGGGGTGGCTTACAATGCGTTAAGCAATAGCCTTCATACTTTTGTATATACCTGTTTAGTAGGGCTTTTTGGGCCCCCCGAGTGGTGTTCTATTTGTACAAAGTCATCTTATTGCCCCCACAACCGGGTCCTCATTTTACCTACCTCGAAAGATGGAAGGCTGAGTCAACCTTGAGCCTGGTGAGAATTGAACTCGCAGTAATTGCAGGCAGCTGGCAGCTAAGTACTACTTCCATTCCCTAATCATGTTTAGGAAAGGAGGAAGAGGAGGAGGAGGGGAAGGAAGGAAGAAAGGAATGGAAGGAACAGAGGAATTAAGGAAGGAAAGGAAGGAAGGATGGATGGAAGGAAGGAAGGAAGGAAGGAAGGAAGGAAGGAAGGAGGAACGAAAAGGAATGAATTAAGGAAGGAATGGAAGTTAGGAAGGAAAAAAGGAGGGAGGGAGGAAGGAAGGAATGGAAGGAAAAAGAAGGGAGGGAGGAATTAAGGAGGAAGGAAGGAATGGAAGGAAGGAAAAAGAAGGGAGGGAGGAAGGAAGGAAGAAAGAAGGAAGGGAGGGAGAAAAGAATTAAGGAAGGAAGGAATTAAGGAAGGATGGAAGGAAGGAAGGAAGAAAAAGAAAGAAAGAGAGCAAGAGAGAGAGAAAAAGAAAGAAAGAAAGAAGAAAGAAAGAAAGAAAGAAAGAAAGAAAGAAAGAAAGAAAGAAAGAAAGAAAGCCATAGAAAAGAATATTTATAGCTAAAGATTAAACTGTGGGTCCTTGTTATTTTCTGAGTTTGTTATTTTCTTGCAGACGTTTCATGACCCAACTAGGTAACATCATCAGTGCTAGAAGCGAGTGGGGTTTGCACTGATGTTACCCAATCGGTAATGAAACGTCTGCAAGAAAATCACCAAGCTCAGAGAGCACCAAGGAACCCCTCATTCAATCCTGAGCTACAGATATTTGTCTTGTATTGGAACATCACCAGGGCGAGAGAGTGTGGCGCTCCTGTAGTAGCTGCACGATGCTCCTGATGATGCTACCTAGCTGGGTAATGTAAACGTCTGCAAGGAAAGAACCGAGCTCAGAGACCCCACAAAAGAAAAAGCAAAAATGCAGATTTGAAACACTTTGTCAATTGAACTAATTTCTTCTTATGATTAGCCTTTGACTGTTCCTGGCTATCTTCAGGGTCCTGAGCATCGCATGAGGTCTGCTCCTATATGATTTCCAACCGGCCTCTCCTTCTCCCCACCTCCGTGACCCTCAATGCTGTTCGGTAGCCCCAAACTTTCTGGAAGAGCAGGTTGAGTTTGGATGCATCTCGTGGTAGAGGGAAGGTTCCAGTGTTGTTTTAGTTTCCTTCCTTCCTTCCTTCCTTCCTTCCTTCCTTCCTTCCTTCCTTCCTTCCTTCCTTCCTTCCTTCCTTCCTTCCTTCCTTCCTTCCTTCCTTCCCTCTCTCTCTTCCTGTCTTGCTCTCTCTCTCTTTCACACTCTCTGTTTCTTTCTCTTTTCTCTCTCTGTGGTCTCTGTTACTTTCCCTCTGTTTCTTTCTCTCTGTGTCTGTTTCTTTCTCTCTGTCTCTCTGTGTCTCTGTTTCTTTCTCTCTATTTCTCTCTGTGTGTCTCTGTTTCTTTCTTTCTATTTCACTCTCTATGTCCCTTTCTCTGTTTCTTTCTCTCTCTCTGTTTCTTTCTCTGTTTCCTTTCTCTCTGTGTCTGTTTTTTTTCTCTCTCTCTCTGTGTTTCTGTTTCTTTCCCTCTGTTTCTTTCTCTGTGTGTCTCTGTTTCTTTCTCTTTATTTCTCTCTGTGTGTCTCCTGTTTCTTTCTCTCTGTCTCTCTGTGTCTCTATTTCTTTCTATTTCTGTCTCTGTTTCTTTCTCTGTTCTTTCTCTCTGTCTCTCTGTTTTTCTCTCTGTGTGTCTGTTTCTTTCCCTCTGTTTCTTTCTCTGTGTCTCTGTTTCTTTCTATTTCTTCTCTGTGTCTCTGTTTCTGTCTCTCTGTCTCTCTGTTTCTTTCTATTTGTGTCTCTGTTTCTGTCTCTCTATTTCTCTCTTTCTATTCTCTCTGTGTCTCTGTTTCTGTCTCTCTATCTCTCTCTTTCTTTCTATTTCTCTCTGTGTCTCTGTTTCTGTCTCTCTATCTCTCTCTTTCTTTCTATTTCTCTCTGTGTCTCCTGGTCTCTCTGTTTCTTTCTCTCTGTTTCTCTCTCTCTTCCTCTTCTCTCTCTCTCTCTCTCTCTCTCTTCCTCTCCCCACCCCTCTCTCCTGTGCTTCTCGCCCCCATCCCAATCCCCCTCAGCTTCTTTTGACCCAGCACTCTTGGTTCATCAAAGCTGCGGAGCAGATACCTGATTTGACAAGGCTCCGGTGTCAACAGTAAAAAGCCCCTTTCTGTTGTTGTCTCTTCTTCGCCCTTCATCTCGCGCTGTCAGGTTAAATGTTACGGGAAACCGAAGCGGGGGAACCCAAACGCCCTTCCCCTTCTCGCCTCTCTTTTGCTCGGCGCCTTAAAAGAAGACAACCGTCTCCGGAAAGGCTCTCGGGCAAGATGGTTAAGCTTCTACAGGCGGTCCTCGACTTACGAACCACAGTTGAGCCCAAGGTTTCCGTTGCTAAGCGAGACATTGCCCAAGTGGATTTGGATTCATTTTCTTGCCACCATTGTTAAGTCATTAAATGAATCTGGCTCCCCTCCATTGACTTTGCTGGTTAGAAAGTCGCAAAAAAAGGATGGCAGGATCCCGGGACATGCGACTGTCATAAATATGAGACAGTTGCCAAGCCCGTCTGGATTTTGATCACGGGACTCTGCAACGGTCGTAAGTGTGGAAAACGGCCATCAGTCACATTGTGACTTTGAATGGTCGCTAAACGAACTCTTGTAAGCCAAGGACCACCTGATTTTCACTTTGGCCTGGGTTTCCATCCCCAAAAGCCGAGCATCCTTACCAGAGGAAGGAATAGGAGTGGGCCCACGTGGGTGTATCTAGAAAGTTAGCCGCCGTCCGACATTTGCAGCAGTCAGAAGAAAAAGAAAAAAAAAAAAACAGAAGTTTTGCCCGTTTGATAAATATAACCCTGGTACCTAGACAAGTTGCTTTCTTTGAGATCCCAGGCGACTTAATTCCAGGACATGTTCATTAATATCTATTTCCTCCTTCAGGGAGTTTGCAGCATTCTTGTTGCGCCAGGTTGGTTTAAATGTTTAATGTTTTAGCAGCTTCGCTGGTTGCACAGCAGCCTTGAGATTTTTCTCTTTCACTGCTGCTTCCTCCTTCCTTCCTTCCTTCCTTCCTTCCTTCCTTCCTTCCTTCCTTCCTTCCCTTCCTTCCTTCCCTCCCTCCCCTCCCATATTTTTCCTTCCTTCCTCCCTCCCTCCCTGCCTCCCTTCCTTCCCGTCTTCCCTCCTTCCTTCTTTCCTCCACCCTCCCTCCCATATTTTCCCTCCTTCCTTCCTTCCTTCCTTCCTTCCTTCCTTCCTTCCTTCCTTCCTTCTTTCCCTTCCTTCCCTCTCTGCCTCCCTCCCTCTGATATTTTCCTTCCTCCCTCCCTGCCTGCCTCCCTCCCTCCCTTCCTTCCCGTCTTCCCTCCTTCCTTCTTTCCTCCATCCTCCCCTCCCAAATTTTCCTTCCTTCCTTCCTTCCTTCCTTCCTTCCTTCCTTCCTTCCTTCCTTCCTTCCTTCTTCCTTCCTCCTTCCTTCCTTCCTTCCTTCCTTCCTTCCTTCCTTCCCTCTCTGCCTCCCTCCCTCTGATATTTTCCTCCCCTCCTCTGCCTGCCTCCCTCCCTCCCTTCCTTCCCGTCTTCCCTCCTTCCTTCTTTCCTCCCATCCTCCCTCCCAAATTTTCCTTCCTTCCTTCCTTCCTTCCTTCCTTCCTTCCTTCCTTCCTTCCTTCCTTCCTTCCTTCCTTCCCTCCTTCCCTCCTTCCCTCCTTCCCTCCTTCCCTCCTCCCTTATTTTTTCCTTCCTTCCCTCCTTCCTTCCCTCCCTCCTTCCCTGAAACCCACAATATCTTAACTACACTCGCAGTACCTTTTCTTATATTGTTTGGTAGTTCTGTGGCAGCTGTCATGAGCCAAGAACTGCACTGTAATATCTGGGGAAATGCCAACACGACCACTCCCTTCTAACACTGATAACGTTACCTAATTGGGTAATGAAAGGTCTGCAAGTAAAACGACCTGATGTTAAACCACCCAGCTCAGAGACCAACCAAGGACCCCATGATTCTCCTCCTCCTCCTCCTCCTCCTCCTCCTCCTCCTCCTCCTCCTCCTCCTCCTCCTCTCCTCCTCCTCCACAAACCCCCTTCTGCCACTGATAATGTTAAACCACCCAGCTCAGAGACCAACCAAGGACCCCATGATTCTCCTCCTCCTCTCCTCCTCCTCCTCCTCCTCCTCCTCCTCCTCCTCCTCCTCCTCCTCCTCCTCCACAAACCCCTTCTGCCACTGATAATGTTAAACCACCCCAGCTCAGAGACCAACCAAGGACCCCATGATTCCCTCCTCCTCCTCCTCCTCCCTCCTCCTCCTCCTCCCTCCTCCTCCTCCTCCTCCTCCTCCTCCTCCTCCTCCTCCTCCTCCTCCTCCTCCTCCTCCTCCTCCTCCTCCTCCACAAACCCCTCTCTGCCACTGATAATGTTAAACCACCCAGCTCAGAGACCAACCAAGGACCCCATGATTCCTCTCCTCCCCCCTCCTCCTCCTCCTCCTCCTCCTCCTCCTCCTCCTCCAACCCCTTCTGCCACTAATAATGTTAAACCACTCAGCTCAGAGAGCACCAAGGATCCTATAATTCAACCCAGACCTACAAAACTATCCTCTTCCACCGGCTACAAAATGCAAAACCCGAAGGAGAGCTGAAATTGAATGGATAGATAGATAACCTTGCTATTTGCTTCTCTCTGGGTTCTTTTTTCCCACCCTCTGCACGCCCCCCCTCCCCCAAAATCTTTTAACACAAGGCCCTGCCCTACGCTTTGCTTAAAGAAACTGTTGTCTGTTTCCTGCCTGAGCCTCTTTTTCTCTTTCCCCCCCTCTTCCCCCTCCCTCCTTTCCTCCCTCCCTCCCTTCCTCCTCCTTCTCTCTCTCTCTCTCCCCTCTCTTCCTCCCATCGATGCGTAAAGCCATTACCAAAGGTTAGCTTCCCAGTTAGGAGAGCTTTAGCGTTCCCTCTTGCCTCCGAGAGGTTGCCGTTTTATGGCTCTCCGACTTACACTTTGGTGATGAGAGTAAAGTTGCCTCAGATTAAAGGTCAGCCAAAAATCGCATCCGAGAGCATCCTAGAAGGGGCAGCGGTAGTTGAAGAGGTGGGCACCGCGGGGTATTGACAAGGTGATTCCGGGATATCTGCTGGCAGAATTACAGCTGCCTAGAGAATCCGGAGAGCTGTAATGAGCCCGGGTGAAGAGGAAGAGGCTGGATTTATGGAGCCTGCTCGTAATTTTCTGCCGGAGACGGTTATTGCCAAGGTTGGCTTGGCTGCAGTGGGTCTGGCCTCTCCTTCAGGCCTTGGAGCTTAACCATTCCACGAGATTTTTATTTTTTATTTTTTTATTTTTGCCTTTTTGCTTCCTCGGGGCAGCCAGCTCGGATCAAAGCTGACATTTCTCGCTATTTCACCTGAAGTAGCCACTTGGGGGAAAGCAAAGGGGGAGAAGAGAAGGGATTGAGAGAAAGAGGGGGGCTGGGGGAGTGAGGGGGGGGTGGAGGGAGGTTGTTTTTATTTTTATTTTTTTACTGACAGGTTAGAAAAACTCCTCGTTATTGCCCTCTCTCACCCGTTCCATGAAAATGGGGTTCTTTAGGCTTTTTGGATAAGGGGGGAGGAAGAATTCCAAACTGGGACTTTTATTTCCCTGAAGCTTGCTCCGTCCCTTGCTCCCTTCCTTTCCCTGGTCCCTTCCTCCCTCCCTTCTTACCTGCCTGAATATTTTCCTTCCTTCCTTCCTTCTTTCCTTCCTTCCTTTCTTCCTCCCTCCCTCCCTCCCCTCCTTCCCTCCCCTGGATATTTTCCATATTTTTTCCTTCCTTCCTTCCTTCCTTCCTTCCTTCCTTCCTTCCTTCCTTCCTTCCTCCCTCCCTCCCTCCCTCCCTCCCTCCCTCCCTTCCTTCCTTCCACCCTCCTGCTTGCCTCCCCTCCCTCCCTCCCTCCCTGGATATTTTCTATATCCTTCCTTCCTTCTTTCCTTCCTTCCTCCCTCCCTCCCTCACCTCCCTCCCTCCCTGCCTGCCCTGCCTGCCTGCCTGCCTGCCTCCCCTCTCTCCCTCCATCCCTCCCTGGATATTTTCCATATCCTTCCTTCCTTCCTTCCTTCCTTTCCTTCCTTCCTTCCTTCCTTCCTTCCTTCCTTCCTTCCTTCCTTCCTTCCACCCTCCCTGCTTGCCTTCCCTCCCTCTCTCCCTGGATATTTTCCATATCTTTCCTTCCTTCCTTCCAGTCTTTCTCCTCCTCCTCTCAGAGTTGGAATCTCTGGACTTGTGGGTTCCACTCCACTCCACTTTATTGGGTGATGTCTTCTCCAGCAACATATAGTGTAACATCTGGAATACATCTGGTTTTCCTTCCTATTATTATTATATTCTACATCCAGCACCTTTTGTACCACTATAGAGATACCTTCCAGCATGTCCTCCTTTTTCCCTACATGCTTATGGTCTTGTGGTAGAATCATTTGCTGTTGGGCGTGAGAAACCAAGAACAACACATGTTAATATCCAGAGTAGTTTCTTTATTGCTGATTGCCTAATAGACGGAATCTTGCCAGGATAAAGCACGCTCTGTATAACTTATCGGTTAAAAAGCTGTAAAGAATTAGGAGGAACCTTTCTGTGCTTCCTGTATAGCAACGATTCAAGACTGATGTTTCTCTTTACTCCGCTCTCCCATAACTCAAGGTCAGATTCCACCACATCTACCTTCCTTAAAAAACAAAACAAAACTCTTGGCTCACACCAACTGCTTTCCTTTGGCCAACGGACGTCAACCTGCGATGCTCAGACTCTCGGTATGAGATTCTGAATATTGGAAGGCTTAACTTTATGTCCTGTGTCTAAAGGGAAGAGGCAGCTCTTTTCCACACATCTTCAACTCTCCTCACCTTTTGATGGCTGTTTGATTAGTGTTCAAGCAAGCTTCCACCATCTGGTGACCTCCAGATGTGCTGAGATGGCAGTTCTCACAATTCCCTGAGACGATGAAACCCGTTGGCCAGGAGTTGAATTCTGGAGGGTGTGAGAATTCGGCTTCATTCATCTCTTACTCCCTCTTGCTTTTCCTGTCTGCTGAAGATGGATGTTATCTTTTTGGAAATGTACAATATCTGCAGACAAAGTGGAAAAAGAAAGTGGTATGATATTACACGAGGGCTTCCTTCTGACAATCGGCGCTTCTAATATTCTTGTACAATTCAAGAAATCTTATGGTGATATATCACGAGTTAAAGTCAAGTGAAGTCTACCTAAATGAAATGAAAGAAAGAAAGAGGGAGGGAGGGAGGGAGGGAGGGAGAGAGAGCGAGGAGAGAGACAGACACAGAAAGAGAGAGAGAAGAGAGAAAGAGACAAAGAAAGAAGAGAGAGAGCAAGGAGAGAGAGAGGAGAAAGAGAGAGAGATAGAAAGAGGAGAGAGAGACAGAGGGAGAGAGACAGAGAGGGAGAGAGGAGAGACAAAGAAAGGAGAGAGAGCAAGGAGAGAGAGAGAGAAAGAGAGAGAGAGACAGAGAGGAGAGAGAGAGAGATAGAGGCGAGAGGGAGAGAGAAAGAGAGAGACAGAGACAGAAAGAGAGGAGAGAGAGAGACAGAGAGATAGGAGAGAGACAAAGATAGGGAGAGAGAAGAGACAAAGAAAGAGGAGAGAGAGCGAGAGAGAGAGAAAGAAAAAGAGACAGAGACAGGGGAGAGAGAGAGAATGTTTCTTTTGAGATAGAACTCAAATTCAGGAAAAAGGAAAGGTACATTTCCCTTTATTTTTTTTTGGCATGATGTGGCAACGAACGCTCCCTCTTAAAGCTTTGGAAGAGGCCTTCTGAGTGTTCTTTTGTGGGAATGCTTCTTCCGAGACGGAACTCAAATTCAGAGTTTCTTGGACTTGCATTTTTGCGTCTGAACAGATTGTGATCTCCTGGTTTTAGGCCTCCACATATTTTAAAAGACCGGCTTTAACTAGCCCAGTTCATCAAAGGACACTTGTAGTCAATAAGTGATCCTAAAATAAAATTATCTGTCTACTTATAGGTACTCTGGTTCGCTTCAACCAAACATTTAATAGAGTTAGCCTGGTAGTACAATTTATTAAGTAATTATTTCATGATCCTACCTTGTCATGAGATCTCATCCAAGAAGGGTTATCTTTTGGAAAGATAACTCCAATTGTGCACACGTAGGAGGAAGGAGGAAGGGAGGGAGAGAGAGAGAGAGAGAATGAGAGAATGAGTGAGAGAGAGAACGAGAGAGAGAGAGAGAGAGAGAGAGGGAGAGAGAGAGAGAGAGAGATCTTATAGAGGAGAGAAAATCACTTTGTTTCTAGGAGATTAAATGGAGATATCTATGTAGTTTATTTGGCCAGGACATACAAGCAGTGTACCACTGCTTGATTTTGAGATATTGGTTCAGCTTAATCTGCTTCCTTGGTTTCTCCTATCTAACTGTAAATCAACCCAACCTTGCTTTGTTTCGTGCCCTGGACAAGCTTAAGAAAAACTGAAGATGATACGAAATGCAGATTTTCAACCTTTTGGATAAAGACAATGTCTTGAAACCGTAAGAGAAGAACAGGCAGATGCTTGGAGGGCGGCGTTAAGCACGTCATCAGCTTAGAGTCATTACATCGCCACAAATGGTCTTGAAGCTTTCTTGAATTCCGTCGATCCTTTTCTGTGTTCTGCCAATTTAGCATTTGAACTTGAGTAGACCAGATTAATGTCAGGCGCAAAGGATCAGGACCATATGTTAAGTCGTAATTCAGGATTTATTGGCCAAGCCTATACACAAGAATCTAGTCAACTCAAGTTCAATATTAAATTGGCACCAGAATTAATGGCATTCAAGAGCCGCTGGTCTTGGATCTCTTGTGTTAGCATAACGATTCTAAGCTGATGACGTGCTTAACTCCACCACCCAATTTTGTCTGCTGTTCTACAAAATCTAATAGCCCAGATTGTTCAAGAGGGTTATGAAGCCAGAAGCTTCAAAACAATAAATAAAACAACAAAAATGATGAAAGAGATTATAAGAAGCTCGGGAAATAGATTACGCACCTTGGATTTTATTTATTTATTTATTTATTTATTTAACTGCCAAAAAGAAAGGTGAGGAAATTATAAAGCTTGACACGGATCAGATTTAGATTGGTGAGTATGTCCATAATTTTTAGATTCTTGATTCTGCTGGGCCTCCCAAATCATCTTGTTTTATTAGGGGAGTCTAGCTTTTGAAAATTACTGGCTTGTTTACACGAACGTGAAATTTACAAGAGCTTTGGCATTAAAATTGTGTGTCACAGAATAGTTTAAATGACAAAGGGAGATTGTATCCTTTTATAATCATGCTCATAAAACTTTGTGCAATGCTGTAGAATGTAGATGAATTGGGAAGGGCCCTCCTTTTATAGAGCTGCTCAGCGGCCTTCAAATAGGGAAGCGCAAATGTTCCTCTTGGGATCTGAAAAACGGAGAACGGTGGCAACTCCTTGGAAGAGGCCAGGCATCCGTTATCCTGGGAGGAGAATTTTAATCCACGGGACACGCACGTCTTCGCATTTTATAGAGCGTGGGAAATGAATTGATGTTCGCAACGGGGAAGGAGACGATGAGTTGGGAGGCAAATACTTTTAATCTGTTTGAATTTGAATTTTTGGAAACCTCGTTCATCCGTCTGCTTCAGGTGGGTCGAAAGTCACAATCCACTTCATAGCAGCCAGGGTAGGAAAAATAGGGAAAATGGGAAATGTTGACTTTCCTTCCTCCCTCGCTTCTGTCATCAGCCCTTCCAGATAGCGTAGACAAGAGGCGCAAATTATGGATATGAACACTACTTTTATTGTAAGGCTACCGTAACCACAACCTGTGAGTCAGAAAAGACTTGTCCCCTTGCTTATTTTGACTTTTCAGGGGGACTGTCAGAGATGATTAAGGGATTAAGGGGTTCTTTACCATCTGGAAGGAGATATAGAAGTATAGGCAGCTGCACAAACAGGCTGAAGAACAGTTTTTATCCGTGGGCTGTCAGATTCCTGAATGAGAACGAACGTCATAACTACGTAGTATGATGGACTGCAGGGCCGGCGCAATGTGTAACATGTTCACATTGGTGCAGTAGGACTGGGTGTTTTGTTAATACGATTTATTGGGTTAGGGGTTTTCTGTCTTCACTTTGAGTGGTGTTGTGTTGCGGGCAGGGGTGAAATCCAGCAGGTTCTAACAGGTTCCGGAGAACCGGTAGCGGAAATTTGGAGTAGTTCGGAGAACCGGCAAATACCACCTCTGGCTGGCCCCAGAGTGGGGAGGGAATGGGGATTTTGCAATATCTTTCCCTCAGGAGTGGGGAGGGAATGGGGATTTTGCAATATCCTTCCCCCAGGAGTGGGGAGGGAATGGGGATTTTGCAGTATCCTTCCCCCAGGAGTGGGGAGGGAATGAGGATTTTGCAATATCTTTCCTTCAGGAGTGGGGAGGGAATGGGGATTTTGCAGTATCCTTCCCCTGGAGTGTGGTGGGAATGGAGATTTTGCAATATCCTTACCCCAGGAGGGGACGGAATGGAGATTTTGCAGTATCCTTCCCCTGGAGTGGGGTGGGAATGGAGATTTTGCAATATCCTTCCCCTGCCACGGCCAACACTCCCACCACAGAACCGGTAGGGAAAAATTTTGGATTTCACCCCTGATTGGGGTGCGTGTGCACTGAGGGAGCTCAACCAAACTTATTGTACATACATTGTTCACGGACAATAAAGATTTGAATTGAATTGCTGGGGGTAAACATACAAAGAACGGTTGCAAGAATTGGGTATGTCTAGTCTAGTAAAAAGGAGGAATATGCTAGTACCATGTTTTCCCCAAAATAAGACCCTGTCTTATATTTTTTGCCACCGAAAAAAGGCACCAGGTCTTATTTTCGGGAGAGGGAGATGTCGTCCACTGACTCACCTCACTTGTACGACTCCTTTTCGCTGTCAGAGGCGTTCAGGAACTTCTTCAGCCAGCAAGACCAGCAAAGCTTTCCTGAAGGCCTCTGCAGCTGATAACAGAGCTTCGGATCGATCCAGAGTTATCGGCGACAGAGTCTTGCTGGCTGCAGAAGAAATGGGCCAACAAGGCAGATGTTGGTATGTGCGAGGCCTGGCTGCAACTGTCCGAAGGTAAGTAGTAGGGCAGCTCCACTCCCATCATCCCTACCGTAGCTTAATTTTTACTCGTGCACCCTGGAGTGGGTGGGGTCTTAATTAGGGCTTATTTTGGGGGTAGGGTTTATATTGGGCGTGCATGTCAAAACCAAGCTAAGACTTACTTTCGGAGTAGGTCGTATTTTATTTTATTTATTTATTTATCTTATTAGTCATATTTCGATGCCGCCCACTCTCCGGGGACTCTGGGCGGCTTACACCAAAGACAGTATACTAAATAGCATATTGCCCCCTAAGAATCTGGGTCCTCATTTTACCCACCTCGGAAGGATGGAAGGCTGAGTCAAGGCTTGAGCCGGTGAGATTTGATCCGCTGATCTGCTGAACTAGCAGTCAGCTGAAGTAGCTGCAGTACTGCGCTCTAACCACTGCGCCACCTCGGCTCCTTCCCCTTTTCGGGGAAACACGGTAGTCTTCCAATATCTAAGGGGCAGCCACAAAGAAGAGAGATATCAAGCTATTCTCCAAAGCACCTGAAGGCAGGACAAGAAGCAATGGGTGGAAACTAACCAAGGAGAGAAGCAACCTAGAACTAAGGAGAAATTTCCTGACAGTGAGAACAATTCATCAGTGGAACAACTTGCCACCAGAAGTTGTAAATGCTCCAACACTGGAAGTTTTTAAGAAGAGGTTGGATAACCATTTGTCTGAAGTAGTGTAGAGTTTCCTGCCTAAGCAGGGGGTTGGACTAGAAGACCTCCAAGGTCCCTTCCAACTTTTGTTTATTCTACGTTCTGTGTTTGCTTTGTGATGGCATGGGCACCACTTCGTGGGTCCTTCTCTCGTTTTTCTTTCTTGCTTTCAGAACATAACAGGAAAGAAAGCAGGCTCTTTAATAACCCTTTTTAAGTTTTATCGAACCCACTGCTCCAAGAATTCTCCGTGCGGAGAAACCGAAAACAAAAACAAAAAAAAACCTGATCAGAAAGTACGGCTCCCTCTCTCTCTTCTTATTCATTGCAACCTGGGCTGACCGAAGGCAGCATTTTAGTGCTAAGTGGGAACTCCGAGGAAGAAAAAAAAAAGAGAAGTGTGAAAGCTGCCAGAACTCAAGAGATCGGTTGGGAGAAAGTGAAAGGGGAACGAAGCCATAAAAACTCAGACAAACCTGCCAGCAATTTATCGCTGGTCATAAATGTGTAACCAACATAAAAACCCGAGGAAAGAACTCAATTTATATATATATATATATAAAAAAAAAGAGCTGCCAGTTAGTGTATATTTTCTCAGTATCTATATCAAAAGTTACTTCATGTTCCCGTGAAAAGAAGAATGCCAGGGCTATAAATCTGGTTAAAACCGGTAATCATAGGAAATAATTTTTTGGGGGGGGGTGTGTGTGTGCGTGTGTGTGGCAAACATTTTATTTTTTATATTTTGAGGTGGTAAACTTTCAGACTAAGAATATTTAGCCAGGACTCTCCAATCTCAAAGGAAACCTCTGTGGCTTTCCTTCTGTTGCTAGAATTTGGCAAGATTTTGTCTCTTTGTTTTTGATTAGAGTTCGGAGTTAATAAATGTTGTATATTTCCCTAGGTTATTGGATTAGAGGCTGGATTGGTTCCCCTGGGTTAGAAGTTGGAGGATGTTCTAAAAATTTGATTGGGTACTTAAGTATCTATCTATCTATCTATCTATCTATCTATCTATCTATCTATCTATCTATCTATCTATCTATCTATCTATCTATCATCTATCTATCTATATCTATATCTATATCTATATCTATATCTATATCTATATCATCTATATCTATAGCTATATCTATATCTATATCTATATCTATATCTATATCTATATCTATATCTATATCTATATCTATATCTATATCTATATCTATATCTATATCTATATCTATATATCAGCTATCTTTTAGCCCCTAAAGCATTTTTCTAGTCGATTGCAACTATTTAGAACTTAGTAAGTATTGGCATGGGTGGTTGAATTGGCGACATCAGTATCCTTGTGGACTAGAAACTTTCTTAGACGTGCCAGAAAAGTAGTGTGGTGAGGTGTGTTTCTCTAGAAGCAAAGCCGTGATACGTATTGCGGGTTGTCTGAATTATACTGTGGGGTCCTTGGTGCTTTCTGAGCTTTGGTGGTTTTTTTTTTTTTTGCAGACGTTTCATTACCCAACTAAATTACATCATCAGTTCTGCTTTTGGGATGTAGCCAGAAAGTCACATCCCTGGTGTAAAGACTGGGTCAAAAATTCATTCTTCATCAATCAGAAATGGTCATCTATTAATGGAATACAGGGCTAGTCGGCCTTGAATTGCAGAAGTGAGCTTCAGCATGGAATAAACCCGAAAGTGCTTTTTCAAATTTCCCTGAAGACGTTTCGCTTCTCATCCAGGAAGCTTCTTCCGTTCTTCTGTTCAGAACGGAAGAAGCTTCCTGGATGAGAAGGGAAACGTCTTCAGGGGAAAAACAAAGCCCGATAATTTTGAAAAAGCACCTTTGGAATAACCATCACTTGGATGGATCGAGACTCTCTGTAAACATTTAGCGCGGAATAAACTTTATTTGTGTATTTGAGTCGTTGTTGCTCATCTGGCCTCAAAGTTGGCCATGATTCCCTCTGTTTTTCTTTCTTTCTTTTTTTTTAATTTGATTTATATGTCGCCCTTCTCCGGAGACTCAGAGCGGCTTACAATGTGCTCAGCAATAGCCTTCATCCTTTTGTATATTTATACAAAGTCAGCTTATTGCCCCCACAATCTGGGTCCTCATTTCACCTACCTTAGAAAGGATGGAAGGCTGAGTCAACCTTGAGCCTTGGCGAGATTCGAACCTGCAGTAATTGCAGGCAGCTGGTCTTAATAACCAGCTTAATAACAGGGTGCCTTAGACCACTGTACTACTCATCTGTGGATGAGCAGAGAACAATATCTAAGAAATATGAATGGGAACCTTTGAAACCTTCTCGTTGGAGCATCAGAAAGTGAAACCCTTCCAACCTGGAGATTGATGAATTCCTCGCCCAGCCGCTTTCCCAGCATGTAAACAAATCTCGCCCGGCCTGTTTTAAGGAAGGGGAAGGTAGATTCCGCCAGGCGAAGTAATCATTTTTATTCTGCTGATTGTCCAAATGGAAATGGACATATATGATAAAAATGTCAGGCTCCCTTCCCACGTCAGGCGCGTAACAGGATTACATGTCATCTCTTAATGTCTCGCTCTGTTTTCCTTTTGCCGTGAATGGCTGCATTATTGCTCACAGGAACTCTGCTGTAATATATGGTAACAGACAAGTAGGTCTTTATGGGCAGTGATTATTCGCTTTGAATGAAACCTGTGATTTATGTCCATTTAACTGAAAAGCCTTGTAAATTCCCAGTGCTGCATTTTTCCTCAATAGAGAATGAGTGAAGCGAAAGTGACAACCGGCTTGGTGGGGGAAATGTGCAGAGCTTCGCCGCGTTATATTTAATATACCTGACATGACAAACGTCCCCGACGTTAGCCCGTCACCTTTAAGCAGGCGTGGAAGTGACATCGAGTCAGGAAGGGCTGCGAGCGCCAAGCGGTTCGGCCTCCCAAGCCTATCTTTTAAGTCATTTCTTTTACGGCTCCGCCTCCTCTTCCTCCTCCTCCTCCTCCTCCTTCCTAGCGTATTCCCGCAAGCGCAAAGGTCTGCTTTTTGGATCATTGAATGCCACTTTGCATGGTTAGTTGCCTCTCCACGGCGCAGGCCCGGGGCATGCGTATCTTCGTTGATGGTGTCTTGCCATTTCTGTTTTGGGGGTAAACATACGAAGACCGGTTGCAAGAATTGGGTATGTCTAGTCTAGTAAAAAGGAGGACTAAGGGTAACATGCTAGTACCGTGTTTTCCCCAAAATAAGACCCTGTTCTGTCCCCGTCTCACACACGCACACAAACAGATATCCAGGGGTTAAATAAAACTGGCAGACAACAAATTCTTTCGATAAGAGGATTGGCAGCAACCCCGTAGCTGCTTGCCAAGAACTTTACCCATAAAGGGAGGGGTTGTTCCTCCGACAGATAAAGCCAAACAAGATACACACAGTTCAAGAATTGTCAAGTCCAGTCTGTATTAAATCCAAGGCAGATATCGTTGTTGCAAAGATACAATGTGACTCGCTAGTAGTTAGTTTTGTCTGTCACAGAGTCTGAATGGCCACCTCACCCCCTTATATCCCCTGTGGGGCGTGGTCTAGTGACTCAGCTTAATCTCTGGCACACCTCCTTTTCTGCTGCGTGTGCTTGTCTCTCCGACACTTGGCGTGGATCCAGCCAAGACTTATCTCCATCACTGTCCGACTGTGAGGAAATACCTGGCTCCTGGCCAATCTTTTCCCCCTTCGGGAGACACCTGAGGCATTGCCAGAGAGGAGGGTCCTGGAGAGGGAGGCCTGGCCAACTCCTCTCCTTCATGGTCGGAGCATTCTCCCTCCGATAAATCGGCCTCGGGGGTCGGAGTCACAACAGACCCCGTCTTATATTTTTTTGCCACCAAAAAAGGCACCAGGTCATATTTTTTTGGGGGGGGATGTCGTCCACTGATTCACCTCACTTGGGCGCATCGCCCTCAGCCTCCTTTTCACTGTCAGAGGTGTTCAGGAACTTCTTCAGCCAGCAAGACCAGCAAAGCTTCCCTGAAGGTAGCTGATAACAGAGTTCTGAATCAATCCGGAGTTATCGGCGACAGAGGCCTTCAGGAAAGTCTTGCTGGCTGCAGAAGAAATGGGCCGGCAAGGCAGATGTTGGTGTGTGCGAGACCTGGCTGCAACTGTCCGAAGGTAATTAGTAGGGCAGCTCCACCCCTATCATCCCCACTGTAGCTTATTTTTTACTCGTGCACCCTGGAATATGTGGGGTCTTAATTAGGGTGTAAGGTTTCGATGTCATCTCAAATAAATTGCACTCCCAAACAATTAATCTTTGCTGAAATATTCCATTTATTGAGTACGACAGATCTGGCCCCGACTTTGTCGTAGCCGATACTAACCCTCTGACCCCCAAACCCTTCCCTTTCCATTCCCCAATTCTCATCTTCTCATTGGCCATCTTCCAAGTCAGTCTCCCCCAGCTTCTGACCCCACCCCACAGGAATGTCCCCCTCCCATCCCATCTCCTAGGGGATATTATCTACAGAGAAAATAAGTAGGTGAAAAGTCAAGCCTCGTCTTTTTATGGCAGCATCAGAATGCTGACATAGGGCTTATTTTGGGGGTAGGGTTTATATTGGGCATGCATGTCAAAACCAAGCTAAGACTTACTTTCGGAGTAGGTCATATTTTCGGGAAAACACAGTAGTCTTCCAATATCTCAGGGGCAGCCACAAAGAAGAGAGGGAGTCAAGCTATTCTCCAGAGCACCTGAAGGCAGGAAAAGAAGCAATGGATGGAAACTAATCAAGGAGAGAAGCAACCTACAACTAAGGAGGAATTTCCTGACAGTGAGAACAATTCATCAGTGGAATAACTTGCCTCCAGGACAGAAGAGACTGGACAGCCATTTGTCCGGAACGGTATAGTCTTGGCCAGAGTGGCAGGTGCCGCCGGCCTTCTCTCATCGTCTCTAGAATCAGTGCCACACCAAAATGTTGTCGAATGGTATCATTTGCGATTGGTCAAGAAGGGAGATGCCCGATATCCAACGGAGCCTTCGCATTTCCACGGCATGGAGATAGCTTTCTGTCCCTGTTGTTGCTGCTAAGCCTTCAGTGCCGTACAGTGCAACAGGGCAGATGGTTGTCTTGTAACCCTCCTGCTCCTCCTCCATGTCCCCACCCAAAAAAATTATTAAAACTCAAGGAGAGAAGCCGCAGCGAGAAACGCACGAGGAAAGGCATGGTGCTTCCGATTTTGGCACGGGGGTGTTGGGTTTTGCAACTTTCCTGCCCCGTGGCATTCGCCAGTTAGGATAGGAGATAAGATGGCTTGGGGGTAGAGCTGAAGTTTATGATTTGTACAAGTTGAACAGCGGATGCTTGAGCTGTGTGTTTGGTGGAGGTGGAGGAAGAAGAGGAGGAAGAAGAAGAGGAAGAGGAGAAGGAAGACATGGAGGAGAGAGAGAGGACAAGGAGGAAGCGAAGGAAGATATGGAGAAGGAGGAAAAGGAGGATATGGAGGAGGAGGATATGGAGGAGGACAAGGAGGAAGAGAAAGAAGATATGGGGAAGGAGGAAGAGGAAGAGAAGGAAGATATGGAGAAGGAGGAGGAGAAGGAGAAGATAATGAGTAGAAGGAGAAAGAGAAAGAGAAGGAGGACAAGGAGGAAGAGAAGGAGGTGGAGAAGGAAGATATGAGAAGGAGGAGGAGCAGAAGGAAGATATGGAGAAGGAGGAGAAGGAGAAAAAGGAGGAGAAAGAGAGGAGGAGAAGGAGATCCTTCCTTTTCTTCTCTTAGTGCTTCAGTTTCTATATTTTCTCCTGTAGTACCATACTAACTGACATCTTACCAGCTGAGTAGAAGATTTGGGCAGTTGGCGATGGGACATTGCTTCCAACGACTTAACATGCCCTTCTCGCCTTGCCGTCATAAATATGAGTTATTTGCCAAGCGTCCAAATTGCTTATTTCTTTTTTTTTCCTTTCCTAATTCTCAGGACAGGGGACACAGTGGCTTAGTGGCTAAGACACTGAGCTTGTCGATCGAAAGGTCGGCAGTTCAGCAGTTCGAATCCTTAGTGCCGCGTAACGGGGTGAGCTCCCGTTCCTTGTCCCAGCTTCTGCCAACCTAGCAGTTTGAAAGCAAGTAGAAAAATAGGGACCACCTTTGGTGGGAAGGGAACAGCGTTCCGTGCGCCTTTGGCATTGTGTCATTCCGGCCACAGGACCACGGAGACATCTTTGGACAGCGCTGGCTCTTCGGCTTTGAAACGGAGATGAGCACCGCCCCCTAGAGTCGGGAACGACTGGGACGTATGTGCGAGGGGAACCTTTACCTTTAATTCTCAGGAATGAGATGAAACATTTTGGATTTTTCTTTTTCGTGGAAGCGTTCTCTTGGAAGTTGGTCGGTTGAGCGTTGGCGGCCTCCTCGCCATCACTCTTTCTTTACTGACTCCTAAACCTTTGCCTATTATGGCTCAGTGTTTCTTTGTGACGGGCATGTTTTGAAAACATCGGACTTAAAGCCTCGGTTAACAAAACCCCAGCATACCCTCTTTTCAAGGTGAAACGTGGAACTGAATTAATAAATAAGGCTGGGGGAAAAAAAAAAAGCTTTGTCTTTTTATCGTGGCGAGAGCTCTCTGGGGCAGGCCCTTTCATTGTAGCTGCCGCGACATTATTCCGTTAGCCAGCATACCTAGCTGTACAATTCCAACACCGCGGGTTTCTAATCTGCTTATTTATAATTCAAAAGCTGGCCCATATATTAATGAACCCTTAATGAGCTGTTGAAAATGCCTGAATTACAGTCAGATTATTAAACTCCAACGGCCCCTGTAATCAAACCGGTGTTTTTGATTTTTTTTTTTTGAGTGGGATTTGAGGGTGCTTTTGGTATCCGGGAGAGGTGGGGGGGGGGGGCTTTCGTGTGGCGAAGGGGAAGGCTTGAATCCGAAGGGGAGGCTTTGTAATAATTTTGACCTGCAATTTATTTATTGGCCTCTGAATGCCGTGTTATCTACGGAGGCAGGTGTGCGGCGGATTGAAAGGCAGCTAATTAGGATCCACGGAAAGATAGGCTAAAACTCTCTGGTTTTTATAACAAAGGCGGGTTCGTGGCGAAACAAATGTGAAGGGGGGGGCTCTGTTCTTGATGTGATTTGTCGGGATCTTACCCGTACGGAAATAAATGGTAGACAGAAATTGGGAGCCAGCGAGCAGGTGCCTCACCTGCTGGGCAGTGCCCAAAAAGGGGCTCTTGAAAACACTTCTCCAGCGGAAAAGGAACGTGGATAAAAGATAATATTTGTAGCTGGGGGGGGAGAGGGAGGAGTGTCCTCTGGTTTTCTTGCAGATGTTTCATTACCAAACTGGGAAACAACCTATCTGTGCTAGAAGGGAGGAGGAGGAGGATGGTTATTTCCTTACAGACCTTTCATTACCCAACTAGGTAACATCATCAGTGCTAGAAGGAAGTGGGATTTGCGGAGTGGAGGAGAAAGAGGAGGAGGAGGAGGAGTGGTAGGAAGACTGTTGGCTCCTTGGTGCTCTCTGAACTTGGATGCTGCTGTTAGTCAGTGGGACTTACTCCAGAGATGGGTTTCAGCAGGTTCTGCTGAACCGGTAGTGGAAATTTTGAGTAGTTCGGAGAACCGGTAATAAAAATTCTGACTGGCCCCGCCCCCATCTATTCTCTGTCTCCCGAGTCCCAGCTGATTGGGAGGAAATGAGGATTTTGCAGTATCCTTCCCCTGGAGTGGTGAGGGAATGGAGATTTTACAGTATCCTTCCCCTGCCACGCCCACCAAGCCAGAACCGGTAGTAAAAAATTTTGAAACCCACCACTGACTTACTCCCTGTTTTATTATTCAGTAGCTCACCCTGCACCCAACGCCCTGCACCCAATATTTAGATAAGCAGGGATTAACACCGGACAAACAATCAAGCAGAAAATGATACCCTAATCAAGGAACTACCCACACCTCCGCCAACAGTGACAGGGCAAGCGTCTTTATATAAACAGGGAACAAAGCCCTACTCCCTGCCAGCACCTACGACGTTACCTACCTCGTTTGTCTAGCGTTAATCCCTGCTTATCTGGAATTTAGTGTCTGGGTGCTGCAGGTTGCCGCGTGAGCTGCTGAATATAAACAGGGAGCAGATCACACTAGCACAGATGACGTGACCTAGTTTGGTAATGAAACGCCTGCAAGAAAACCACCAAATGGCTCAGAACTGCCATATATAAACAGGGAGCAAGCCACCCTCACTAGCGCTGATGACGTTACCTATTTGGGTAATGAGATGTCTACAAGGAAACCACCCAGGTTCAGAGAGCCCCGACGACCCTCACGGAAAAGAGGGTTAAAAGCAACGTCCCCAAAGTCCCTTCAAAAGGGGCATCAGTCTCTAAGCAACCTTTTGTTTCAAACCTGGAATCATTCCCCCCCTTCTAGGCTAACACATAACAATCTAGATGGAGTCCTTGCATTGCCAGTGTTATTAGTAGTTCTCCCGTTATGGTGGAAGTGATAGATGGTTGCGCCCGGTGAAGTCCATGCTATATCTCTAATATCGGGAAGCTCTCAAAGGTCACCGAACTAAAGAGTAATAAAGCTGTAGGTTGATATACTGGGGAATAAAAACAGACAAACAATAAGCAGCGGGGTGAGCTTATATGTCGAGAAGGCGCCTAGTATGGGTGCTTAAATTTACAAAGGACTTTGGTCGTGCCTACGAAAGGGAAGCTGGCGTGCAAAAACACCGCCTCTATTGATGCGTCTTCGGTAATTTGCGTCCAGATTAAGATTCTGGCGAGTGTTGTTGAAGTCATGAAGAAATAATAAAACTAGGTTCAACTCAGTGGAGCCAGGATGGAGAGAAAGGCGTGGGCTTCTCTGACGCCTTTAATCTGGGATTTAAGACCAAACCTTTCTTGACCTCGGCAAGGATCAAGGAAGAAGCGAGAATCTGCACGGCGGGTCAGGGAAAAGGTGTCGGAATGCCTGCCTTGGTGGTAAAGATGGAATTTTGGAAAGCTCAAGGAGATTTTGAGTTTGAATGAGGCTGACCCTGTAAACTGCTTAGAGAGGGCTGGAAAGCACTGCGAAGCGGTATATAAGTCTAAATGCTATTGCTATTGCTTCCTTCCTTCCCTCCTTCCTTCTTTCCTTCCTCCCGCCTTTCCTCCCTCCCTCCCTTTCTCCCTCCCTCCCTCCCTCAGCCTTCCATCCTTCCAAGGTCGGTAAAACAATGACCCAGATTGTTGGGGGGGCAAGAGGCTGACTCTGTAAAGCGCTTAGAGAGGGCTGTAAAAGCACTGCGAAGCGGTATATAAGTCTAAGTGCTATTGCTCTTCCTTCCTCCCCCCTCCCTCCCTCCTTCCTTCCTTCCCCCCCCCTCCATTCCTTCTTTCCTCCCTCCCTCCCTCAGTCTTCCATCCTTCCGAGGTCGGTAAAACAATGACCCAGATTGTTGGCGGGCAAGAGGCTGACTCTGGAAAGCGCTTAGAGAGGGCTGTAAAAGCACTGCGAAGCGGTATATGAGTCTAAGTGCTATTGCTCTTCCTTCCTCCCCCCTCCCTCCCTCCTTCCTTCCTTCCCCCCCCCCCTCCATTCCTTCTTTCCTCCCTCCCTCCCTCAGTCTTCCATCCTTCCGAGGTCGGTAAAACAATGACCCAGATTGTTGGCGGGCAAGAGGCTGACTCTGGAAAGCGCTTAGAGAGGGCTGTAAAAGCACTGCGAAGCTACGCGCTATTGCAATTGTGGATGTTGAAAAGTTGGCCGTTCCCAGCCTGGAACCTGTATTTGGTTCGATATGGACACCCATTGATGCCAGAAAAGAAAGTATCAACACACAAGCTCGGGGTGGTGGTGGTTGTGGGGGGGGGGGTCTTCTCCCCACCCAAGGAATCGGCCAGGACAGTTTGCTTTTGAAAGCCTACCGAAAGAGGTTAATTACAGCGGATCCTTTTTTGGGGGTTGGGGAGTGGGAATGGGAGGTTGCCGTACAGCGAGGCCTTGCCTTTTTCTCTCCTCCTTAACATCGGTAATTATAATCTCAACGTTGTGCTTTGCGGGTGTGTGGAGAAACATCTTGGCAGCCCGCCCACCTCGACCCGATTAAACGTACAAATTGTCAGCCTTGATCTGCGGCGTTCAGATGGGACTGCTGACAAGGCATAACTCGGGGAGCTTCTCCTGGGCAGCCAAAGCTTTTCATTTCTTCTGGGGAGGGAGAGAGAGAGAGAGAGAGAGAGAGAGGGAGGGAGGAACAGGGAAGGGGAGGGGGTTACCTGGTAACAAACAGATGCTACTGCCACCGAACCATATGCTTAGAGCCCTGAAATTCTGGGTTTGTACAGGTGCAAGGGAGTCGCTGAGCACAGGTCCGGAATTAACTGGGATGGAACAATTCCACCCCCAAAAAGGAGAGAGTTCAGAAGCAGAGAAGAAAAGAGAGGGGAAATAGAGAGGAGACAGGAGAAGGAGAAAGGGAAGGAGAGGGAAGGAGAGAAGAGAGGGAAGAGAAAGCAGAGAAGAAGAGAGAGGGGAAATAGAGAGGGGACAGGAGAAGGAGAAAGGGAAGGAGAGGGGAGGAGAGAAGAGAGGGAAGAGAAAGCGGAGAAGAAGAGAGAGGAGAAATAGAAGGGGACAGGAGAAGGAGAAAGGGAAGGAGAGGGAAGGAGAGAAGAGAGGGAAGAGAAAGCGGAGAAGAAGAGAGAGGGGAAATAGAGAGGGGACAGGAGAAGGAGAAAGGGAAGGAGAGGGGAGGAGAGAAGAGAGGGAAGAGAAAGCGGAGAAGAAGAGAAAGGGGAAATAGAGAGGGGACAGCAGAAGGAGAAAGGGAAGGAGAGGGAAGAGAGGGAAGAGAAAGCGGAGAAGAAGAGAGAGGGGAAATAGAGAGGGGACAGGAGAAGGAGAAAGGGAAGGAGAGGGGAGGAGAGAAGAGAGGGAAGAGAAAGCGGAGAAGAAGAGAGAGGAGAAATAGAGAGGGGACAGGAGAAGGAGAAAGGGAAGGAGAGGGAAGGAGAGAAGAGAGGGAAGAGAAAGCGGAGAAGAAGAGAGAGGGGAAATAGAGAGGGGACAGGAGAAGGAGAAAGGGAAGGAGAGGGGAGGAGAGAAGAGAGGGAAGAGAAAGCGGAGAAGAAGAGAGAGGAGAAATAGAGAGGGGACAGGAGAAGGAGAAAGGGAAGGAGAGGGAAGGAGAGAAGAGAGGGAAGAGAAAGCGGAGAAGAAGAGAGAGGGGAAGTAGAGAGGGGACCGGAGAAGGAGAAAGGGAAGGAGAGAAGAGAGGGAAGAGAAAGCGGAGAAGAAGAGAGAGGGGAAATAGAGAGGGGACAGCAGAAGGAGAAAGGGAAGGAGAGGGAAGAGAGGGAAGAGAAAGCGGAGAAGAAGAGAGAGGGGAAATAGAGAGGGGACAGGAGAAGGAGAAAGGGAAGGAGAGGGAAGGAGAGAAGAGAGGGAAGAGAAAGGAGAGGAAAGGAGAGGGATGTAAAAATGGGTGAAATACGGTGTACAGGAGAAAAGAAAACATGGACAATTTCATTTTTTGGGGTTTTTTTTCATGAGGGTTATACTATTGAAACTATAACCGTAGACTATACGGATGCAAAAGCACATCGGTTTAGATGTCATTGCACGCTAGTTAATATTTATATGAACATCAAGATTTTGCGTAAAAGGTAGGAGTAAATAACGTGAAGTAAGGAAAATGGGAATGCAACGATTAGGAATACGTTTATACGTATTGAAATGTATGATACTCAAGCATCGCGCCACTCGCACGATGATATGCACAAATTAAAAATAATAATAATAATAAAAAAAAAAACTTGATTAAAAGAAAAAGGAGAGCTCACAGCCACACTTTCTGCTCTAGAGGATTCAAGAACTGATGGGATGATGAACACGGGAAATACGGACATTTCACGCGGAGCTAACGGAGGTCTCCTTTTTCTTTCCTTCTCCCAAGGTCTCAGCATCCGAGGGGCGCAAGAGGAAGACCCCCCGGATCCGCAGCTCATGAGGTTGGACAATATGCTTCTCGCGGAAGGAGTCTCAGGACCCGAGAAAGGCGGCGGATCGGCAGCGGCCGCAGCAGCGGCGGCGGCTTCAGGCGGAACTTCCGATAATTCTATCGAACACTCAGATTACCGAGCCAAATTGACGCAGATCAGACAGATCTACCACACCGAGCTGGAGAAATATGAGCAGGTTAGCGCTTTCTTTCGTTCTTTATTAATTAAATTTCTACACCGCCCTTCTCCAAATAGGACTCAGGGCGGTGCACAGCCTAAGTAAAAACAGAGCATACAAAATTTAAAAACAGTATTAAATAATTAAATTAAATAATAATTAAATATTTTGGCCGTAAATTAAAACAACCCAATTTAAAATCAATTTAAAATTTAGCTCAAGCCAGCCCCGCTAGTTGAAATAAATAGGTTTTCAGGGCCCGACGTGTTATTATACGTAGCTCTGGGGGGAGGTTGTTCCAGAGGGTGGGCGCCGTCACAGAGAAGGCTCTCCCCCTGGGGGTCGCCAGCCGACATTGTCTGGCGGACGGCACCCTGAGGAGGCCCACTCTGTGCGAGCGTACTGGCCGGTGGGAGGCTATTGGTGGCAGAAGGCGGTCTCGTAAGTACCCCGGCCCTAAGCCATGGAGCGCTTTAAAGGTGGTCACCAACACCTTGAAGCGCACCCGGAAGACCACCGGGAGCCAGTGCAGAGCTCGCGCAGGAGAGGTGTCACATGGGAGCGCCTCGTCGCCCCCATAATCCCCCGCGCGGCCGCGTTCTGGACCAGCTGGAGCCTCCGGGTGCACCCCAGGGGGAGCCCCATGTAGAGAGCGTTGCAGTAGTCCAGGCGGGAAGTGACGAGTGCCTGAGTGACTGTGCGTAGAGACTTTGCTTGAAGCCTTGCCACCTGGTTACATGGGTGGTGGTGGTTCTCTTGTTTGAAGTCAGCCTCCGAAAACCAAGAAAGACACATTGAGGTTCTTCTAGCACACAGTGATGGCTAACCACCTTCCCGGAGCCCTACGGATCCTGCCGTGTGCATGACCTACATAGTGGCAGACAAGGAAACATTACCTGACGTTTTTTAGCTATCTGGGTCAGCTGCGAGGACGCTTGGGCTGACGTCTTGCTGCTTTTCTCTTGCCGCGGCTTCCTTTTTGAACCCAGGAGCAAAAGGGCCTTGCGCTGCCTTTATGGTGGCTTCAGCCCCCTCCTCCCCAACCCTCTGCCCCCCTGCCTGGAGTTTGATTTTGACATTGGTTGCCAGTTTCAGGGGTGCATTTTAAAGCAGCGGGGGGAATGTGGTGGGGGCAGAGGAAGGGAGGAAGGGACGAAGCAGATTTTTCAGGAAAGTGTGCCTTGCCATCACTTTCCCAGCGCCAGGAGAAAAATCCTTCCCTTCGTAATTTACAGCCGCTATAATAGAGATGACATATTGAAAGCTATCTTCTATAATTACATTGAAATACATTTTTTTTGTTGTTTTTTTTTTTTTGGTGCTCTGGGCAAAAGTATTTGTAAGCATCTCGAAAGTCTCAGGATAACTGGAGAGCTGCACGACGCCCGGATGCCTTCTTTCTGAAAGGAGTTGGGGGGGGGGCGTTTGGGGGGGGGGAAGCAAGGAAGGAGAACCCCCCCCCCAAACTAGGAGTTTAAGGGAGGAGTGGAGGGGAAGGGAGGGTTGATATTTATTTATTTATTTTCATAGCAGAAGGAAAAAAAATAAAATAAAATAAAACACAGACCGGACCCAACAGGCAATTTATCATGCTAAAACTGCGGCGGGGAAATAGTTATCCTGTGACTTCCAGCTGCCTTAAAGCATCTGATTTTAGGTCCACTTCTGCTTGTTTTCTGTGCATCCTTGCAAATAATTCTCGGGGAACCATCCCGCAGCAGGGGTGGAGGTGACATTTATCCTAACTGTAACCCTGCCACGAAGAAGAGGGAGTCAAGCTATTCTCCAAAGCCCCTGAAGGCAGGACAAGAAGCAACGGGTGGAAACTAATCAAGGAGAGAAGCAACTTAGAACTAAGGAGGAATTTCCTGACAGTGAGAACAAATAATCCGTGGAACAACTTGCCACCAGAAGTTGTGAATGCTCCAACACTGGGAGTGTTTAAGAAGTGACTGGACAACCATTTCTCTGGGATGGGATAGGTTTCCTGCTTAAGCAGGAGGCTGGACTAGAAGACCTCCAAGGTCCCTTCCAACTCATTCTGTGTAGCCTCGTCTTGGGGACCTGAGGCTGGTTGAGAGTAGCGTTCCAGCCAAATCTTTCTAGGGTCTTGTCTCTGGGATGACACAGGAATTTAAAAGTCCCTTTGATTGCTCCCAAGGGGGAAAAACCTTGGGTGTTAGTAACCACCGTGTTAAGATTCCCCCTGGTTTTTTTAATTATCTAAATGTAAATACTTAACGAATTTTACTTAGAGTAATGAGCTAAGTGCACACTCCGCAAATGAGCCGTTCAGATTAACCACGGATGAAGGGGCGGCTGTAGAGGCGAGCTTTTCGAAATCCCCGCAGAAAGCAAGACGGGGGCCCTGCTGCCAAACCGCTCATCAAGATTTGCACCCGTACAGGTCGTCCTCGACTTACGACCACGGTTGAGCCCAACGTTTCTGTCGCTAAGCGAGACATTTGTCGAGTAAGCCTCTTGTGGGTTTCTGCTGGTAGGGATTAGGTCTTGGGGTTATTGTAGCTGTCAGGGTTCCAAGTAATACACTCACAGCAAACAGAACTCTTCAAAGAAAAATTTTATTGGATATGTCATATTGGCACAAGCTGGTGAAAACCGACTCTGAATATCCCCGCCGTTTTCCCCCAATTAAAAAGCGAAAGTATTTTTCCCTCCTTCCCCGAACAATCAGTCCCACGGTCCAATTAAGGTGCCGTCCGGTTTTCCTGGTAAACTTCACTCCACCTCTCTCCGGCCACCTGTGGGAATGTCCTTGTTTCCCAGGAGAAAGTATCTTGTTTTGGCTACAAAACCCCACCTATTTCTATTTCCCCTCTTCCCCTATCCCTCAGCTCCATTGCGGCAACGCTGAAGCTTCAAAATGGCTTCGGCCAGGTCAGCTTCAGGGTTGACATGAGCAGGGCCTGTGAAGTAGAACACTGTGTGAAGCCAATACGGATTAACAGATGGGTTGGAAGGGGTCTGGTAGGTCATCTAGTCTAACCCCCATCCGCCTAAGCAGGAAACCCTACACCATTTCCGACAAATGGCAGTCCAATCTCTTCTTGAAAGTCTCAAGTGATGAAGCTCCCACAACTTCTATTCCATGGGTGGATTGCTCTCCCTGTCAGAAAATTTCTCCTCATTTCTAGGTTGAGTCTCTCCTTGGTCAGTTTCCATCTATTGTTCCTTGTCTGGCCTTCGGGTGCTTTGGAAAATAGCTTGAGCCCCTTCCTCCTCTCTGTGGCAGCCCCTCAAGTATTGGAAGATGCTCTCATGTCTCCCCTGGTCCTTCTCTTCACTAGGCTAGCCATGCCCAGTTCTTGCATCCGTTCATCGTATGTTTTAGCCTCCAGTCCCCTCATCATCCTGGTTGCTCTTCTCTGCACTCTTTCTAGAGTCTCAATATCCCTTACAGATTAACAAAGTTGGAAGGGACCTTGTAGGTCATCTAATCCAACCCCCCATCCAAGGAGAAGACTCTACACCATTTCTGACAGATGGCAGTCCAGTCTCTTCTTGAAAGCCTCCAGGGATGAAGCTCCCACAACTTCCGAAGGCAACTTCTGTTTCATCGGTTGATTGTTCTCACTGTCAGGAAATTCCCCCTTATTTCTAGGCTGAATCTCTCCTTGTTCAGTTTCCATCCATTGTTCCTTGTTTGGCCTTCGAGTGCATTGGAGAATAGCTTGACCCCCTCCTCTCTGTGGCAGCCCCTCAAATATTGGAAGATGCTCTCATGTCTCCCCTGGTCCTTCTCTTCACTAGACTAGCCATGCCCAGTTCCTGCAACCGTTCATCGTATGTTTTAGTCTCCAGTCCCCTCATCATGGTTGACTGCTGATCGTTGGAGGACATCCGTTGTGTTTTCTGAACTTGGAGTAAACATGTTGTGGGTTTACCCGAAGCATCCCTCCTCATTCTCTCCTCTCTCCCCTCCCTCCCCTTGCAGGCGTGCAATGAATTCACTACCCACGTGATGAATCTCCTGCGGGAGCAGAGCCGAACGCGGCCCATTTCCCCCAAAGAGATCGAGAGGATGGTTGGGATCATCCATCGGAAATTCAGCTCCATCCAGATGCAGCTCAAGCAAAGCACTTGCGAAGCGGTCATGATCTTGAGATCCCGGTTCCTGGATGCCAGGTGGGTAGATCCAGTAGATCTCTTGGGGAGGGGGGAGGGGCTGTGGTAGATCAGGAAGGATTGTTTCTGCTAGCTCTTCGCAAGCAAAGCGAAGTTTGAGAAGCTCATTTGTTCTACCATCATAAAAAAGTAAAAGGTAAAAATTCCCCTCGCACATTTGTGCTAGTCGTTCCCGACTCTAGGGGGCGGTGCTCATCTCCGTTTCAAAGCCGAAGAGCCAGCGCTGTCCAAAGAAGTCTCTGTGGTCATGTGACCGGCATGACTCAACTCCAAAGGCGCACAGAACGCTGTTCCCTTCCCACCAAAGGTGGTCCCTATTTTTCTACTTGCATTTTTTACGTGCTTTCCAACTGCTAGGTTGGCAGAAGCTGGGACAAGTCATGGGAGCTCACTCCGTCATGCGGCGCTAGGGACTCGAACTGCTGAACTGCCGACCTTTCGATCGACAAGCTCAGCACCTTAGCCACTGAGCCACTGCATCCCTTCTACCATCATGGCAGACCTCAAAAGCCTTGTTTCCCAGGTTGCCTGCTTCAACCTCGTTTTCCGATGGTCCACTTCCCAGGTCAATTTTTTTTTTTCCTGGTGCTTCTAGAAGAAGGCTCTCCCGAACTTGTGGACTTCAACTCCCAAAATTTCCCAGCCAGCAGGAAAAAGCCTCAATTTTAGTAGTCACCCCAAGTCTTCCTGTTAAGATTGCCCCTAGTTGCCCCTGATGTTGTCATTGTCTCACCTGTGGGATTTCTCTCTCTCTCTCTTCCTTCCTTCCTTCCTTCCTTCCTTTTTATCCTTCCTTCCTTTCTTTCCTTCCTTTTATCCTTCCATCTTCCTTCCTTTTATCCTTCCATCTTCCTTCCTTCCTTTTATTCTTCCATCTTCCTTCCTTTCTTTCCTTCCTTTTATCCTTCCATCTTCCTTCCTTCCTTTTATCCTTCCATCTTTCTTCTTTCCTTTTATTCTTCCATCTTCCTTCCTTCCCTCCCTCCCTCCTTTCTTCCTTTTTATCCTTTCTTCCTTCGTTCCTTTTTATCCTTCCTTCCTTCCTTCCCTTCCTTTCCTTCCTTTTATCCTTCCATCTTCCTTCCTTCCTTGCTTCCTTCCTTCCTTCCTTCCTTCCTTCCATCCATCCATCCTTCTTCCCCCTCCCTCCCTCTCCCTCTCCACCTTTCCCTCGCCCTTTCCTTCTCCCCCTCTTCCTCTCCTTCTCCCCCTCTTTCCCTCTCCCCCTCTTTTCCCCCTCCCTCTTTTCCCCTCTCCCCTTCCCTCTCCTCTCCCCTCCTCTGCTCTGCTCTTAGACGAAAAAGGCGCAACTTCAGTAAACAAGCCACAGAAATCCTGAATGAGTATTTTTACTCGCACCTCAGCAACCCCTACCCCAGCGAAGAAGCCAAAGAAGAGCTGGCAAAGAAATGCAGCATCACAGTATCGCAGGTAAACCTTGACTCCTTCGTGTGTGTGTGTGTGTGAGAGAGAGAGAGAGAGAGAAGACATTTAGCGATAGGTAGGTTCCCCTTGTGAGAACTGTTGCCATTTCTGAAATTAAAATTGCCCTTCCTGCATTGTTCTGCTCCTTGTTGTAGTAGTGATAACCGTCCCTCTCTCCTCTTGGCCAATGGGATGAGCAGCAGAGAGTTTCTTTCATGGTTCCTTGACTCCTGAGGGGCCTTCAGAAGCTTCCTCAGTGGTCCTTTCTTGGGTGAAATGCTCCTCAGGTGACAAGCCACTCTTGACCAGCCCTACCAACTAAACCCTTCCCCTGGAGTGGGGAGGGAATGGGGATTTTGCAGTATCCTTCCCCTGGAGTGGAGAGGGAATGGAGATTCTGCAGTATCCTTCCCCTGCCACACCCACCAAGCCACACCCACAGAACCGGTAGTAAGAAAAAAAATTGAATTCCACCACTTCTGCCACCTCTTTCCTAAAAATCAGCGTTTTTGAGCATCCTATGTTCTTTTCTTGGCCGTCGTTTTCTTGCCAGCGGACGCTTCATCACTTTGCTCAGAGTTGAACCCATGATTGTTTTTCGGTTGCCCCGTGCCCAAGAACTTGGCGGTGGGGAGTTGCCGTCTCTTGGACAAGCTAAGCGGCTCCAAGACGGGTTGATTCCCATCTTCGTGCCACAAAAGCTCTGCCTTCGCTCGTGCCTTCTGGCTGATAGAGGGTGGGGTGGGAGTGGGGGGAAACATGCCCAGAGAGCGGCTAATTAGAATTTAAAAGCCAGCCTCACATATGATATGATTGGCCTTTGTAAAGGAGGCCTACTCATGTGGATCGCCTAATTATGTGCTAGGAAGGAAGGAATTCTCTGTGGCCTACTTGAACCCTGTCCAGCATTGTTCCTTTGTGGCTAGAGCGAAAGCGAGTGGGAGAAAAAAAACTTGGGTTTTCCGGCGACTTGCCCGTCTTCCTCTTACGGTCACGGAAATTTGAACACGGCAGCAGAAGAAGAGAAACCCAGAAGAATGATGCCGATGCTCCACCAAGATCAGAATCTTATTTGCAATTTGAGCAGGCAGCTCCCCACGACCCCGGAGAACTGACGGCCAAAATAGAGTCTATCTTTTCTGCTCTTTGTCTCCGATTTTCGATATTCCTGCCGGCTTCTGATTTTTCTGGTGCTGACGTCTGCTACGGATATCTTTGGTTATTCGGGTTTTCTCCCGCGTAAAATTGGAAGTGTCTTGGCGACGTTTCAACGAAGTCTCATTCGTCATCTTCAGGCTGGTGTTTTCGGCTTTGTGCTTCTAGGTGCTTCTTCCTTGCTCCTAGAAGCACGAAGCCGAAAACACCAGCCTGAAGATGACGAATGAGACTTCGTCGAAATGTCGCCAAGACACTTCCAATTTTACGCGGGAGAAAACCCGAATAACCAAAGACCTACATACAAATACCCGTGAAAACCTCAGAAAACAAATATATATACATATATATATATATACGAAATCGGGGTTACATTTTCTACGAGTCGATTACAATGGCAATTGTACAATCTCCTTCCCATCCCAAGATCAAACAAGAATGCTTTGGCGTCCTTCTCCCCAAAGTTGCGCGTCTTTTCGATTTAACAATAATTTATGGCCTTTTTGAAAATTTAGCATTGCAATTAACGTGATGAATCAGTGCGAGGGTATTGTTTTGAAATGTAATACACAGTTAAGCCCAATTAATTAATTGGCTTTCAGCGACTGGGAGCAGAGTGATGTCGGCTGGGCTTTTGGATGCGCAGATAGTTTGTTTAAATGAAAAATGGGGCACCGCATAGATGTATTTATTCATCCTACCCCCTACCCCCCCTCCCCAAATAAAACTTCTAACATGCATGAAGGAGACGAAAGCGTGGTCATTGCCGAGAAACCAAGAGAGCCCGGCATTCTTGGCCAATGGTGGAATCAAACTTTGGTTTGAGTTTCTTCTGCCTCTTGTCTGAAGGGGCAGCAGCAGGGGTGAGATGCTGGGGGTTCGCAGGGGTTCGGGAGAACCTCTAGTTAAGATTCTGTGCAGTTCGGAGAACCCCCCGAATCCCACTCCTGGCTGGCTCCGCCCACCCCTCCCCTCCCAGGAGTCCCCACGCGGCCCGTTTTGGATGCAGGTAAGTGCAGGGCGCACGCGGAGGCTCGGGGAGGGCAAAAAATGGGCCTACCGGAAGTTCAGGAAGGCCGGCCTCCAGAGGGCCTCCAGAGGCTGGGGAGGCCGTTTTCACCCTCCCGGAGGCTCAAGGAAAACCTCTGGAGCCCGGGGAGGGCAAAAATGCCGCCTACCCTGCCGTGGTGCAGGAGGCCGACTAGGCCACACCCATGCCAGCAACCAGGCAGAGAACCCATTGCTAAAATTTTTGAAGCCCAACCCCTGGGCAGCAAGTCCTACATCTGGCTGGAGAAAAGGTCCAGGGGTCCTGAGCTGTAGGACAGCTGCCGGCCTTGGCACTCAGCACCAGCTCCTCTTCCTAGGGAAAGGGGTCAAGGGACCCCGCGTGGTGGCGGTGGGATTCCAGGAACTCTTTCCCGAAGTCCTCTTTTTTTTTTTTTTTTTTTTTGCAAATCCCGTTTCTCGAGAGCGATGCCTTCTCCGATGGGTCTGAGCAGCGCCTCCGTCAAGGAGAGGAACTTGATTCGATTTCGGACCTCTTTATTGACTTCTGCAAGCCACGGCCCAGCCCTGTTAACGTTTTGCATTACTTCATATTTCTTGGAAAGGAAGGCAAAAGCCATCTGCGACTCTTCCGCTCGCGACGGCAATTCGGTTAAGGCTTGGTGTTGCTTAATGGCGGCTCTTTGTCATCAAAGGACACCCAGGTTCCTGGAAAAGGTTTGCAAAGGACAAGAACACCCCCCCCCCCCTGAAGTGGTTTGCCTGCAAGACAACGTTGAAAGGAGAAGGGAAGATCCGTTCTTTGTGTTCAGGAGGCTTTAAAAGACCATCTTGTGAAATTGAGGGGCAGTTTTAGAGCGAATGTTTTATTTGGAGGGCTCCATAGCTGCCACACGCGTGTATCCAGACATCCAACATTCATAAAGATTTTATTTGTTTGCTTTCAAGAGAAAACCTTGAAAGGTTTTCTTGGTGGTATTTTTCTTTTTTTTTTTAAATGTGGCTCTCAAATCCTTTTGCTTTCAGCCAACACCTAGGTGTGTTCGGAGGCAGTTCAGAAGAAGAACAAACTATAGGCTGGAGTTAACCTTGGCTTTGATGATAGTTGACTCACCTAAATTGCAGACTGTGTGGATTGTTGTTTTCCCCCCCCTTCTCGTGCACAGCAAGAAGGTGTCCGTCCTCTACTCTGTCGGCTGCCTTTTGAGTTTAGTCGAGGGGATAAGGCTTGCTTAGAAGGAGACGCTGGGATTAAAAACAGTAATCACTGTAGATGTTTTGGGTTTACTTCATTGCATTGCATTGCATTGCATTGTATTGTATTTTTTTAAAAAATTTTTTTTTTTTTTAAATTTGATTTATATGCCGCCCTTCTCCGGAGACTCAGGGCGGCTTACAATGCGTTAAGCAATAGCCTTCATACTTTTGTATATTTATACAAAGTCAGTTTATTGCCCCCACAAACTGGGTCCTCAATTGTATTGTATTGTATTGTATTGTATTGTATTGTATTGTATTGCATTGCATTGCATTGCATTGCATTGCATTGCATTGCATTGCATTGCATTGCAATTTATTTTATTTTATTTTATTTTATTTTATTTTATTTTATTTTATTTTATTTTATTTTATTTTATTTTATTTTATTTTATTTTATTTATTTTATTTTATTATTTTATTTTATTTTACTGTTTTATTTTATTTCATTATTTTATTTTATTTTATATTCTTAGTTTTAGTTTTAGTTTTAGTTTTTAACTGGGAGGAGGCCGGCAACCCTGACTTTGATATTCCTGGGGTTGCCTCGCGCAGGTTAAACATAATGTACGATCCACTGTGCCTTTCATTGCTTCCAATTAAACTTTGCTTGTTAGTTTAACCTCTTGGTAATCCCATCAAACAATGGATAGCAAAGACAACACTGCCCACAGTAGCTATGGATGAGTGGCCATTAATTTTAATTGCCTTGATATTAAAGATTAAGAACTAGGGAGACTGGAAGGGTGGAAACAATCTGATGTCGAGCAAATCTGCCTTCCCTAGGCTGCGGGGATATTAAAATTTTTTTTACTGTGAATTAAACAAGCCTTTATTAGTGACGGCCATTGCTGGATTGGTCCGGAGGTGGGCATAAACGCCCCGATTTCTTATATATCCACAGACAATCTGCTTGACGTATAGAGATTCTGCAATTATGAAACTGTTAATAAAAGCCATAATTGGATTGTCCGTAGTAATTATTTGCCCGGCTTTCATTAATGCTTTATTGCTTCCTGACTGACAAGGTAATATTAAGTGCAATATATGTAATACTCCAGCGGGCCGTCTTGGGAATTCGGCGGGCCAAAGGATGCACCTTTGCTTATTGCCTTCGAAGCTCGGAGGGTTTTCATTAATTTCGGGGAGAGCTAAGGCCAGGATGATGGTAGCGAGGGTTTTCCTGCTTGCTTTTAAGACGATAAGGGGGCTCAGAGGCGGCCTTTGTTTCAGTTGGAGTAATTTGATGGCCTGGTCAAGAGAGTGGCTTTCCAAGCCAAACTCTTTCGGATCTACAGAGAGCCGAGGTGGCGCAGTGGTTAGAGTGCAGTACTGCAGGCGACTTCAGCTGACTGCTAGCTGCAGTTCGGCAGTTCAAATCTCACCAGGCTCAAGGTCGACTCGGCCTTCCCTCCTTCCGAGGTGGGTCAAATGAGGACCCAGATTGTTGGGGGGCATAGGCTGACTCTGTAAACCGGCCTGTAAAAGCACTATGAAGTGGTATATAAGTCTAAGGGCTTTTGCAGGCTAACTCTGCCCACCGCCAGCAGTTTGATTCTGAGCGGCTCAAGGTTGACTCAGCCAGGCAAGTGAGGCAACCATGCAACATTTCATGCATTGATGCCCAAATAAGGATTGGTGGGCTGTGGTGATTATTTTTCTTTTCCCCCCTTTTGTTTTTTTGCAAACACGCAGGTCTATCTGCAGGCCAGGTTGAGAGGTTGTTTTTACTCCCACCACCGAAAAGACAATTGCTGGTTGGAGGAGTTCTTTTTTTTTTTTGGTCCTTTTTATGCTTCCTCCTCAGGGGTGGGCGTGGCCATGGTGGGCGTGGCCTAGTTGGCCTCCTGCACCACGGCGGGGTGGGGGTGTTTTTGCTCTTCCCGGGCTCCGGAGGCTTCCTTTGAACCTCCGGGAGGGTGAAAATGGCCTCCCCAGGCTCCGGAGGCCCTCTGGGCCTGTTTCTGGCCTTTCTGAACTTCCGATAGGCCCGTTTTTCACCCTCCCTGCGTGCCCTGCACTTACCTGCATCCAAAACGGGCCGTGTGGGGACTCCTGGGAGGGGCGTGGTGAGGTGGGCGGGGCTAGCCAGGAGTGGGATTTGGGGGTTCTCCGAACTGCATGATGTCAGCATTCTGATGCTGCCATAAAAAGGAGGAGACGAGGCTTGACTTTTCACGTACTTATTTTCTCTGTAGATAATATCCCCTAGGAGATGGGATGGGAGGGGGACATTCCTGTGGGCTGAGGTCAGAAGCTGGGAAGACTGACTTGGAAGATGGCCAATGAGAAGATGAGAATTGGGGAATGGAAAGGGAATGGTTTGGGGGTCAGAGGGTTAGTATCGGCTATGACGAAGTCGGGGCCAGATCTGTCGTACTCAATAAATGGAATATTTCAGCAAAGATTAATTGTTTGGGAGTGCAATTTATTTGAGATGACATCGAAACCTGACACATAGAATCTTAGCTAGAGGTTTTCCCGACCCCTGCGAACCTCCAGAAGCCCACCCCCCATCCCTCCTGCCTTCTCCCGTTGCCAGCGAAGGTCGCGTCTATTTGTTTCTGTGGTTTTTCTGGAGATGGGAGGAAGGCTGGCCCAACATTCAGAAAAATATGAAAAAGAAAGCAGCAGGCTGGGCATTAAATCCAGGCATGGTACATCAAGACATCTGGTCATCCAGCGGGAGTATATCCCTAGTTGGAGCCAGGATATACCAATCAGGTGCCCACAAATGTTGAGCAAATCATACTCAACCCAGTGTTCTCTTTCCTTTCCTTTCCTTTCCTTTCCTTTCCTTTCCTTTCCTTTCCTTTCCTTTCCTTTCCTTTCCTTTCCTTTCCTTTCCTTTCCTTTTTCCTTTCCTTTCCTTTCCTCCTTTCCTTTCCTTTCCTTCCCCTTTCATCTGTCCTTTCCTTTCTTCTGTCCTTTCCTTTCCTTTCCTTTCTTTTCCTTTTTCCTTTCCTTTCCTTCCCTCCTTTCCTTTCCTTCCCCTTTCATCTGTCCTTTCCTTTCCTTTCCTTTCCTTTCC
>JAXLNS010000017.1:168674-196174 GCA_037215915.1 Pantherophis vulpinus | reverse complement strand
TGCATTTTTGCTGGGACATTAACATAAGCAGGGGATTTTTCTCTCTCCTTCAAACAAAGTGTCTCTCTCTCTCTCTTTTTTTTTTTTTCCCCCCCTTCCCATCAAACTGAACCAAAAAGGTTAGGGGGAAGGGAAAATAATAATAATAAAAAGATGAGAAATTTCCAGCCCATTTCGGAGCTAATCCGTTCCTTCTCTTTTGATCTGGTATTTAAACCCCTCCGAGTTTAATTTTAATTTTAAATACCATGTCTTATATTTTCTTGAACCCTGAAATAAGTGCTTGGCCTTATTGCCATGTGTTCAAAAGACCGATTGGGCTTATTATCAGGGGATGTCTTATTTTGGGGAAAACAGGATAGATAGATAGATAGATAGATAGATAGATAGATAGATAGATAGATAGATAGATAGATAGATAGACGATAGATAGATAGATAGATAGATAGATAGATAGATAGATAGATAGATAGATAGATAGATAGATAGATAGATAGATAAGTAGGTAGGTAGGTAGGTAGGTAGATAGATAGATAGATAGATAGATAGATAGATAGATAGATAGATAGATAACGATATAGATAGAAGATAGAAGATAGAGACAGTAGATAGATGTGATAGATACCGTGTTTCCTCAAAAATAAGATCCTGTCTTATATATTTTTGAACCCTGAAATAAGCGCTTGGCCTTATTGCCATTGCCGACTGGGCTTATTATCAGGGGATGTCTTATTTTGGGGGAAACAGGTTAGCTGGTCCGAAACGAGCATCTTCTGGCAGGGAAAATGGAGGCCTCAACCTAGAGATGGAGAAGGACGTGACTGGTGACCTCGAGAGCGCTTGTGTAGGAAAGCAATCCGAAGGACGGGAAACCAAAGAATAAAATTTGGTGGTTGCGTCTTGCCTTAGAAAGCTCCCGGGAGAAATTTCTCTGGCCTGGTTTTTCTGCAGCTGAGGTCAGCTCGTCCTTCTTCGCTGTTGCCGGTAATGAATCCGTCCTTGTCTCCCCATTTTGGGGGTGTGGGGGGGGAGGAAAGCTGTCACTTTGGGGGTAGAAAGGTTATCTGTCCTTGTTATTGATAAGCAAAAGGAGACGAAGCTGAGTGGCGGGTTAGAGGAGCTACTGTCAGGACGGGTCCATTAAAGGCTTTGTGTTTTTAAACACACACAAACACACAAGAGGCATTAATATCTCTCTCTCTCTCTCTCTCACACACACACACACACACAAATCTCCTTTTCCAGTTAAAAAAATAAATGATGGTAACATTGGAAACTACCAGCCATCATTTTCCTTTATGGAAGGACCAGCTACAGGCTGAATTTTGATTCTTTGCAGAATCAGATTCTTTGTCTATGGAGATTCTCTAAGGGACGCGGTGGCTCAGCGGCTAAGACGCCGAGCTTGTCAATCGAAAGGTCGGCAGTTCAGCGGTTCGAATCCCTAGCGCCGCATGACGGGGTGAGCTCCCGTGACTTGTCCCAGCTTCTGCCAACCTAGCAGTTTGAAAGCACGTAAAAAAAATGCAAGTAGAAAAACAGGGACCACCTTTGGTGGGAAGGTAAGAGCGTTCCGTGCGCCTTTGGCGTTGAGTCATGCCGGCCACATGACCACGGAGACGTCTGGTTCTTTGGCTTTGAAACGGAGATGAGCAGTGCCCCCTAGAGTCGGGAACGAGGGGAACCTTTACCTTCACCTATGGAGATTCTCAGTCATCCAGGTCATGGATGTCCTCAGCTTTTCCAAGAGCCACTGGGCTTCCTAACTAACCAGAAACTCCAGTTGCCTCATGAAAAGACACTTCTGTGTGGATTGTTTACCGATTGCGATTTCCTTGCTGCCTGATTCTAAAAATTCTAGGCGACGTTTGTGAAATTCACTTACTTTCCCTACCGGTTCGCAAATGTGCGGACGGGCGCGGGGGGGGCCCATTCGCAAAGCCTTCTTACGCATGCGCAGAGGCTGAAAATCGTCACGTCAAGGGACGTGATGACGTCCTCGTGGGTGGGCGGAGCCTCCCGCAGCCGCCGCTACCAGTTCGGATCGAACCGGCTGAATTTCACCCCTGGTTTGGCATAAAAACACCGTCAGGGACCACCGTGAAACTCAGCATTGAAGCCGATAGCTCTCTGCGTGTTGTCGCCAAATAAGGACCACTCCCCTCCTTCAAGCCAAGCCACGCCAACGGGGAAGCCAGATTCACTTAACAAGCATGTGACTCACTTAACAACTGCAGGGATTCACTTAACAACGGTGGCAAGAAAGGTCTTAAAACGAGGCAAAACTCACTTAACAACTGTCTCGCTTAGCAATAGACGTTTTGGACTTAACTGGGGGTCATAAATCGAGGACTACCGGTATAAGCCGTGTTACCGTTCTGGATGTTACTAAAGTTATTTGCTATGCTTAGAATTATTCCATTTGATTACGGAAATATAGGAGGAGGAGGAGGAGGAGGAGGAGGATACAACTTTGAGGTATAAAGCCCAAGAAATGCTTATTCTACCGATTCTGTATCTTGTGGTACAGGTAGTTCTCAACTTACGACTATAATTGAAACTGGAATTATGGCTGTAAGTCATGTTGGTCCTTCCGGAGAGTGTTTTGTAGTTTAGGGTTGAAATGAGGGATCCTTGGGGCTCTCTGAGCATGATTGACGTTTCATTACCTAAGTACCTAACATCATCAGTGCTAAAAGGAAGGGTTTATGGAAGCGGAGGAGGAGGAGGAGAAGCGTGAGGTCCCTGATGCTCTCTGAGCTTGCTTGTTTTCTTACAGACATCTCATGACCCAACTAGCTAACATCATCAGTGACAGGGTAGCGTGCGAAAATCAGAGTTCCAAAGAGCCAGGACGGAGTAGCATCTCCAGCAGAATTCTGCATCTGAGCAGTATTCGGAAATATTTTCCCCCTTCCCTCCTCTTCCTCCTTTCCAGCTTCCCACTCGCCGGCGGAGCAAATATCAATGATTTTCAAAATGATTGAAAACATTCGCTGGAGAGGGAGGTTGGGGAAAATCCCATTAAACGCTCAAATCTTTTTTTTTTTCCCTCCCCTCTCCTCCTTCTCCTCCCCCTTCCCCACCCTCCCTCCCCACCACTGGAAATGTCATATCTTTCTTTTTGGGGGTTGAGTTTTATGTTGTTTTTTTAAAAAAAATAAATAACACATAATCACCCACAACAAACCATATAAAAATCCGTTTAGTTGCCGTTTCTCTCTCTCTCTCTCTCTCTCTTTGCGTTTAAGTGTTTTGAAATGCTTCAGAGAATTTGCGATATACTTATCAGCGTGATAAAATATGAAAGCGGTTGATAGCTAGCAGCGTTTTTGGGGGTGGTTGTATTTTTATTTTTATTTTATTTTTTTGGCGGGGATGTGAATTTCCATCTTGGCTGATGAGGTCTGATAAGGCACCACTGTATTATACACTCCATAATCTCCAACCACCAGTGTAAGGATTAATTTATTTGGGGCAGGGAGGGAAGGAGGGAAGGAAGGAAGGAAGGAAAGGAGAGGAGGCTGAAGAAACCCTAGCTGACAGAGCTCTCTCTCTCCCAGCTGCCAAGCCGAGTAAAAATATTGTACCTTCGTGTTTATAAATTTGGATAAAGAGGCTACGTTGTTGACTTCGGATGGAATATCTTTAGACATGAATCTTTAGGCTCAATATATATATATATATATATATATTCCACCCTCAGCTCTTTGCTACCAGAGAGGAATTTAAAAAAGAAAAAGAACATCTGAATTGATTGGAAAGAGAGAGAGAGAAAAAAAACACACCCCGCGCTGATTTATTTTAAACTTTTGCCAGTCGAAAGACACGTTAAGATTCCAGTTGCTCTTTCGTTCATCCCAAATGCATCAGTTTGTTTCCTGAAATGCTCGTTTTACCTTCCCTGTCTGGCTTTTTCAGCCCCACCATTCTTGTACAATCACAGTTTATTTTATTATTTACTTATTAAACAAATTTATACTCCGGAGCCGTGCAACTCTCACATAGGTGACTCCGGCTGGCTTACAACGTGTAAAAATGTTTTAAAAATCCATCATAAAATAAAACTGTTCAAAATAGGGTGGGGGACCTACCCCAACACCCTCCCACCCCCTCACCCCCCTGTGGCAGCAACAGTACAATGAAATTATAACCACTTGACTGATTCCTATTTCCATTTGCGGTCCTTAGGCCTGCTGACAAAGCCATGTTTTTAGGGCTTCCTGAAATTAAATTTAAATTTAGGATTTAATTTCCTGTGGGTCGCAGCTCTCTTTGCTTCTGCTTCGTGGCTCGGAAAGGAGAGCCCATAAAAAGCCAAGTTTCTGGAGGACTGGATGGAGAGCTCACAGCCCAGGGGGTTAACATCTCCTTAGAATGGATGGAAGGAAGGAGAAAAGAGAGGGAGAGGACAAAAGGAGAAAGAGAAAAAAGAAAGGGAAAGGGAGAGGCAGAAAGGAGAAAGAAAAAGAACAAGAGAGGGAGAGGAAGAAAGGAGAAAGAAAAGAAAGTGGGAGGGAGGGAAAGGAGAGGAAATGGAGAGGAAGAAAGAAAAAAAGAAAAGAAGGAGGGAGGGAGGGAAAGGAAAGGAAAGGGAGAGGAAGAAAGAAGAAAGAAAAAGAAAGTGGGAGGGAGGGAAAGGAGAGGAAATGGAGAGGAAGAAAGAAAAAAAGAAAAGGAGGGAGGGAGGGAGGGAAAGGAAAGGGAGAGGAAGAAAGGAGAAAGGAAAAGAAAAGAAAAAGAGCAAAAGGGGAAAGAGACAAGCAGGGCAGGGGAGGTGGCATGGATCAGATTGGGGGTGGGTGGGAAGTGGGGGAGAGACAGACGCCTGGAACAATCTTGAAGGACAGGAGAGAAAACTTGACCACTCATCTTCCTTTTACAAAATCCATTTGCGAGGTCAAGAATTGGCAGTTATTCTGATAAGCCTCTTCCTTCCTTCCTTCCTTCCTTCCTTCCTTCCTTCCTTCCTTCCTTCCTTCCTTCCTTCCTTCCTTCCTTCCTTCCTCCTTCCCTTCCCTTCCCTTCCCTTCCCTTCCCTTCCCTTCCCTTCCTTTCCCATTTTCTTCCCCCTCTCTCCTGCAAGAAAACCACCAAGCTCAGAGCTTCTGTATATAAACAGAAAGTCCCACTCTCTTCCAGCACTGATGATGTTACATAGTTGGGTCATGAAACGTCTGCAAGAAAACAACCCCCGCTCAGAGGCCACCGAGGACCCCACAAACTTTGTTTTATTCCTAAGGAGAAGAAAATTTTGGTGAAACGCTCCAAGAAGATTGGATTCCTTTTGACTCCACGGATTCATTGTCCTCAACTGTCAGGAAATTCCTCCTTCGTTTTAGGTTGATCCTCTCCTTGATCAGTTTCCATCCGTTGAGAATAGGTTGAGCCCCTTTGTGGCAGCCCCTCAGATATTGGAAGATGCTTTCGTGTCATCCCCGGTCCTTCTTTTCCTTAAACTAGCTATACCCCATTTCCTTGTGAATTGCCAAGGATTCCCCAAGTGATGCTACATCCATTCTCCTGACTCCCTTTTCTTTCTTTCTTCCTTTCTCCAGGCAAATGGAGGCTGGCAGGACGCAACCACTCCATCTTCTGTGACTTCTCCAACAGAAGGGCCGGGAAGCGTGCACTCCGATACCTCTAACTAATCTCCCAACAAGTCCTTCCTCTCTCCACCCCACTACTCCCTCTTCCCCTCCTTGCCCCGCAATGCGCTGAGATGCCTTCTCCGTTCGTCCGTCATCCCAGAAGGGAAAGACAAGAAAAAAAGAGGGGGAAAAAAAAAACCCACCCCAAAAGAATTTTTTTCTCAGCCCATCACGGAGAACCCTTTTTCTTTTTCCTGCATCACCTTGTCGGACAGCAAAATTTGGGCTCCCTTTTTTTTTCACACACCCCACCCTCTCCGGAAGGTGTGATTTTAAACCTTTGTACTTCAAACTCGCCGAGAGGCGCGCCCTCACTCCATATTAAGGAAAACAAAAAATAAAATAAAAATAAACCACCAAGCACTTTATCCAGCTGAGGGGCCAAGATGGCGCATGGTTTTGTTGCCCTGTTCTCCAGCGGATTCTTAAAAAGATGGCCGCCTTCTGGTTATTGGCTTCTTGGCTTGAAGAGGTCATCGGAAGACTTTATCCTTAAGAATTAACTCAAGTTTTATCCGCACCAGACTGAGCTGGTGACGGGTGAGTGGCTGGGTGGGGAGAAAAGCTGGGAGACTTATTCACCCTCCACCCAATTTCCACCGCCATTGGAAGGAAGTTGGCCAACCTTTAGTTGTGCCCGGTTTTTCAGAGTGGGGCGAAACTGTTTTTTTTTTTTCTCAACGCTTCCTTGCTTTTCTGCTGATATTTGTCGGGGCTCCCTCTTTTCCACCGAGGGTTGTTTTCTTCCTTTTGAACCTTCGCAACCGATGATAGCACAGTCCTCTTCTCCTCCTGGTGCGTCGTCCGGCACAGACAATCCGTGCGAGGCGGAGACACTGGCTTTTGACATTTGCAAATATATATATATCTACATCTATACATATATATATATATATATATAAACCCGGTTGCCAAGTCCACGTTGAGTTGCATCCGCTGAGGTTTTGGCCACCACTCCTTCGCATTGGCCGATTGGGGGCACTGTTCTCCGGAGTGTTGTACATAGTGTAGCTAAAAAGAATATTTATACATCTCACCAATCAAAACACAGCTTTATTACCTCATGCGAACTCATGCGAACCAATAGAATCATTCTTTAGCTTAGAGTGCTCACTACTACCTCTAAACCAGCCTTCCTTCAACCTGGGATTCTCACGATGTCGTAGACCAATCAGCCGTCACCATCACTGGTCAGCCATGTCAACCATCTTCTGGGGCTGATGGGAATTGTAGTCCAACACACCCAGAGGGTGCTGGGTTGAGGAAGCCTGCTCTAAACAATACTCACGCTGTACTTTCTTTTTTTTCCCCCACCTTCCTCTTTAATCTCTTCCCTCCTTTATTTTTCGACCGTTTATTTTTTACCATCTTGTAACCAACTCTTTTCAAATTCTTTCCTCCATGTAACTGTACATTGTAATCTTTTAAATAATAAGGAAAAAGAAAACGTTTTTTTTTAAAAAAGAAAAAGAAAAAAAGGAAAAAAGGAAAAAAAAAAACAATTCCAGGTTGCGTTGATGACTTTTGAAAAAAGAAAAAAAAAGAACCTGATTCTATATATAAATATAAATATATATATACATATATATATATATATATATTAAAAAAAAAAAAAAACACCCGGACACCCTTTGAAGCTTTGAAATAGAAATTTTGAGTTTCGACGCTAAGCAGTCAAACTGTTTGTAAATACGGAGAAACATTTTGAATGTTCTTTCATCCTGTTACGATCTTAATTCACGCGAAAGAAGAAGAAGAAGAAAGAAGAAGAAAAGAAACAAAAACTGAAGCCGATAATGGATTGTAAAGGAGATCGCGTTCTTGATATTCAATATATTTCACCCTGTATAATTAGGGAAAGGGGTGGGTGGGTGCCGTTTAATTTTTCTTTCTTTCTTTTTTTTTTCTTCTTTCTTTCTTAATTTTTTCCCCCCTCTTTTATATAGTATGTGATTCTGAAGCTGATTGGCTGAATTGCAAAAAAACAAAAAAAACAAAAAAAAGTGGCAGTGATTCTAATTGTATTAAACCGTTTGGTGTTACTTTCTAACTGGATTACACCCTGAACTGAAGTCTTCCCTTGTGATAGTTCTATGTAGTCTGGAACCATGAATAAACTTTTTCCTTTCATGAGATCAAACGTGGATGGGATTTCTTCTCCCCTTATGAAAGAGTTGGCTATCCATCAAGGTCAGGCTGGAGAAACGGAGGCCGGCCAGGAAATTCTGCCAAAGAAGAAATGCCAAGGCCCTAGCTAGCCCCCGCCATCCCTGACAGTAAATCATGTTGGCTAAAGTAGATGGGCTTTGGAGTCTCCCAAAGTTCAGGAAGAGTCCTGGCTAGCTCCCATTATCCTGACAATAAGCCACGTTGGCTAAAGTAGATGGGCTGTGGAGTCTTCCAAAGTTCAGGAAGACCCTGGCTAACTCCCATCAACCTGACAAGCCATATTGTCTAAGGTAGATGGGCTTTGGAGTCTTCCAAAGTTCATAACTCTTCTAGCTAGTTCCCATCATCAATGACAATAAGCCATGTTGGCTAAAGTAGATGGGCTTTGGAGTCTTCCAAAGTTCATGAGGGCCCTAGCTAGCTCCCACTATCCCTGACAAATCATGTTGGCTAAAGTAGATGGGTTATGGAGTCTTCCAAAGTTCAGAAAGGCCCTGGCTAACTCCCATCATCCTGACAATAAGCCATGTTGGCTAAAGTAGATGGGCTTTGGAGGCTTCCAACGTTCATCAGAGCCCTAGCTAGCTCCCACCATCCCTGACAGTAAATCATGTTGGCTAAAGTAGATGGGCTTTGGAGTCTTCCAAAGTTCATAACTCTTTCTAGCTAGCTCCCATCATCCCTGACAATAAACCACGTTGGCTAAAGTAGATGGGTTTCAAGTATAGGTTGCTGATTGTAAGTACGCCTCAAAAAAACTTTCCTGAAGAACCTGTGAATTGCTATTAAACCTTGGTTGCTGCTGCTCTTTGATGTGGTTGGAGGTGGTAGTGATGATGGTGGGTGTCTAATCCAGCATGTATTTTGGGTTGTTTACCCTCCTTTCAATTTCATCTACTCTGCTTCTATCGTCTCTTGTGGGTTCCATTAAAAAAAAAGAGAGGGAGCTCTGTTCCAATAACGTCTCCTCTCCTTGAAAAGAAGGACGCAAATGGATTTGTTCAGAGGTTTGAACAGAACCCAAATGAGGGTCTAAAGAATCCAGAACCCAGTCCCAGCATGTTCACCCCAGTCAAACAGGCTCCCTAGGAGAAGGATGCCTAGAGTTCGGCTTCCTTCAGCATCTCCAAGGCCCTCTGTATCGAAAACTCCCATCTAAAATTTCAGTCTAAAGCATTTTCCCTTGACATGTGGAAGGAAGGAAGGAAGGAAGGAAGGAAGGGAAATGAGAATAGCAGTAGCACTTAGACTTATATACCACTTCGCAGTCCTTTTACAGTTCTCTCTAAACAGTTTACAGAGTCAGCCTCTTGCCCCCAACCATCTTGGTCCTCGTTTTACTGACCTCGGAAGGATGGAAAGCTGAGTCCACCTTGAGTTGGTGAGAATTGAACTGCTGGTAGTTGGCAGAGTCAGCCTGCAATACTGCATTCTAACCACTGCACCACGAAGGAAAGAAGGAAAGGAAGGAAGGAAAGAAGGAAAGGAAGGAAGGAAAGAAGGAAAGGAAGGAAGAAAAGAAAGAAGGAAAGGAAGGAAGGAAGGAAGGAAGGGAAATGAGAATAGCAGTAGCACTTAGACTTATATACCACTTCGCAGTCCTTTTACAGTTCTCTCTAAACAGTTTACAGAGTCAGCCTCTTGCCCCCAACCATCTTGGTCCTCGTTTTACTGATCTCGGAAGGATGGAAGGCTGAGTCCACCTTGAGTTGGTGAGAATTGAACTGCTAGTAGTTGGCAGAGTCAGCCTGCAATACTGCATTCTAACCACTGCACCACGAAGGAAGGAAGAAAGGAAGGAAGGAAGGAAAGAAGGAAAGGAAGGAAGGAAAGAAGGAAGGAAGGAAGGAAAGAAGGGAAGGAAGGAAGGAAGGAAGGAAGGAAGGAAGGAAGGAAGGAAGGAAGGAAGGAAGGAAGGAACAATAGCAATAGCACTTAGACTTATATACCACTTCGCAGTCCTTTTACAGTTCTCTCTAAACAGTTTACAGAGTCAGCCTCTTGCCCCCAACCATCTTGGTCCTCGTTTTACTGACCTCGGAAGGATGGAAAGCTGAGTCCACCTTGAGTTGGTGAGAATTGAACTGCTGGTAGTTGGCAGAGTCAGCCTGCAATACTGCATTCTAACCACTGCACCACGAAGGAAAGAAGGAAAGGAAGGAAGGAAAGAAGGAAAGGAAGGAAGGAAAGAAGGAAAGGAAGGAAGAAAAGAAAGAAGGAAAGGAAGGAAGGAAGGAAGGAAGGGAAATGAGAATAGCAGTAGCACTTAGACTTATATACCACTTCGCAGTCCTTTTACAGTTCTCTCTAAACAGTTTACAGAGTCAGCCTCTTGCCCCCAACCATCTTGGTCCTCGTTTTACTGATCTCGGAAGGATGGAAGGCTGAGTCCACCTTGAGTTGGTGAGAATTGAACTGCTGGTAGTTGGCAGAGTCAGCCTGCAATACTGCATTCTAACCACTGCACCACGAAGGAAGGAAGAAAGGAAGGAAGGAAGGAAAGAAGGAAAGGAAGGAAGGAAAGAAGGAAGGAAGGAAGGAAAGAAGGGAAGGAAGGAAGGAAGGAAGGAAGGAAGGAAGGAAGGAAGGAACAATAGCAATAGCACTTAGACTTATATACCACTTCGCAGTCCTTTTACAGTTCTCTCTAAACAGTTTACAGAGTCAGCCTCTTGCCCCCAACCATCTTGGTCCTCGTTTTACTGATCTCGGAAGGATGGAAGGCTGAGTCCACCTTGAGTTGGTGAGAATTGAACTGCTGGTAGTTGGCAGAGTCAGCCTGCAATACTGCATTCTAACCACTGCACCACGAAGGAAGGAAGAAAGGAAGGAAGGAAGGAAAGAAGGAAAGGAAAGAAGGAAGGAAGGAAGGAAGGAAGGAAGGAAGGAAGGAAGGAAGGAAGGAAGGAAGGAAGGAACAATAGCAATAGCACTTAGACTTATATACCACTTCGCAGTCCTTTTACAGCCCTCTCTAAGCGGTTTACAGATTCAGCCTCTTGCCCCCAACTATCTGGGTCCTCATTTTACCCACCTCGGAAGGACGGAAGGCTGAGTCAACCTTGAGCCTGATGAAATTTGAACTGCCAAACTTCTGGCAGCTGGTGATCAGCAGAGGTAGTACTGCAGTACTGCACTCTTAACCACTGCACCACCGTGGCTCTGTGAAGAAGGAAGGAAGGAAGGAAGGAAGGAAGGAAGGAAGGAAGGAAGGAAGGAAGGAAGGAAGGAAGGAAGGTAAAATGGGACAAAACACACGTCTTCCTAACAGCCTCACTTAGCAACAGAAATTGGGGGCTCAATTGTAGTCGTAAGTCGAGGACTCTCTGTAAAGAGACGGTTAGCTCTCCGTCATTCTGAAAGCCATGCTATTTTGAGGTGGACTTCCTTGTACTCGGTGACCTGGCCAATCCATTGCCGGCCTCTTGATTAATGAGACAAACAAAAGGAAGGTCCTTGTTCCTGTAACGGTCCTTGAAGGAAACCCTGAGACCTTGAACCCTTAGCTATTTAGAGATGGGACATCAAAACAGGAAGAGGACTTAGAGGTGGAACCTCACCCCTGGGAAGGGTCATTTCCTATGGTGTCCTGTGGGTCACAGAAAGGTGATCTCTGAAAAGCCACCACGGCAACGTCCGAAGTGGCCCAAATTCACCAGAACATCCCTTGCAAGAAAAGGTCCACCTCAAATCCAGATGATTTCATTTGTGGACACATAAAAAGGACCGTTGGGTGCCTGTTGCTATATGTGTTTTTCGGTCATGAAATAGATTTATCTACACTTCATTGTGAGTTTTCCTAGACTCTCCCTTCCCTTTCTCCTTTATAGGCAGGCTTCGGTCGTAGAAAAAAAAAGATGTTGAGATCCTAGAAAGAGTCTAGAGAAGAACAACTGTGATGGTAAAGGATCTTCTGGAGGCTAAATCATAGGATGTGTGGTTGAGGGAACTAGGAATGTCCAGCCTATTTGAAGAGAAGGACTAGGGAGGACATGATGACTGTCTTCCAGTACTTGAGGAGCTCTCACAGAGTAGAGAGGGATGACTTGTTCTCCAAAATAGGTGTCCCCAACCTTTCGGACCTCAGGGACCACTAAATTCATATTTTTAAATCCCATGGACCACTAATATGATCTGCCTAATGATCGGCTGGGCATGGCCAACTCAATGGCCAACTCAGTGTCACTTGCGTCGAGGGGCGCCACGCCGGCCTCTACTCGCCTCTCCCCTGCCAGCCACTCCTCGCCTCCCTGCCCTGTTAGGGCCCCAACAGGACACAGTTGCTGGAGCTATGCAGCCACCACGAGAAAGAGTTGGCAAAACAGCTGGCTCAGTTCAAATTGGATCTGGCCGAGAAGGAGGCTCAGCAGAAGCACCTCACTGAGGACTAGGAGCATAGGCTTTCCAAGCAGAGGGAAGACCTGCAGGAGTGCAAGGCCAGGTACCGGCGCCTGGAGGCTCAGCGGGCTGAGATGGTCAGCCAGTTCCAGGCCATGAGGCAGTCCCACTGGAACGAGGCCCTCCGGCTCTTTGCCACCAGTGGCTCTTCCCTCCAGCCTTCGCCCAAAGCCCCACATCAGGAGGCTGAAGCAGACCCCGAGTTGGAATTTCTGCCCCCCTCCGACCCACACAAAAAGACCCCAAAGGGGGAGACTCTCTGCAGCAACACAAACGTTCATTGCCCAGGGGCCGTAGTTTGAGGACCCCTGATTTAGTGCAATATAAAAAAAATGCAAATAATTTTTCTGCGGACCACCAAAATTGACTCAGCCTTCCATCCTTCCGAGGTAGGTAAAATGAGGACCTGGATTGTGGGGACAATAAGCTGACTTTGTATAAAAAAGAACACCGCTTAGGGGGGCCCAAAAGCCCTACTAAGCAGGTACTGTATATACAAAAGTATGAAGGGTATTGCTTAATGCATTGTAAGCCGCCCTGAGTCTCCGGAGAAGGGCGGCATATAAATCGAACCAATAAATAAATAAATAAATAAATAAATAAATAAATAAATAAATAAATAAATAAATAAATAAATAAATAAATAAATAAATAAATAAATAAATAAATAAATAAATAAATCTGGGTCCTCATTTTACCCACCTTGGAAGGATGGAAGGCTGAGTCAACCTTGAGCCAATTAGGATCAAACTGCTGGCAGTGGGCAGTGAGTTACTGTATTCTAACTACTGCGCCTCCTTCCTTCCTTCCTTCCTTCCTTCCTTCCTTCCTTCCTTCCTTCCTTCCTTCCTTCCTTCCTTCCCTTTTTATCTTTCCTTCCTTCCTTCCTTCCTTCTTCCCTCCCTTCCTCCCTTCCTTCCTTCCTTCCTTCCTTCCTTCCTTCCTTCCTTCCTTCCTTCCTTCCTTCCACTACTTAGACTTATATACCACTTTACAGAGCTTTCCAGCCCTCTCTAAGGAGTTCACAGAGTCAGCCTCTTGCCCCCAACAATCTTGCCCCCAAACAGTCTTCATCTTATCCACCTTGGAAGGATGGAAGGCTGAGTCATCCTTGAGCCTGGTGAGATTCGAACTGCCAAATTGCAGGCAGTCAGCAGTCAGCAGAAGTAGCCTGCAGTACTGCACTCTAACCACTGCACCATCCCGGCTCATAAATCAATTATTGTAAGTCAAAGGGCTCCCTGTACTTTTACATGAGTTAGAAGTTGCTAGTCTACTGTTGACTTTGAGGCTCCTGGCCTTGGGTCTCTTCCATCATGGACCATTGACTTTCTCTCGCATGGACCATTTCTTCCGTTGATCGTACCATCCATAACTCTGTTCTCTTGAGCAAAAAACCAAAAGAAAACAAAAAGTGGAGGAATAAACAGGAAGACCTTGAAGCAGCCAATGCCTGGTTTTCTAAATGGATGCACTGCGACTGTTTGCTCCCATTAATTAGAATAATGCTTACTGTAATCTTGAGCGGTAAGATACTCTAATGTATATATATGCATCCTAGGTAGTATTCCAAAAATTCAAAAAAAAGCAGGATAAGAAGCAACGGGAGGAAACTAATCAAGGAGAGAAGCAACCTGGAATTAAGGAGGGATTTCCTGACGGAAGAATTAAGCAGCGGGATGGTCTCCAGAAATTGTGGGTGATCCATCACTGAAGGTACTCAAGAACAGACTGGACACCCATTTGTCCAGAGGGGCATAGAGTCTTGCGTTTGACCTCCAAAGTCTCCTTCTCATACTCTTATCCTATATCCTATCTGAAATTTGAAAAGGCGTCTTCCCTGATCTCGCCTCGTAGCCTTCAAACCCTCCTTGGGTTAAAACGCAGCTTTATTTTGTTTTGTTTTGTTTTTGTTTTTATTAAATTTGTATACCGCCCTACTCCCGAAGGACTCAGGGCGGTGAACAGCCATAAAATAAAACATATAAATACAAAATTTAAAATAGAGATAAAACAGATTAAATAAATTTGGCTGAACCATATTTAAAACCCCAATAATTTAAAACCAAATTTAAAATTCCCATTTAAAAGAGGAAAAGTTTAGGTCAGGCCGGCTTGCTGGAATAGGAACGTCTTAAGTGTGTGACGGAAGGTACGCAGATCCGGAATCCTCCGTATCTCGGGGGGGAGCTCGTTCCAGATAGTAGGTGCCCCCACAGAGAAGGCTCTTCCCCTGGGGGCCGCCAGTCGACATTGTTTGGCCGATGGCACCCGGAGGAGCCCCTCTTTATGGGAGCGTACTGGTCGGTGGGAGGCTATTGGTGGTAGCAGGCGGTCCCGTAAATAACCAGGTCCTAAGCCATGGAGCGCTCTAAAGGTGATGACCAAAACCTTGAAGCGCACTCGGAAGACCACCGGGAGCCAGTGCAGCTCGCGCAGGAGAGGCGTTACATGGGAGCGCCACGTCGCTCCCATCACCACCCGCGCGGCCGCACTCTGCGCCAGTTGGAGCCTCCGAGTGCTCCTCAAGGGGAGCCCCATGTAGAGAGCGTTACAATAGTCCAGACGGGAGGTGATGAGGGCATGAGTGACCGTGCGTAACGAGTCCCGATCCAGAAAGGGACGCAACTGGCGGATCAGGCGAAGCTGATGAAAAATCCTCCCGGTCACGGCCGTCAAGTGCTCTTCTAAAGACAGCCGTGAATCCAGGAGGACGCCCAAGTTGCGAGCCCTCTCCATGGGGGCCAATGCTTCGCCCCCAATAGTCAGCGATGGCACCAGCTGACTATATCGGGACGTCGGAAACCACAGCCACTCGGTCTTGGATGGGTTGAGTCTCCTTTTAATTCAGGAGAGAAAGTCCACATTATTCACGGTTTATAAGATCAAGTACTCACCCATGAAAAGTTTGTTTATTAATCTACCGGGAGTCCTTATTTTTTTTTTGAAAAAAAATAATAAAAGACGGAAGAACAATCCCAACAAAGCAAGATATATTTTTCAAGCTTTTTGTCTCTTTCCCTCCTCAGATTCTCACCCCCCCCCACCCAAAAAAGGGAATCTAAATTCTGAGATTCTTTGAATTTCCCGTTGATGTATTTCCAAAGCTGCCTGGTCTTATTCCTCCCCAAAGAGAAATAGCTTTAAAAAATTTACACCACCCGTAACTAAAACAACAAATAAAACACTCGGGCCTCTTCCGAAGCTAGCGAGAGAGAAACCTAATTAAGTTTTGTGCCCATATATGCAGAAACTCATCTGCTCACGCATTATGAATGGCTCTGGGATGTTTTAAAACATGGGGCTCAGGTGTGACGGAAAAGACCATCTCCCTCTCGAAAAACTTTCCGGAGATTCTTCTACCTGGGAACAATATTCTGATGTAGCGCGCCAGAAGGACCTTCTGTTCTAGGTTTCTACGAATCGCCTCCAAATACACACTTCAGGCCTTCTTCTCCTCAATACGAGTAGACCTCGAGTTACGTCTGTAGTGGAGCCTGCTGGTCATGATCGTAACTCGTGACGGCGGGACTGAGGAAGTTGAGCGTTTTCTTGAAAAAAAGAAAACAGTGCTTCGAGCCTGTATTAAAATTCTCAGTCCAATGTCCTCGTATGTCCCTAGGAGTGGGGAGGAGGAGGAGGAGGAGGAGGAGGAGGAGGAGGAGGAGGAGGAGGAGGAGGAGGAGGAAAAGAAAGAGGAGGAAGAAGAGGAAAAGAAAGAGGAAGAGAGCTGGGATCCTTGGTGTTCTCTTGGCTTGGTCGTTTTCTTGCAGACATTTCATTATCCACTTAGGTAACATCATCAGTGTTAGAAAAGAAAGGGGTTTGTGGAGAGGAGGAGGAGAAGGGAGGGAGGGAGGAAGGGAGGGAGGGAGGGAAGAGGGAAGGAGAATTGGGAAAAGGAGGAGGAAGAAGAAGACGAGGAAGAAGGAGAAGGGGAAAAAAGAGAAGGAAGGAAGAGGGAAGAAAGAAAGAGGAGGAGAAGGATGAAGAGAAGGGAAGAAGGAAGGAGAGGAGGGAGGGAGGGACGGAGGAAATTTAGAAAGGGAGGGAGGGATGGAGAGAGGAAGGAAGGAAGGAAGGAAGGGGACTAAGAAGAAAGAAGGGGAAGGGAAGTATGCTAGTTGCACAATCGGGCCTGCCCAGTGGTGAAATCCATTTTTTTTTACTACTGGTTCTGTGGCCGTGGCTTGGTGGCTGTGGCTTGGTGGGCGTGGCAAGGGAAGGATACTGCAAAATCTCCATTCCTACCCCACTCCAGGGGAAGGATACTACAAAATGACCATTCCCTCCCCACTCCAGGGGAAGGATACTGCAAAATCCCCATTCCCACCCCACTCTGGGGCCAGCCAGAGGTGGCATTTGCCGGTACTCAAAATTTCCGCTACCGGTTCGCCAGAACCTGTCAGAACCTGCCTCTCTTTTTTTCATCGCGCAAAGGAAAAGCATGCCAGGTGAAGAAGAGGACAAAGGAGGGCTTGGCTTCAGAAAGGGACCATGAAACTAATCGAGGCTTCCTACTAGCCTCTTAAACAAAGGGGTTATGGATCGTTCCCCAACATCCCTTTCTTTCACGTGTGAAATGCTGGCGGGGATCAGTCGCAGCCGAAGACTTCGGAAAGCCGAGGCTGGGAACAATAGAGACGGTGTAGCGAAGTTAAAAAAAAAATGAATAAAATCACATTCTCTGCCCCCCTCCTTGCAAATGAATAATATAAAGTGCAAATATACCAAAGCCACATTATACCGACACAGTGACTGATTTTTCCTCCTAGCATCCATTATTACTTTTGCCTCATCTTTACCTGAAATTAGTCATTTACGGGTCTCCACTCCCCCTTTTCCACCGTTTTTTCTTCCTTCCTTTCTTTTTTTTTTTTTTTAATGTACAGAAACGGGAGGGGGGAAGGGGGGGAAGGGATCCGCGAAGGGATAGGGTTGCACCAGCGGAATTATAAAAAATTTAATATGCTCCCGGTAAAATGAAAAACGAGTGCTTATGATATTGTCTAACACTTTCAAATGTGTTTATTAATTCATGTTTTAAATCATAAGTTTCGCTCTGCAACAGGAGCCACAGCCAGCAATAAGCAAGTTTTAAAATATTAATGAATAAACAATAATTCCTCTATTGAAATATATAACATGCTTCTTTGAACAATGCAACACCGAGTAATAAATCAAGGGCGGCAGAAAATTGCATTTCACATTTAATACGAGTTGAACTCTGGGTCCTTTATTTTTTTTTCCCCCTCCCTCCCTCCCTCTCCCCCCCTCTCTCTCTTTCCTATACTACGTTTTGAAAAGATATTAATGATTTTTGTCGGTGGTGTCGATTTGTTTAATTGGCATCGGATCGGGCCTTAGCCGACGGCTAATCACATTTTGAATTTCCGTATGGAAGCGTCCCGCGACATGCAGCTTTAAGCAGTGAGAAAAGAGGGGCTTTTCGGTAAATAGAAACCATTTAGTAAAGTAATAGAAAGTATTAATGGCAAAGCAGAAAAACGCCTCTGATTTAAACAATAGGATTATAGTTAGTCCTCGACTTATGGCCACAAAGAACCCAGAATTTCTGTTTTGCTGAGCATGGAATTTGCCGGGGGAATTTTTGCTCCGTTTTATGACCTTCCTTCACTGTTTCCAGTGCCGTTGAAGGGCAGCATTTATTTATTGGTTCGATTTATATGCTGCCCTTTCTCCGGAGACTCAGGGCGGCTTACAATGCATTAAGCAATAGCCTTCATACTTTTTGTATATACCTGCTTAGTAGGGCTTTCGCCCCCCCCCCCCCCCCCAAGCAGTGTTCTTTTTTATACAAAGTCAGCTTATTGCCCCCACAATCCGGGTCCTCATTTTACCTACCTCAAAAGGATGGAAGACTGAGTCAAGCTTGAGCTTGATGAGATTCAAGCTTGCAGTAATTGCAGGCAGCTGGTGTTACTTAACAGTACTTTAATCTGCTGTGCCACCAAGCATTGTTTATATTTTTTTTAAAAAAAATCAGATACTGGACTGGTATATGTCCTCAGCTTACTGCCGGTCACTATGTGATCTACAGTTTGAAGTCGGACTCCCGCAGTCACACTGAAGGGAGGATTATGGGCCCCTTTTATACAGAGAGTCCCGGTGGACACTGTGTGAGGTGCGAATCCTATCCAGGATTGTCCATTGCTGATGGGCTATTGGAAGACTGCTATTATATCACCTCTAGTCTTCTTTTCGCGAGAGTAGACGTACCCAATTCCTGCAACCGTTCTTCGTTATTTTTTAGCGTTCAGGAGAAGATTTCAAGAGGAACGTCTTTGGAAATTCTCAATTATCCTGGTCATTCTTGGGTTTTATGTAGGAGATGGCCTAGCTGAACCTGAAGGAGGGGTCAAACGCGTCATCAGCCATGAGTCTCTTCGTGCCCAGAAGAGAGCTAAGTCCAGTCCAGGGGTGAAATCCAGCAGGTTCTGGAGAACTAGTAACAGAAATTTTGAATAGTTCAGAGAACCGGCAAATATCACCTCTGGCTCACCCCAGAGTGGGGTGGGAATGGGGATTTTGTAGTATCCTTCCCCTGGAGTGGGAGGGAATGGGGATTTTGCAGTATCCTTCCCCTGGAGTGGGGTGGGAATGGGGATTTTGCAGTATCCTTCCCCTGGAGTGGGGTGGGAATGGGGATTTTGCAATATCTTTCCCCCAGGAGTGGGGATTTTGCAGTACCCTTTCTCTGGAGTGGGAGGGAATGGGGATTTTGCAGTACCCTTCCCCTGCCATACCCACCAAGCCACACCACGCCCACGAAGCCACACCATGCCCATCAAACAATGCCCACAGAACCGGTAGTAAAAAAAAAATTGAATTTCACTACTGGTCCAGTCCACCTTGAATTTCGTAGACTCTTATCTATGGCCTCTTTGCTTTGGCCATTAATAGTTCAATTCTTTTAGAGAGTTTAAACCTTGCAATCAGCCTTTATAGTTCATTTGAACCGCCTGATTTTCCCATGCTTGACAGAAATCAGCCGATTTCCCAAGGTATGTGAGAGCCGTACTGCTTGCCCCATCATGGGAAGCCCACCCAAACCCTTACATCTTCAAGGAAGCTTGCAAATTGGCCCGGCCCCTCAAAACCTTGGGCCATTAAAACTTTTTAGCACCGGGCCAAAGGAACAATTAAAATCAAGCAACCATCTCTTGTAATGGTATGGCCTTGGGAGACGGAGTCAAGCAATACGAGAACAATCCGATAAGAAGCAGTATAACCCACAACTAGATAATGGACAGGACAAGAGGCTCTGAAGAGACCCTCCCTAGTTTCTTGAGCTGTAAACGGAACCATGGGTGGGTGGGGAAATGATGTATTTTTAGACTTGCAAGACTGATGTCGGCCTTGTGGGGGCAAACCAGATAGAAACACGCCCAGATAAATTAATCCTACTTTATCGTAAATTGTCAGAACCTCTCCAACTGCTGGCTACGCTGTCTCTTATCTCACCGTTCCCTTGGTAGTGTTTCTTTTCCCAGCCTCCCAAGGTCATTCTCACACACCATTACATCTCTAGACAGATGTCTTTCTTTACCAAGCGGAGAACTCCACTCCACGCCTGAAATTAATTGCTTTAATTGCCCATGTAAAGCATGTGTCCTTTCCTTTGGTAGCTATGGATGGGGTTTGTTGTTGTTGTTGTTGTTATTTTTTTTTTATCAGCCGCCGCCAATAAATTAGTCCCTCTTGTTATGTAACCGACAGGAGGGATGGTCAAAGAAGCTCTGGAACAGATTTGGGGGCTGATCGTGTAGGAACGAAGGTCCTTTCTCCACCTTCTCCTGCAGCTGTTGGAGGTGAGAACATTAGCTATTAATGGTGCTCCCTTCAAAACCTGCGGAAGAAGAAGAAGACGGAGGTTTTGAGGAAAGTGGGGTGGGGGGGCGGAGGAAGGGGAATATATCTCTGGGGCGGGAGGGGGTGTTTTGAAGAAAAGTGGCACTTTGGAAGAATGCCGTCCAAGTGTGAATTTCCAGATGGAGAGGAAGAGACACGACGGGAAGATGTTGGCATAAAGGAACCGATCGGAACCAGACCAGATTCATGGTCATTCCTAGAAGGGCAGCATTTTTTGGTACCTTGGAGAGAGCTATGTTGATGACTTGAGATTTTGGATTTCAGGTGTAAGACCGTGATGGTAAACCTATGCCATGAATGCTAGAAGTGGCAAGTAGAGCCCTGTCTGTGGGCACGCGTGCTTTCGCCAGCTGCTTTTCTGGTTTCCGGCACTCTCATGCCATTTTGGAGCCATTTTCAGGCCCAAAAACAGCCCAAAAAAACACCCTGAAAAATGCGTTGAAAATGCCCCCAAAACAGGTCATTTTGGGGGCTGTTTTGGGGCTGTTTTTAAGGCCTAAAATGACCCAAGAAATAGCCAAAATAAAAATAGGCATGTGTGCGCCGGCCAGCTGCTCTTTGATTTTCCGGCGCTCCAGCCCACCCACATGCACACACATGCACATATGTTCCGGTTTGGGCATTCGGTGCCGAAAAGGTTTGCCATCACTGGTGTAAGATGTAAAGTGTAAGATGTAAGACAGATTTAAGACGTAAGATGATTTAAGATTTCAGATTCAAGATTTGGAAACTGACAAGCGGTCCTCCCAGAAGCATCCATGGCTGTTCTCCTACCCGTGAATAAATCAAATCCAGGATAACGTCCTAAAGAGCCTTGGTAGTACAGTGGTCTAAGGCACCCTGTTATTAAGCTGGTTATTAAGACCAGCTGCCTGCAATTACTGCAGGTTCGAGTCTCGCCAAGGCTCAAGGTTGACTCAGCCTTCCATCCTTTCTAAGGTAGGTAAATTGAGGACCCAGTTTGTGGGGGCAATAAGCTGACTTTGTATAAATATACAAAAGTATGAAGGCTATTGCTTAACACACTGTAAGCCACCCTGAGTCTCCGGAGAAGGGCGGCATATAAATCAAATAAAAAAAAAAAAAAGTGGATGGAGGAAAGTTATCCGACGGTTATTTTAAAGGGAACAAAATCAACCATAAAGAGTCCATCCCTTCTTGTGATGAGACCCCTTAACGGATGGTGATTCCCCTAATACGCCACACTGTTTATTTCCCCCCCTTCCCCCCTTGCATTAAACAAAAGACAGAGGGAAAAACAACAATTCCTTTGTGACTACTCCAATTCACACAGAGAGCAAAATCTCTTGCTGGGTTTATTCTTAACTAGTATATCGGTGCTCTGCGTGGCATTGGATAGATCAAATCATGCCGAGAACTAATGTCGTCTTTTCCTTCACAGTCCGCAGAACAGAAGCACTAAAGTTAATGAAATAAAATAAAAAGAAGCTAATCTTTGACGGATTCCCACACTTCTTCTTTTTTTTAAAAAAAAAATAAAGTGCATCTCGAATCTATTCTATCATCAAAAGGGAGGAAAAGCTGCCCGTTTTGGAGCCCAGGATAACATTTCCAGTTCTCCTCCTCACCCTCCTGCCCGACAAATTTTCCCCAAGCTGATTTGTTCTGCACAACAATCTCCTGAGGTGGTACATAGTGAGAAAGGATGAATGGCCCAAGGCGATTTAGAGGTGTCGAGCGAGAATCAAGACCACCACTCTTCCAGTGGTGGGTTTCAATTTTTTTTACTGCCGGTTCTGTGGGTGCGACTTGGTGGGTGTGGCATAGCTTGGTGGGCGTGGCAGGGGAAGGATACTGTAAAATCTCTATTCCCTCCCCACTCCAGGGGAAGGTTACTGCAAAATCCCCATTTCTTCCTGATCACCTGGACTCGGGGAGGCAGAGAATAGACGGGGCGGGGCCAGTCAGAACTTTTACTACCGGTTCTCCGAACTACTCAAAATTTCCACTACCGGTTCTCCAGAACTGGTCAGAACCTGCTGAAACCCACCTCTGCAATCTTCCAGTTTTGGGCCGTCGAGCACGTGGGCTTCATTTCCATCATCCTGAGTTGGTGAACTGAGCTGGAACTCATTCTCAATATGTCTTAATCGCTTAAAACTCACAACACCTGCAACAGACGTCATTGTAGCTTTCACTGAGAAACTGTGTGAGAGAGGAGAGATGGGAGGGAGAGAAGGAGGGAGAGAGAAAGAGAGAGAGGAGAAAAGAGAGAGAGAAGAAAGAGGGGGAGAGAGTAAAAGAGAGGAGAAAATAGAGGAGAGAGAAAGAAAGAAAGAGAGGGGGAGAGAGAAGAGAGAAAGAAAGAGGGGGAAAGAGAAAGAGAGAAGGGAGGGAGAGAGAGAGAGGGAGGGAGGGAGGAGAAAAGAGTGGAGGGAGAGAGAGAAAGAGAGGGAGAGGGAGAGAGAGAAGAGAGAGAAAGAAAGAGAGAGAGAGGGAGAGAGGGAGAAAAGAGAAAAGAGAGAGAGAAAGAGAGGGGGAGGGGGAGAGAGAGAGAGAAGAAAAGAGAGGGAGAGAAAAAGAGAGAGGGGAGAGAGTAGAAAGAAAGAAAGAGAGGGGGAAGGGAGAGAGAGAAGAGAGAGGGGTGAGGAGGGAGGAGAAAAGAGGAGGGACAGAGAGAGAGAAGATAGAAGAGAGAGAGAAAGAGAAGAGGAGAGAGGGAGAGAGAGAGAAGAGGAAAAGAGAGGAGAGAGGACAGAGAAAGAAAGAGGGGGAGGGAGAGGAGAGAAAGAGAGAGAAAGAAAGGGGGGAGGGAGAGAGAGAGAAAGAGAGAAGAAAGAGAGAGGTGGGAGAAAGAAGGAGAGAGGGAGAGAGAAGAAAGAAAGAGGGGGAAGGGGAGAGAGAAGAGAGAGGGGTGACGGAGGGAGGAGGGAGAGAGGAGGGAGAGAGAGAAAGAGAGGAGAGAGAAGAAAGAAAGAGAGAGGGGAAGGGAGAGAGAAAGAGAGAGGGGTGACGGAGGGAGGAGGGAGAGAGAGAAAGAGAGGAGAGAAAGAAAGAGAGAGAGAGGGAGGGAGAGAGAGAGAAGAAAAGAGGAGAAGAGAGTAGGGAGAGAAAGAAAGAGAGGGGGGAAGGGAGAGAGAAAGAAAGAGAGGAGAGAAAAGAGAGGACAGAGAGAGAGAGAGAGAGAAGGCGATCAGTTCCTTCCTAAGACAGAAGGGGTTAGCTGTTGCCTGTGTGATCAAAAGATTGCCTTGACGAATGCAGGCGGGTATTTAAAGACATTGAAGAAGATTAATAGTGTTTATCCCCTGGTTTTGTGTGTCTCTGTGTGTGTGTGTGTGTGTGTGTGTGTTCCTTTGAAGGCAGGAGGAAACGGAGGGGGTTCAGGCCCTTTTGCAAAATAACTTTGCCCAGGGATCATTGATAAAAGGGAAAAACTCTGCAAAGTTAATTGGATCAAAGAAATAATCGGCGCTTCCATGCACCTTTGGAAGGGATGTGCCTGACCACCACCGGTTTACAGCTGTCGAAATGCCTGTGTTGTGAGACGCAGGGCTGCGACAATTGTGCGTGCTTGTGACACAACAGGGAGAGACACTTGGGCTTGGCACCATTCCAGGCTCCTGCCTGGTTTGTATTTCTTTGCTGGGAAATAATAATAATAATAATAATAATAATAATAATAATAATAATAATAATAATAATAATAATAATAATAATAATTATATAATAATAATAATAATAATAATAATAATAACAACAACAACAACAACAACACAACTCTGTGTGTGTTGTTGGCTGCACACAAGGGCCCCACCGTCCACCACTCCCCCCTCTCCACCCCACTGATTTGATTTCACGAAAGACTATTTCCTGGACTTCTATCAAATAGGCTATTACCTAAGATTGACCTTTCTGGCTTTTGTTTTATTTTATTATTTATTTTTTAATTATAAATCTTTCAAAATTAGCATCGAAGGAGACTGAACGAAAGAGGTTTCTGAAGAAGGAACCGACGCATAGGAATGGGTCTCGGAAGGAAACCGGTGGGGGGGGGTTGCAAGGAGCAGGGCTTTGGAAAATGGGGGGAGGGTGGGGGGGTTATTAAAAAAAATGGAATAGACGTTGGAGTTTGGGAAGGACAAACTGGGACAGACTTTCTATGGAAAGAAGCTAAGCGGGTGGTGTACTGACCTCCATCCTAATATGGAATTTTGTAACTATTATATCACAGTATTTCCTTCCTTCCTTCCTTCCTTCCTTCCTTCCTTCCTTCCTTCCTTCCTCTTCCTTCCTTCTTCCTTTCTTCCTTCCTTCCTTCCTTCTTCTCTCTCCCTCCCTCCCTCTCTTCCTCTCTAAATTTCCTTCCCTCCTTTCCATCCTCCCTCCCTTTCTCTCTCCCTCCCTCCCCTCTTTTCCTCTCTAAATTTTCTTCCTTCCTTCCTCCCTCCCTCCCTTCCCTCCTTTCCATCCTCCCTTCCTCCCTTTCTCCCCTCCCTCCCTCTCTCCCTCCCTCCCTCCCTAAACTTCAACCCTCCTCCCTCCCTTCCCTCTTTCTTTCCTTCCTTTCCCTCCCTCCCTCCTCTCTCTCTCCCACTCTTCCTCTGTAACTTTCCTTCCTTCCTCCTTTCCATCCTCCTTCCCCTCCCTTCTTTCCTTCCTTCCTCTCCCCCTCTCTCCCTCCCTCTCTTCCTTTCTAAATTCCTTCCTCTAAATTTCCTCCCTCCTTCCCTTCCTCCTCTCTCTCCCCCTCTCTCCCTCCTACTCTTCCTCTCTAAATTTCCTTCCTTCTTTCCTCCCTTCCATCCTCCCTCCCTTTCTCCCTCCCTTCTTTCCTCTCTTCCATCCTCCTCTCTCCCTCCCTCTCTTCCTCTCTAAATTTCCTTCCTCTCTAAATTTCCTCCCTCCGTCCCTTCCATCCTTCTAATCGGCATCCAAATTTTGATCACGTGATACTGCAACGGCTGTCAGCCTGAAAAACAGTCGTAAGTCACTTTTTCCAGTAATTTCAAACGGCCACTAACAAATCGTTGCCCGTCGGAAGTTACCAGTATCATTTATTCGTCCAAATTTCCAGACTGGAAAACCTTACCCGAGCGAGAGGAGAAAAAAAAAATGTCAAAGTAAGGCAAGTTTCTTCCAAAACTTCTGGAAAGCAGAATCCGGTCTGGCCTGGCTTGTGTCGGAGTCAGCGTTTTTCTAATTCTCTCTTTATCCCAATGACGGCCGCTTTACAAGTCGGCATGGAGACAGATGCGGTCTTTAAGCTTACTGTCTAACAAAAATACCCTAACCAAAGAAAAGTGGGTCGGACAGGAGGTTGGGGAGGGGAAGAAAGCAAATGTCATGAAATGCCAGCGGAAGATCAAAGGAGATGAAAATAATCTTTTTGAAGGTTTAGGAAAGACGTTTCTAAGAATAGACGAAGTGTCTCCTTACCGTATAGAAAGCACTTCAAGGCTCTGGATGGGTTTAGACGTCAAACCAAGCACCAGAAGGCAGGACAAGAAGCAACGGATGGAAACTAATCAAGGAGAGAAGCAACCTAGAATTAAGGAGAAATTTCCTGAAAGTTGAGTTGAGTTGAGTTGAGTTGAGTTGAATGAATTGAATTGAATTGAATTGATTCTTTATTGGCCAAGTGTGATTGGACACACACAAGGAATTTGTCTTTGTGCCTACGCTCTCGGTGTACATAAAAGACAAGATATATTCGTCAAGAATCATACGGTACAACACTTAATGATAGTCATAGGGTACACACTGTGTGTGACCAGCCATACGATAAATAAATAAATAAATAAATAAATAAATAAATAAATAAATAAATAAATAAATAAGGTACAAATAAGCAATCAAATCATACTAGGAAACAGTCAATATAAATCGTAAGGATACCAGCAACAAGGTTACCGTCATTACAGTCATAAGTGGGAGGAGATGGGTGGTGGGAACGATGAGAAGACTAATAGTAATATCTGTGGGATTTTTTCCCAGACAGCCATTCCATCAAACTTGATTTATTTGTTAGATGTTTACCCTGCCTTCATTACTTGATAAGTAACTCGAGGCAGCCAACGTACATAATACCCCTCCTCTTCTCCCCACAACAACAACAATAACCCTGTGAGGTGGGCTCTGCTGAGAAAGGAGGGAAGCTTTTTTCCAGTTCCCCCCAGCCGGTTTTTCGTGCCTAAAGCAGGACTAGAACTCACGGCCGCCTTATTTTTAAGCCAGCATCTTAATCACTGGACCAAACTCTCTCTCTCTCTCTCTCTCATCCCTCTCTCTCTCTCTCTCTCTCCCTCCCTCCTCCCTCTCTCTCTCTCTCCCCCCTCTCTCCCTCTCTCTCCCCCCCTCCCTCTCTCTCTCTCTCTCCCTCTCTCTCCCTCTCTCTCTCTCTCCCACCCTCTCCCTCTCTCTCCCTCTCCCTCTCTCTCCCTCCCTTCTCCCTCTCTCTCCCTCTCCCTCTCATCTCTCCCTCTCTCTCTCCCCCTCCCTCTCTCTCTCCCTCTCCCTCTCTCTCCCCCCTCTCCCTCCCTCCCTCTCTCTCTCTCCCCTCCCCCCCTCTCTCTCTCCCTCTCTCTCTCTCTCCCCCTCCCCCCCTCTCTCTCTCCCTCTCTCTCTCCTGCTCTCTCTCTCTCTCTCCCTCTCTCTCTCTCTCTCCCTCCCTCTCTCCCTCTCTCTCTCCCTCCCTCTCTCTCTCTCTCTCTCTCTCTCTCTCTCTCTGGCAATATGTTTGTAGTTACTTGTTCTCTAATCCTGCCTCTTTCGTCTTCCACACGTTTCTAAGGTCTTCCATTAGCAAGGTCTCGCCTGACTTGAGCAATGGTGGTGGTCGTGGGGTTGGACTAGACCACCTCTAAGGCCCCTTCCGACCCTAGGATTCTACGATACCTAAATTACATTCGAAGCTTCTGTTTTGTTTTTTTTTTGCCTCCTTCCCCACCTTCGCTCTTTCTAAACCGGACTTGAAGAGAAAAATCAGGACGAGGAAAGACAGTGAGGGAGGGGAAGGGGCCATGTGTCTGTCTCCTTTTGTTTATTAGAACGCCTTCCGAGCGTCTGAATCATACGGAAATGCGGTTTCCATTTTCTCTGGGATTTGAGGATCAAGAGATGCCAATATATATTTTTCTCTGTCAACGTTTCATTTCATCTGGAGTCTGCTGAAGTTCACCAAAGCCATCCGGGCTGGCAGAGGTTTATTTATTGTCGGTGTTCATTACTCTTCAGTTGGAGTGGCGTTGTGTGTGTGTCTGTGTGTCTGTGTGTCTCTCTCTGGGTGTGCGTTTCTTTGTCCGTGCCGTGGGGATGTGTAGCCGCTTCAACAGAAAGAGGAAAAACAGAGACGTACACAGTGCAGGAATAACAGAGTTGGAAGGGAACTTGGAGATCTTCTAGTCCAGCTCCCTGCTCAAACAGGAG